>CAWTZC010001434.1:1200000-1636389 GCA_963919715.1 Microtus obscurus
TCTTATGCATTTGGAAGTGCACACTTGGATCACGGGCGGTCAGGGTCAAACAGGAAATTCCATCCATAAAAATAACAGTGGAGTTCAATTAGTTACATGCATGGAGAAGGGCAAGCAGACTCTGATAGATGGAACCCCATAAGACTCTCCACAGAAGCACACAGAAAGAAGGCGGGCACATGTATGTGGAAATGGCAAGAACTGTGTGATTTCATATGAAAGAAGCCAGAGAAGAGTATTGCAGGAGCAAATCATTTGCATCTTCCAGAAGTCAGCTGTACAATTTGCATCCTACACAGGATTCACATGCATGGATATACTTTTGGTGGGTGTCTGGGCAACTGTCTCCTGGGGAACTCATCTTAAAGAGAGTCATCTATGTTACTGAAACAATTCTTTTGTCAGAGGTGGTCTGGAATTATCAGTAGGTGTGGGAAAGATATTATCTGCAAAGGAGAAAATGGTTTTAAGGAGAAGTTTTTAAATTTTCTTCCTTTTTGTGTAAGTGCATATATAAGTAGTATACCAGAATAATTAAAACCTTATTTTTGCAGAAATGGTATGCAATGATTAGAGAAAATAAATGTTCAGTTTCCTTTTTTAAAAAATCTGTTGAAAACACCAGTATGTATTAATCTGCAGTTAACTATTAATTTCCCATCTAGGCCTTCAGAATAAAATAGTAGATTAGAAACCGCCTCTGAGCAACACAATAAAAGAAAATAGGATAAAAACCAATACTCTATTCTTAAGCCTCAATGAGTTATTCCACAGAAGAGCATCCAGGAGCAGCCCTAGCTGAAGCCCTGCTTTCTCCTGGTTGGGGACCCTGCAAGAACAGCTTTCTGGAGAGAGCCCAGCCAGGACCCATAAGGAGAGATGGATGGAGCAATGTGACCAGTTAGCCTGAGACACATATACCCTGGAGTAAATAGTAGAAGAAACCACCTGGACTACCACCTGGGCTGTGTGACAACATGATAAAGGGAAAAATGCCAGACAGTCTCCTCAAGCCGTTCTAGTAAAGGTGCTGTTCTGAATGGGGAACGCCCAGCAGCTAATGTGGACTTCTTAACCCCACCCTCCAGTGTCAGTCACAGGAACCTCGAATGGAACCCACGAACCCCCAAACAGAAAGGACGTTGTAACTGACAAGGTGGGGGAGGGATGTCTAGGACTAGGGAATTCGAGCAGAAGCAGAATCGCACCCAGAATCCTCTGGCAGCAAGAGGAACACTTAGCTAGTGTGAATTTCTGAGCCTCTATGGCGCTTCAAACCCACCTGCAAACACCACTACCAAAGACGGCGAGAAGGCAGGAAGAAACCGAGTTCACCCCAACTAGAAAACAATATTGACTAAAGGTGTCCCTCATATTTCGTTGTTCCTTTGTAGTTTATTTTTGTTTGGACTTTGACAGCTTGTTTAGTTGTTCTATGTCAGCTTGTATCTCTTTTGAATAGGCTTTTTCAACTAACTCTGCTTCTCTGTACCCATTCTATAACAATGGTTTCTGTACAATTTATCCAACCTCGATGCCATACACTCCTCTTTTCTTTTTACTTCCTCTTTTTTTTTTAATTTTTCCCAATCTCCTCCTCACCTCCCTACTTAATTACTGATTTATTTACTCCTAAAAGCCTGTTACATCTTCCCAAGTCAGTGCTGTAGTGCCATTTTTGGACCTTATCAAGAACACAAGTGAAGTTACCCAAGTGTCTTCTACTATAAGTTAGCACCAGGACGTCTGCCCAGCATCAGCCTATCACAGCAGTTGGGTGTACCCTAAACACACACACGGAAGATACAAATTACATGACAACGTCTCATCAGAAAGGCCCGGGTAAAATAGAATAGCGTGGGAAATGTAAAAGAAAAAGAAACATATCTATCAGACATATACATATCTAGAACATATACATAACTACTAAAGTTAAATACCAAATAGCTCAGCTCTCCCAATAAAGAAAAAGGATAATTAAAGTGGATAGATGGTGGTAATACTTATGGAGGTCTCTAGGTGACACTAAAAATAGATCCATTTGACTCAAATGTACAATTCCTAGGGGTAAAGAGTTGACAGGTTCTAAGATAAATACTACATGCTTTCTCTCATATGTGGGACATAGAATTTAATTTGCTTGGTGTATATGCATGGTGTGTGTGTGTGTGTGTGTGTGTGTGTGTGTGTGTGTGAAATGAGGGTTGACTCATGAAACTAGTAAGAGGACTGTGAAAAGAAAATTAATCTTTTTCTTCTGCTCTCTTTTCTTTAAATTGTTGTCACTGGGATTGGCGAGATGATTCGTTGCTTAGGAGCATTGGCTGCTCTTGCAGAGGATGTAGGTTCAGTTCCCAGCTTCCACATGGCAACCCATAGCCATCTGCAACTTCAGATTTATAAGTACACGTATCCCCTTCTGAACTCCCCAGGTACTGCAGGCATGTGCTGCAAATATAAAGTAAGTGGAGACTGTTCTTTCATTTTCCTGGCCACACAGACCTCAATAATCACACAAAAGCTATATTAATTGCAGCATTGTTTGGTCAATGGCTCTTACATCTTAAATTAACCCATTTCTACTAATCTATGTATCGCCACAAGGCTGTTTCTTACTGGTAAAGTTCTTTTTTTCTGATTAATTATGCATGCAGATGTCACACTCATACACAGCAAACAGACAGAGCACAGAGACATTCAGACACAGTCACACACAGCACACAGACACATTCACACACACAGTACAGACTTACCTGGGACTCGAACTGGGAACCTCGGGCACTCCGACCGTTAAAGATGAACCGCCCAACATGGAACTCAAACCCACGACCCTGAGATTAAGAGTCTCATATTTGGATTTCCTGCCTGACTTTAACCTACTAGGCCATTGGCTGAAACAGCTTTATTCATTAATCAAGAAAAGCAACACATATACAGACAGACATTCTACATCATCTCCCCTTTTCTGCCTAATTAAAAAGAAAAATTTTAACTTTAACATAGTAAAATTACATATACAAAACAGTTGTCAAGCAAGAACTATAGTTACAGTATTTAGTCCATTTAAATTTGGCAAATTAAGGAAAAAATCATTTATCCTCTCTTTGTGAGTCTAAAGTTTTATATCTATTTCTGATCATAACTAAGAAAAACTTTAATAATAACTATCTAGTCTTCAACTCCATCAAAGACCCCAGAAGGATATAATATTACCCAAGTAAGCAGGAAATGCATTGTAAGAAACTTCCAAGGTTCTAGAATTGACAGAGACATCTTGAAGATTAACTATCTAACTGAAATAGAGCTCTGTATATCTA
Source organism: Microtus obscurus (assembly GCA_963919715.1). Lineage (NCBI taxonomy): Eukaryota > Metazoa > Chordata > Mammalia > Rodentia > Cricetidae > Microtus > Microtus obscurus. The sequence goes on from CAWTZC010001434.1 coordinate 1,203,318, forward strand.
GAAAACCTAACTAACATGACAACAGATTTGACTAATATAAATGACTATTAATCTGTAATTTTAATTATACAGTACATTTTTAAGTGAGCTGTTTAAACATATCTTAAATAAGAGTAGAATATACATACAACAAAACTGACCTTAAATTTGTATCAATAAACTAAAGTCCACACCAGTGTAAAGAATTTATTTCTATATCCTATCCCCCTTCACCCAGTTAAGCCATTTGCTGAAACAGCTTTATTCATCAACCAATAAAAATACCGCATATTCAGAAGGACATCCCACATTATATATATGAAGGCAAAACACCCAATTAAAGATTTTGGTGGGGCAAGGAGGCATGTGCCTTTTATCTCAAAACCCAGGAGACAAAGCAGGTAGGTCTCTCTGAATTACAGGCCAGCCAAGGTTGCATAGTGAGACACCATTTCAAAATAAGTAAATGAAATATTTTCATCATCCATGATACGGAAAATTACATACATCCAGTAGAAGCCAGTTCTTAGTGGGGACACATAGTCAGTGGAGATAACACTCTAGACTAAGGAAACAGATGAGTCCCAGCTTCCACCATAACACTGAAGACTAGAGAGAAATTCCATCTTCCTTGTTCTTGTATTTCAAAGAAACTTGTTCAACTATAAATGATTATGATTCTGGGTCAAGTTAGTTTGATAAAATCCTATGTAGCTCTTGTGAAATGTAAAGTATTTCTTTTCTCAAGGATTTGAGCATGAATTCTTTAGTGCAGTATGATTATTTTTTCCTATTTGGTCACACTCTCCTAGGTTCTGATGCTGAGACCTGGACCTGCTTGCAAGCCTTTGGCACCAGAGCTAAGAACTGTGCTTTATGAAGGAAGGACAAAAAAAAAAAAAAAAAAAAAAAAAAAAAGAAGGAAGGACAAGGGGTTGACAGACAAAATATGTCATTGCGTTAGCCACACGATACATTTCCAATACTAAACTCTCTTCCTTGTTCATTCTTGTTTTACATAAGGGAGTTAAAATGAGGATAAACAAAAGCAATAATCACTTGAAACAAATCACAACTCAAAAAAAAAAGCATTTATCAGTTGCATGAGAACTGAGCTGTGCCTTTGCTGTTTGCTGTTTGTGTTTAGCTTTAAGTAACTGCTCCTCCGTGGGGCTACTGAGGCTTGTCCTGAGCACAATAGCTGCTAATCAAGTGGCTGGATTTCAATCACTTTTATTCTCAAGTTTCCTCTTAATTTCAGGGACAATTATGATTTTACTTCCTGTCTCTGTTTATGCCCCTCTCTTGCATCAGAATTTACTTTCTCCTTCTGGTATGCAAAGCACTTTTAACTATGAAAAAATAAGTTTTACAAATAAATTTTTCCTCATATAATGAGGGAGAAGAGACAAAGAAAGAAAAGGAAAGAGATGGGAAGAAGGGAGGGAGGGAGAAAGGGACCAAGGGAGGAAGGGAAGGAGGGAGGGAAAGAAAGAAAGGGGCTCATAACACCTACAAAGAAAACATTTAAATGTTCGTGGACCTCTGTTCCTGGAAACAAGAGACCCTTAACTCTGTCTGAGGGGAAATATATTATTTGAAAACATACTTACACTAGGAAAAGACATTTCTCATTATTAAAATAACACGAAAAAGCAGTGAGGAAGTTGTCCAACTAAAGAGATAGTGAGTGCAGAGACATCACCTGAAACCCAGGGTTCACGCTATGAATAGCAGCACAAATAGGTAGAAGGGTTTAAGCCATTGTTACTTTGGAAGCAAAGTTTGTTCTTGGCACTGAGGAGCCACTAAACACTTCCATGTGTTTAGCGCCGGGATCAAGGCCAGTTTCTGTAACAAATATTAAGACAGCAGCCTCTAAGATGAATTTGGATAATGAAACAATGGCAATAAAAAAATAGAAAATAAATGCATCAATATATAACATGTTGAATAAAGCCTAAACAGGGACCAGAGTGAGAGGAATGACAGCTGTGGAGGAAAAGCCAAAGCATCGTTAATGGACTACAAGCATCAGAAGAGTAAAAACTTCTACTTGACCCGACAGAGTAAGACACCAAGTAAAACATCCCTTCCTTGTGTTAACCACTGAGTACACCCAAACCATAAAATTAAACCCAAAGTTGAACTCAAAGTTAAAGTTAATGACAAGAAGTGAATGGAAAACCTTACTTAAAGAAAGGATCCTTTAAAAACGGATGACAACACAATCGAGAAAACTCACTGAGGGCAGGATCTGAACTCCTGTCATGCAGCAAAGAATGAGGCAGCTGCCCTATAAGCAAGACATGGATGAGAAAAGTTGCACTTCTAGACCCTTCAATAGCTTCGACAGCACACTAATATTCCAGAGCCAGGGAAGAAAATATTTACCTGTGAATGGTTAGGAAAAAAAAAAATCCTTGTAAGAAACCTCATCGAAAAAATTCTAGTGAAAATCCCGATACTGCAAGTTTCACATGCGACTCATGACAGAGGTCGTAACGCGCATACACACATAGTGGGTCAACAAGAGAGAATCTGATGAGAAAAAAAAATCATACCTGGGTACCTGTGAAACAGATGCAAATGGTTTTCGTGAGGGAAAAGTTGTCAGTGAACCAACAGACAATCAAGCCTGAATGAGCAGGAAAGTGGTAGAAACTCCTTCAGCCACTTGTCTTACCTTTAAGACAAGGAATTGGGCCTCAGAGCAGAATGTCTTCTACTGGGTGGCCCCGAGAAAGAGTAGACAGAAAAGCAAAGCCCCTTCAAAGCTCTGGCCAGTCTCTCAACCACATGGTGACAGGATGAAAAGAAAATGACAGGCAACAGTGAGTCGCTATCTCAGGTGACAATCACTGCATTAATTTGAATACAGGATTTGTATCTAGTCAGTCAATTACCGGTGACGACAGTAATGTCAACCTTCTTTGAATAAATGTAACAGAGCCCAGTGTCAGCACAGCATAGTACTCGCAATATCCACAACCCAAAAATATCCAACAAGGAGTCTAGAAAGTGTGAACGAGTGCCAAGGGAAAAGACGAAGAAATGTCAACTCTGAGATGACCTAAGTGTAGCAATGATCACGTACAGACTGTACAAAATGTATAGTTCTGCTCAACCTCCCCCAAACAAACGTTTACTTGTCTGTCTTCATAACAGAATGCAAGCAACAGAGAAAAGAGTCTGTGAACTCAAGTGTGAATTGACAAGAAATTTCCTGCTTCATGGAAAAGTCTGCTGAATACTATGGGCCCATAGGCTGAAGATAGATGCATGTAATGTTACAGAAGAACTCTGAGTGACTGTCCAGGCAGCTGGAAGTCTCTGTCAATTCTAGATTTTTGGAAGTTGCTTATTATGCACTTCCTGTTTACTTAGGTAATATTATATTGTTCTGGGGTCTTTGATGGAATTGAAGAATAGATACTTATAATAGTTTTCCTTAGTTATGGTAAAAGATAAAGTAGATATAAATATTGTAACTATGATTCTTGCTTGATACCTGTTTTGTTATATGTAATTTTCTATGTTAACATAAAAACTTCCCTTTCAATTAGAGAGAAAAGGGGAAATAGTGTGGGAAGTCCTTCTGTATATGTATTGCTTTTATTAATGAATGAATAAAGAATCTGCTTTGTCCTATGATAAGGCAGAATAGAGCTAGTGGGAAAGCTAAACTGAATACTGGGAGAAAGTAGGTGGATTCAGTGAGAAGCCATGTAGCTGCCAGAGGAGAAAGATGCAAGCCACCAGTTGAAACCTTGCTGGTAGGCCATGAGCCTTGTGGCATAATATAAAATAATAGAAATGGGTTAATTTTAGATATAAGAGCTTTTAGGAATATGCTAGAGTCATTGGCCAAGAAGTTTAATTAATTCAGTTTCTGTGTGAATATTTCAGGTTAGGGCAGCTGGGGACAATCTAGGAGCCTCCACCAACACCAGATCAATTATCTCCCGAGGGTAGGAGTGATGGAAGAAATAGAACACCAAAAGACAAACAGAATCCTTCAGGCATAATGAGAATATACCATGTCTTCATTGTGATTGTTGTTTACTGTGCGTGTTTGAGTGTTGAAGCTAATGAATACATGAAAAGAGGGATTTTGCACTACATTAAGCATTTGTTGAGTAATATTTGTGTTTTGTTATTATAGATTTGAAAAGTGAAAAGGTTAGACAAGGGTTCTGATTTTTCTTAATTATCTTTCCTGTTGCTTATATTTAATTATAACAATGACCACTATAATTCTTTACAAAGTCCATAAATTAATTTTGAAAGTAAATTGATAGTGAGGACATGAAAACAACATGGAAGGGCCTATTTTTATAAGGGTAAGAGCAAATGGAAACAAAAATAATTATTATTTAGCATATCAGATAAGGGGAAGAATTTTTGCAAAAGAGAAAAATCTCTGCATGGATGTAAATAGAAACACAGAGGGACCCTGTACTTTGTGCTCAGACATTCCTGAACCCTGCCTTCCTCTGTGGCAGCTACTGCAATCCATGAAATAAGTCTATGCAAATATGTTCAAAGATTTTCCATTAACCCAGGTTGTTTCCTCCTCACTGGAGCCAAGGAGAACTCGTGACTTCTTCCAAAGAAGGGGAAACAATTTTACAAAAGACATTATTTCAGTATACAAAGTCCTACATTAAATGCGTCCAATAGATATGGTTTTAGCAAACCAATCAATAAATGAACAAAGTCGTGGGTGCTTTCCAATATTGCTGATTATACTTCATTAAGAGCTTCACGTTCCATTTGCCTGGCCTCCTTTTAAGCTCTTTAAGTTTACATTGATCCTGTTATGAGTTTTCTGAATTAATCGAAGGGCCATATGTTATGATTATTCTGCAGGTGAGTTTCGTACTTGTGTGTGTATCATGCATGACACCCGTGTATAAAGCGAGGACACAGAATTCTCTAAGTTACAAACCATGAATGAGATCCTGTCTTGGGTCATTCCCAGAGCTGAAGCACACTGTCTACCAGTAACCAGGTTTCTACTGGACACTATGCACTAAGGATCTCTTGCTTTCTTTAGGTAGCCTCATCATCTCCATTTAAAGGTTCATTGTTTGAAAAGATGTGACAAGTAACTGGTGGTTAATATACATGGAGGATGGGTGAGACTGACTGTTGAGCTCATGGATAAATGGAACAACTGTCTAGAAATAGAAGGCCTGGCATCTAAGAGACGCTGAGAGGTCAGTGGGTTTGGCATTATCTATAAATCATGTCCTAAGTAACCTTCAGATTTTAAGTGATAGTTTTACCAGATTTTATTCAATTTTATCAAGAAATTGATCTTTTTATTTTTCCCTTTCTTTTCTTTTTCAGACAAAAGCTCCAAAGTCTGTATAGTTCAGACGGACCTTGAACTTCTGACCCTCTTGATGCAGGCACATGCCATCACACCCAACCTGATCACTGTTCGAAGCCCCTGTAAGTGTAAGTAATTTTTTAAAAAGACTTGTCCTATGGTAGTATTTTGGGTTCAAACTAGAAACAGTGGTGCTTTTGCATTAACTGACTAATGCAGCACCCTTAGAACAATTCCAATAGAAACTTTGGTCACACTTGTTAGTAAGGGGTCCTTATTTCAGGTTCAGAGTTGTGAGAAGGCTATCAACTCTAGGCAGTGTTAAGACTCTGTTAGTGGTGCAACTTCAGTCTCACAAGATACATCCGTCTTCAAGAAAGCAGAAAAAAAACCTTGTTTCTCCCCATAAAATTTACTCATGTTACCTTCAGTAACCAAATAACTGACCTATGTAATCAGTTTGTGGTGTATATTTATGGTTCCTTATTTTCCTATGCACTAATGGTAGCATTGTAGTAAGTTAGTATATCATAGGAGAGAAGAAATTTTTGTTTTATTTGAAGTGTCCGTTGGAATGGAACAGTTTTGCATCAATAAAAACAGGGATGCAGTTACTCTAAGGTTTAAGTAATATTCTTTAAAGTCTTTATTCTCATTGTTCATTATGTGTGCAATTGTGAGCATGAGTGCTGTGTCTCCAACAGCCAGAAGAGGGCGTCAAATCCTGGGAGGGAGGTTATAGACAAGCCACTTGGCATGAGTTCTGGGAATCTATCTCTGGTCTCCTGCAAGAAAGGAAGGCACCCTTAACTGCTGAATCATCTCTCCAACTCTAAGATATATACATATGTGTGTGTGTGTGTGTGTGTTTGTGTATGTGCATATATATGTATGTATATATATATATCATATATGTTGGCTTTTTCAGAAATGGTTTGTCTGTGTAACAGAGTCCTGGCTGTCCTAGAAATCACATGTAGACCAGGCTGGCCCGGTACTCACTGAGATCTGCCTGCCTCTGCCTTCTGGGTTCTGGGATTAAAGACGAGTGCCATCACGTTGGCTAGAAGCATTTTTTAAGTATATTAGGAAACAGCTTTTGTAACACTTTGTGTAAGCCATATCTGTGATAGAATACAGGGGAAAAATCATGATTTATGTAAACTTTATGATTTCTTTAAAATATGGTTTCAAAAGTCTAATGAATTCCCAGCGGAAACCTCATGCACTGAAAACGGAGGCTTGCTGTTTCCAGTTTCTCGGGAACCAGACAGCTTCATTCACATTCCATGCCAATAGCCAGTGCCATTCATGGCACAGAATAATTGCTGATAGCAACAGAAATATTTTTAAACTACCCTCTTCTTTTTATTCACATCTGTTTGGTGTTTGAATGAATTTTCATTCCGCTTTACAAAATGTGCTAGACTGTGTGTTAAGCGGGAGGGGCTGGATGTGGATGGTAAGAGAGAGACGGTCCTGAGACTGAAGGACAGACGCCATGGTGACCTCCGATGACCCTCCTCTGTGGGGTAAAGCGTAACGGAACACTTTACTAAATAGATCCCAAGCATAAACAGTACACAGAGGTGTGTGTCTTAGCAAATCACCATGTTTTATTCATGGAGTCACGACTAGCATTAAAATAGGTACTTAATTCTCTTTTCTAAAACATTTGATCACGTGTATTTATGTATTTGTCTGTGTGTGAATGTGTTGGGGTTTGTGTACCATGTGTACTTGTCAAGGTCAGAGCAAACCTTTCAAGACTTGGTTCTCTCCTTCCAATGTGTGGATCCCTGGAATCCAACACAAATTATCAGGCTTGGTGGAAACCCCCTTTATTCAATGAGCCATCCTGCCTGTCTAGCACTTAATTATGAAGGTTATTTACAGTTTCTATTATACTGTCAACTGCCTTTTGATTTTAGTATTATCATAACTGTATTGCCCCTGGGAAAAGAATGCAAGTCTTAGACGACTTGTTAATTCTTATCATTGACTGTAGATAATATACAGAAATCATTTTTAAATTACATTTATTTATTTATTTTGTGTCGGGAATGAGAATGCATATCTCAGAGCGCATGTGCATAAATCAAACAGCAATTTTTAGTAGTTTGGTCACTCCCTCCACCATGTGGGTCGTGGGGCTAGAACTCGGGTCTTCAGCCTTGGCCATAGGCACCTTTACACTGAACCATCCTATTGGCTCCAGAAAACTTTGAGTTTGTATAACACAAAAATTAAATAAAGAACTTCCACATAAGTTGTAATACTGTACATAATTTTTCTTCTGTAGTAAAGGAATTAGTGATCTGAAAATTATTTTCTCCTTTAAGGAAGGCAGTCTTAATGCTGGACTCAGACTCCACCAGCCTGTGGCCCCTGGGGACAATGTATTTTGTGGAGAGGTTAACAAGGTGCACTCCCTGGCAGAGACTCCTGATTCATGAGTTCAGCCCGCCAGCCAAGTCTACACCGGTATTTGCTGACTTTCCTAAGTAGACCAGCCCTTATGAACTTGAGAGAGGTCATTAATAGTAAGAACTCCTTGAAGCTATAGAATATTGAATGGTTCTTAAATAAAATTCCCACAGAGTATGTTAGACCACAAGAATACGTCCAGTTTTTAACCTCTTTGGTCACCCCTGCCCCATATAAAAATCCGAAGGTATTCAGGTACAATAATACAAGCTATTAATCCTATCTCTTGAGAGGGAGAGACAAGAAGATTGTAAATTAGGGACCAGTTTGCATTACACATTGAGGCACTGTCATTTGAAAAAGAACATGAAAAAAAAATCATCAACAAAATAACAAAGTGAGGCCAAACAGGTTTCTCAGCTCCAAGTCTCACGACTGAGCATCTTCCTTTATATCCCAGGCTCTGTAAGATGTTCTCCCAGTGATGCCTTTAAAATATGCCAAACTCCAGCCAACCCTCCTCACTTTCACCGCTGCCACTCAGTTCAGTTAGCAGATGTCCCTCTTCCGGGGGCTTCTCGTTGATTTTCCTTTGTGCGTTCCTACCCTCCACCCACCTAGTGCCCATCTGACAAACAGATTAGCCTTTCTGAGGTCCACCTCAAAACTCGCCACCTCAAAACTCGCCAAAGTTTTGCCGCGCCCTTCAGGGCCTCTTGCCATGGGGCCCTGACTCTATCTTCCTTCACCTTTCTCAACGTTCTCCTTTGGTCACCACGTTGGCTTTCTAATTCCAGACATGCTTCTGCTTTACTTTGGTCTTTGTGTCTCCTGCTCCATGCTGAGTTCCTTCTCCCACTAACTCCATGGCTGCCTCTTGAGGATCAGACCTGGCTCTCCCCAAACGTAACTTCTCAGAGGAATCTTCCTCATGCCTCTCACATATTTGTCTGATTTTTTTTTTTGATATTTACGCTTGAAATTATTTTACTGAGAAATTATGTCTATCATTTTCTGTCTGTTGGTTATCAATTGCTTCATGATAAATGTTCCCAAACTTAGTAGCCTAAACCAGTGGTTCTCAACCTTCCTAATGTGTTGACCCTTTAATATTGTTCCTCATGCTATGGTGAACCCCAGCCACAAAATTGTTTCTGTTGCTTCTTCACAACTGCAGTTTTGCTGCTGTTATGAACTGTAATGTAAATGTCTGTGTTTACTGATAGTTTTAGGTGACACCTGTAAAAGAGTCATTTGACCCTTGAAGCAGTCACAGCCGCTTCTCACGAATTGAGAACCACTGGCTTAAAGAAACAGCAAGCATTTTTTAATCTCATATAATTTTTGTGCTAGGAATTTGGGACTAGTTTATCTGGATTATTCTGGATCAGAGTTCTGTTTGAGCCTTCAGCTAGAGATCATCCAGGTCTGCAGTCCTCTGAAGGCTTGACTTCAAGAAAATGAATATACACTATCGTCAGGGTTACGCTGGTCCACAGTTTCTCACCATGTGGGCTCCTCCATAACTGCTAGGAGAGTCCTACAATATAGCAGCTAGGTTCTTAAAGGGCACGTGCTGTAAGAGAAAGTGAGCAAGAAACCGCAGTATGTTTTATGTTCTAACCTTATTTCGTAACACACAGCCATCCTAGCAATGCCCCTAGTTGAAGAGAGAAGAGACTAGACTATGTGACTATCATCATTCATTGGTCACTGAGGGAGGATGCACATGGGATGTTCAGTACCACACCCTGGAGTTCACTGATTTTTCTCTATTCATAAAGTGCCCTCCAACCAGGAAGCAAGACTGAATGTTTGGTCATTGACTACCATGTTAGCAGGTAATTTGGGCCCAGTTTTCCAGGTTTGATTTCCGTATGTCTTTGCAAAAAACACCAACCATAAAAGACAGAGCCTCTTCCTGCTTTTAATCCACCTTTGTCCCATATGCTTCTTCTGTCACCTAGTCTCCGTGACATCTATTATTTTACCTATTAGTGGTGATAATATCTATTATGACTCATCCATATATTTGTTGTAAGAATTGTAAGAATTTGTTGTAAGAAATGGCAGCTTCAACTTGGTCTCAAGATAGCAGATTCTAGATTCAAAACTTGGGCTTTCAAACGTGTGATATATTAATCCCAATCTTCCATTACTCTTTGAGAGAAAGAAATAGCTTAAACCAAGATTCTTTTAAGCCTCAGAATTTCAAGTGTCTGTGGTTTCAGCAGAAAATATTTTGACATCATTTACAGGCTGCTAAGAAGAAAGAAATAATAACAAGGTTATTGCCATTTATATAAAAAATACTGTATGACTGACAAACTTGCAGTGCAATCACCCTGTCTATACAGCATCAGCAAGGAGTTTTGGACCAAGAGATGGGGAAAGCCCACAGTGATGGCACACACTGCTAGAAAGAACCCAAAGGACAATCGAGGATAGAGATAGCAATTAAAAGCAAAGTGATTCAATCACCCAGTTTCAATCACCTCTCCATGATTAAACTAATTAAAACATTGCCAAAGACTTTTGAGGTTCCTGTCTTAAAGGCCCAGAAAATTCAAGAATGTGTGAGATTTTTTTTTCTTTTTTAGCCAGGGGCCCAAGAGGGCACCCTTGCACCTTTATATGAAGAAAAGGAAACTAGCCCCAACTGCAGGTCACCCGTGTCTTGTGGATACTATAAATAATGGCTTGTTTTGAAATTCTGCTCGGTTTCCCTGGGGCCCTGTGTATACTCAGGGACCTCAGCCAAGAATGGTCTCGTCCACCAAACTGTAAGCCGCCTTCAAGGGCCATCAAATCACCAAATACTGAGGACTCTCACTAAAACTTCTAGCTCCTAAAATCTCCTTTATTCTCTCAGCTTTTGTTTTTAAAAACAGATGGAAATAGACAGGGACAAGGTAGCAGTAGCTTCCTCTATGAGCCAGGTCCATGTTTCTTCAGGACCATCTTGAAAATGTGTAGGTTTTGTCAAAACAATTAACATTTGAGATCTCTTACTGGTACTTTTTGTTTATGAAAAGCAAGCTTATGTGGGGCCTACTGAAACTCATTTGACCATCATAGTAGTCCACAGGATTAGCAAATGCCGGGAGAAAAGAGAGGCACAGGGAAGGACAGATACGAGGACAAAAAGACATGCAAAAGTTAATGCTTAATAGAATTTTGGGATTTTTAATTTCACAAGAATACCCCATTTCCCGTGCTTTTAGGAACCCTGCACCATCTTTCACTGTTTAGAATGAGATCTTGGGTGTGAAGTTCCAGACAGTGGCGTAAGGGATGTATCTGAACAAACATTTGGGGAGTGAGAAGTATCGTTGATTTGTTTGCAGAAGTAGACTGTTTGAAGGGTGAGGGTCTTTGGAACTTGTTTGTCATTGTTCTTGGCCGTCAGAGCTAGTTATAATCAGCTAAAAAAAAAAAAAAAAAAAACCTGGCAGCACATTAAGACAGCTCTGGATGTGGGACCCAAAAGCAAACAGCAGGGCTGAGCAGGGCTACCAATTGCATGGCACTGCACATCCTCCATGTTTGATGCTTACTCAATCCCTCAAAGCCACCTTGAAAGGCGTGCTGGAACCACCAGGAAGAACGCTGAAAGAGCAAGTCCCATAGGATTAGGGAGTTATTTCTGTTACAGAGAAACACATTTTCTCAGCTGTCCTAGGCCCCGTGACAAGGGGTTTTCCTAAGCGTTTCAACGTCTTCCCATCCTTTTTTTGTCCCTTTCCCTGGGGGAATTAAAGTTGAAAGTGGACACAGTCAGCTCAGCTCTGTCCTCCATTTGGGAAGAAGTCCTCTGGTTCTTCCTTAAGTCCTCACAGCCCCCATCCCCTTAGCCTGGAAGATTCGTCTGGCTCCAGAATTATAAATAGAATGGTTTTTCTCAGGGTCAGGAAGCAGAATAAATTTTGTTCAATTAAGTACAAATTATAACTTTGAAATTATTTTAAGTTTCCATCTGTCAACTTTAATATTACTTGTCAAGACCCTAACCAACAGTGTCCAACAATCCAATTAACAGACCATTTTGGCACGCTCCCATACACCTTCATGTTCCTCAAACTAAGCTAATGTTGAAAGCTATATATAGCGAGTTTGGCAAATTATACTTGCTAAGAGGGTGATTAAGGTTAAGAATTACTGTTAATAAGATGTTAAGCCAAAAAAGGTACAAAAAATTTAAGTTTTAAACACTGTGTATCATACAGCCATGAAGGTCACAATTTTTACAAATTCATAAGCATTTTAATTCATTTTCACTAAAGCAATCTTTTCATATTTTAATTAATTTTTTCCATATTGAAATTTTGTAGTATTTTCACAGAAATACACAGCTTTAGCAGAGATCTCTTGACACACATGGTGATTTTTGCATAAAATATACTGTACTTTTCATAATTATTTAAATGTAGAATATTGAGACTTTATAAGTGAGGCAATTTTTTTGGCTCAAGAGTTAATATAGGGGGGTTATATGTAGAAAACAGAATAGATTTTTATACACAGCAAATGAGATATGCACAATGATGCTTTTGTGTGCTTTATCCGGTCCCCCGCCATCATTTCTCCTGTGTCCTTTGACTTCACTCTCCACTCTGTAATCATTCTCGCAAGTTCCACTTCCCTAGCGACAACCACTGTTGGGGCCTCTAATCTGGGCTGGGCAGAACTTGGTCTGGGATTGTTTCAATCACTAAGAACTTCCTCAGTTCAAACATGCAAGTAGCGTGTGAGACTGTTCTGTCTATTCAGTTTGTAACTCTGCGTTTCAATAGATATCTTTTTTTTTTTTTTTGAATTTTTTCGAGACAGGGTTTCTCTGTAGTTTTTGGTGCCTGTCCTGGAACGAGCTCTTGTAGACCAGGCTGGCCTCGAACTCACAGAGATTCGCCTGCCTCTGGCTCCCGAGTGCTGGGATTAAAGGCGTGCGCCACCACCGCCCGGCTTCAATAGATATCTCTTATGATGCCAGGAGAATCACATACATGTCATTGAGACAGACCACTCATTGTAGTTACATTGAAATGAATAGAAAATAATCATTTCCTGAGAGAAAGTTTGATATCACTAACTGGGTTCATAGCATGGTCTGCATTTACTAATAATTTGACATTTTATTCTGTAGTCAGTCCATAGACTAACTTGGAACATTTTATGTCCATCATCTTGATTCCCTGTGCATAGTATATATGTGTTTGTGTGTGTGTGTGTGTGTGTGTGTGTGTGTGTGTGTATGTAGTGAATGAATGAATTGAGGTTGCTAATCCATGCTCCTCTTCCCCTTCAATGTACCTGAATATCTGAACCTAGTTTTTCCGGATTTATCCGAGACTATGACTGTCATCACTGTCTCCTTTTGAGTTCCTCAGGTAGGAACTTGACTCACACCTTAAAAGCCATGACCGTTTTCATTTCCTTCATTTTCAAGATACTGTAATGAAGAGAGACAGGTCTACCTTTTTTTTTAAAGAAAAATATTTTCCCCTAACACAAATTAATGTTTTCAAAAAATGTTAAAAGTAATATTTGAAAAAACAAACAAACAAACCATTGTTTCAAAGGAAAATGAGCCCAGAATGAAGTGGAGGGAGAGGAGGGGAAATGAGCAAAGGAAGCCCCTGGCTGGGTAAGCAGTGATGCAGGAATGAAGTGATGGAGACTTTTTGTTGGAGAATTAAGAGATTTTCAATTTACTTGGTGCATGAGGAAAACATGAGGTTCTTTCAAGAAAGCTATTAAGTTCTTTTTGCCAAGATTTCCATTTGTTTATGGAAAGAAAATGTGTGATGACTTATTTGAAAAGAAGTATTAAAATATTGAACATTTTTATTTTTATTTATTTATTTATTAAAGATTTCTGTCTCTTCCCCACCGCCACCTCCCATTTCCCTCCCCCTCCCCCAGTTAAGTCCCCCTCCCTCTTCAGCCCAATGAGCCATCAGGGTTCCCTGCCCTGTGGGAAGTCCAAGGACCACCCACCTCCATCCAGGTCTAGTAAGGTGAGTATCCAAACTGCCTAGGCTCCCACAAAGCCAATACGTGCAGTAGGATCAAAAACCCATTGCCATTGTTCTTGAGTTCTCAGTAGTCCTCATTGTCTCTGTGTTTTTTCCCAAGACCGGTTTTATCCCAGGCTTTTTCAGACCCAGGTCAGCTGGCCTTGGTGAGTTCCCGATAGAACATCCCCATTGTCTCAGTGTGTGGGTGCACCCCTCGCGGTCCTGAGTTCCTTGCCCGTGCTCTCTCTCCTTCTTCTCCTGATTTGGACCTTGAGATTTCAGTCCGGTGCTCCAATGTGGGTCTCTGTCTCTGTCTCCTTTCATCACCTGATGAAGGTTAATATTCAGTAGGATGCCTATATGTTTTTCTTTGGGTTCTCCTTCTTATTTAGCTTCTCTAAGATCACGTATTATAGGCTCAATGTCCTTTGTTTATGTCTAGAAACCAACTTTTAAAACACACAAAAAAACACTGTTTGCTGTTCCTCAGCTCATGAGTTCACTGTCACTCTTCTGAGCCATTATCTACTTCCACCCGCAGAGAAGATGAGCTGGGTACAGCGCCCTTCGCTGTTCTTACAAGTGCGGTCCAGCACAGAATGACTATGTGAGTCTTGATCGTATGCTCAGCATCTAGATCAGTGTATGACACACTAGGCATTGCATTCATTTATGAGACATCTCATAAATTTCTAATTATCCTTGAAAACTACCTGTCCTTGGGTCTTGTCAGCTTTTATATAAAAATAACAACATTTAAAATAGCAAAGTGAAAGTAATAGCTATGGTTTTGGGTCCCTACTACAGGTCTCTGTCCAGTGTTTAAATTCCCCCCATTTTCCCAGGTGTCTTTCTGCCCATCACAACACCTCGAAACTTTTCAGAGACACACAGAAGGAAGACAGTTCCTTTGTCTTTCTGCTCTTCCTTTCTCACTGTAACACAATCAGTGAGGAGTGTCCCACTGCAACGCCTCTCTGGAGTTCAGAGGAGTTTGAAATTCTAACTGGTACACAGTTCTTTCCCTTGCAACATGCTAGCGAACGTGAGTCAACAGGTCACATATGAGTTGAATGCTCAAGCAGATATCACAGTGAAATCTGTATTTCTGGCCTCAGTTCTGACTTTCATACCTTTGTTCTGGGCAGCTAGTTTGCATAAAAATCTGGTCTTGATGGGAAAATGAAATAATTTTAAAAGCTTCTAAAAATATCAGTAGATTAGATTTGTTTGTTTAGTTAACTTATCTCTCTCTCTTTCTCTCTCTCTCTCTCTCTCTCTCTCTCTCTCTCTCTCTCTCTTTCTCTCTGTTCAAAAAGGTAGAAAAGTAGAAAATTCATCACACACATACACACATACACACACACAGATTGTTTTTGTTGTCATAGTCTCTAGCACCCTATGGCTAACCTTTGCTTGCTAAAAATTATTCCGCTCTTGTGTACCATCTCATTCAACCCTTAACACTCTTGTGTTGCTTTCGTTGTTGTTTTTTGCTTTGCTTTGCTTTGTTTTTCTTTGCAGATGAAGACAACTTATGCAAGAAGCTCACGGAATCTGGGGAAGATTGCACATCAGAAGTTGGCAATAGCAGATTCCAACTCGAGTACAGGCAAATATCCTTCAACTTCAAAGTGCCGTTGGGATTCCCAGGGTTTTGGAAAGAGTCCTGTGCAGAACCTAAGTTCAGCTGTATGTGTTTTCCTATATGTTAGTGCCTGTTTCCCTAGCCCACATTCAGAAAGTAATCTCTCTATAGCTGCAGCAGAGAATCAGGCTTTTTCCCCTTGACTTAGAAACCACGTGCATCTCACCGCCCATCACGTCCCTTGTCACTGTCCAGTCACATCCATTTGACCACAGCTTGAGCAGCTGCCAGAGATGGGGTTCTGGCCTTACTTTTTACTGATCCTTACTTGAGATTGTTTAAACTCTTTTTCAAAATACAAAACAGGAAGTTTCCACTTTCTTTATATCACACACACACACATGCTATTTAACTTGTGTATTTAGATTCTCCTCTTTCAGCTTCAGTCCAAACTTGGCACAATTGCTTGTAAATTATACAAATGCCTAGGAAGAGACTGCATTTGAAGGCAATCCAAATGACATTTCTCTGCTAAGTAATGTACTCAAACTGACTTTTTCTCCTGCCTCACCCAAGCATCTATCAGTGCGTCTGCAAAGAGCTCAAGGACCATGATTCGCTCTCTCTTGCTGTTTTAGTGGACTTCTTGGTGGCACGATGCTCTCCTTGTGTCCTCACCACTCTCCTTAGCCCCGTGTCCACTGCCACAGTGATCAGGACTAACTTTGAACTCCACCATGTTCACGTCTCTAAGTGGCATCGGAGTTTTCAAAGAAATAAAATCTCCACCAACCCTCCTTCCCTAGTCAGTCTGCTAAAATAAAAATTCTGTCTATTAACATGACTTGATAGCAGCTACCCACTCTACAACTGTGGCTGAGATCTCAATTTTAACCATGAGGTACAGAAAACTCTGCACTTCCCCTCTTGTTACCATTATTTCATGCTTCCTTCCACAAAGAGCATTGTCTTTCTAGTCAGTTTTTTGCTGTCCTTGTTGTTTATATAGGGTCTCACTATGTAAACCTACCTGGCTAGAACTCTCTATGTAGATCAGGCTGATCTTGAGTTCATAGAGACCCACACGCCACTGCCTGCTGAGTACTGGGATTAGAGGTGTGTACCACCATGCCTGGCTTATCTTTCTAGGTTTCACTGTCATAGTTTCATGAAGTTGAAAAACTCAGTTCAAAGTGTACAAACATATATTTCCTCTTATTTTCTTGCACTGATATATATACATTTGGGATGTGGGATGGTCTAGTTTAGTTTATTGTCACCAATGAAAACAAATACTGCCATGTCTTTAAGAATACAAATTATTAAAAAAAAGAATACAAATTATTGATAACTAATTCTAATTCTGCAAAGGAGAAAATTTACCCTTATGAAACAATTTCTTCCTACAGGATCTCAGAGCTAGTGATTTCCATACACTCTTGGTGAGTTCATAAAACTATGCATAAAAGTTAAAGTTATGCTTATTAATAACACATTTCTTTTGTAATATATTGTTTTTAAATGAAACTAAATTGGATTTATTTTTTCTTATGAATTATCAAATTCTGATTTTTGTAGATCTCTAATTCTTTTATATCTTAACTCCATTTAGTTTCAAATCTTCTAGCTATTTGGAAGAAGTAGATTACTGCTCTTCCTTGATTAGTAGTTAAAGAATTAAGACTATGTATGTCCTGGAAATACAGTTTGAGTCACATTTTTAGGTAGATAATTTTCTATTAGTCTAACTATCACCTATCTACCTACCTACCTATCTATCATCTATATAGTTACCGTCTATCTATCATCTATTTTATATATATATATGATATACAGAATATGTTCTTTAAATATTCCCATTGTTATTATTACTTTATTAAATACTAAATTTAATAACAAACTTCTAAACAAGGCTTTTCAAGAATGTTTACTTGGGAATTTTAGACACTAATAATGATGACATTTGTGAAAATTGCTCAATAGTCTAAGCATTCCCTGAATTTTCAACATATTACAGTGTTTAATTAAGTTTTACTCTCACCAAAAAGATGATGATGTGTTTTTGTCCCTATCAAAATTACCACCTTTTAACCCAGCCAGCTGAGATTTCACGTTGAATGACAGCGGAGACTAGTGATTACAAGAGGAGACAGAAAGGAGGGGGCTTATTGATTACAGAAGAGCTTGGCTCCTAAGTCAAACGTAGAGTCTAGAGGCCTGTGATGCCCCAGAAGAGACAGGCAGATGAACTCTCTATAGAGCCAATAATTTTTGTAGTTATATAGTTTATTACATTTGCACAATGAATCTTAGTTTCACACACACCCAGTTCCCCTCTCACATCCTTCTTCCATTTCCACTGCAACATTTATTCTCAAGAAGTCTCCCTCAGATTTTAATGTCTTTTAATTATGTGTGCCTCACAGAGTTTGGTTAGAGTCTCTTGCCCAAGTGTGGGTGCGAGGTTATTTCCTAGATTAAGAACAATTTATCAATGGCTATACCACTGAAAAAAAAATGACACAATTCATACCTTAAAAGTCATCACCGTTTTTGTTTTCTTTATCAGGATATAAGGAAGGAAGGGATAAGGCCTAATGAGTCATTTCCTCATTCATGATGAGGAATTCATGATGAAATATTGACTGGCCCAATCTTGTACAAGTCTTATATGGATAACTTATGCAGTGAGTTCATGAGAACAATAGTTATGGCATTTTTCAAAGGCATCTTTTTGTTACACATATCTCCATCCTCTGGCTCTTAAATTCTTTCTGTTTCATATTCTGTGATGTTTGCTGAGCCTTGAATGGGGTAAGATAGATAGAAGAAGACTATTGATTAGTTGCTCCATTTCTCTATGTCCTGTGACCAAAGCATATGTGGAGTCTTATCACCATGTTCTGGTAGTCTACCAGATATTATTGGCCAGTAAGCTGAAGATGGGTGCCTACAACATTACAGAACTTTGGGTGACTGACTGTCCAACCAGCGAGATGTCTCTGTCAATTCTAGAGTTTTGGAAGGTTCTTACAATGCACCTGCTGTTTTCTAAGGTAAGATTATATCCTTCTGGAGTCTTTGATGGAGTTGAAGAATAAATAGTTATAGTTTTCCTTAGTTATGATAAAAGATAAAGTAGATATAAATATTGTCACTGTAATTCTTGTTTGATACCTGTCTTGTTATATGTAATTTTACTATTTAAAGTTAAAACCTTCTTTTTTATTTAAACAGAAAAGGGAAAATGGTGGGTGAAGTCCTTCTGTCTATGTATTACATTTATTGGTTCATAAAGAAGCTGCTTTTGGCAAATGGCTTAACAGAGTAAAGCCAGGCAGAAAGAGATATATAGATAAAGAAGACAGAGGCAGGTGATGCCATGTAGCCACTAGATGGGAAAGACACGAGCCTCCAGATTGAACCTTGCTGGTCAGCCACGAACCTCATTATAAAATATAAAATAATGGAAATGTTTTAATTCCAGATGTAAGAGCTAGCTAGCAATATGCTTAAGCTATTGACCAAACAGTATTGGAAATAATATAGTTTCTGTGTGATTATTTTGGGAGTCTGGGAGGGTGGGAAATGAACAAGGAGCCTCCTCCAACAATTGTCCACCAATGGAGACTACCTTTGTTTAAACTCACACACATATAGATGAACATATACAATTGTATCATGTTTACTTATATAATTGTCCACCAATGGAGACTACCTTTGTTTAAACTCATACACATATAGATGAACATATACAATTGTATCATGTTTACTTATATAATTGTCCACCAATGGAGACTACCTTTGTTTAAACTCATACACATATAGATGAACATATACAATTGTATCATGTTTACTTATATAATTGTCCACCAATGGAGACTACCTTTGTTTAAACTCATACACATATAGATGAACATATACAATTGTATCATGTTTACTTATATAATTGTCCACCAATGGAGACTACCTTTGTTTAAACTCACACACATATAGATGAACATATACAATTGTATCATGTTTACTTATATAATTGTCCACCAATGGAGACTACCTTTGTTTAAACTCATACACATATAGATGAACATATACAATTGTATCATGTTTACTTATATAATTGTCCACCAATGGAGACTACCTTTGTTTAAACTCATACACATATAGATGAACATATACAATTGTATCATGTTTACTTATATAATTGATATGTCTGTTTAATGTCCTTATAAAATTGCAGGAATATGTATGGTTTCTTTTTATATATATCCTTCCCTTTGGTTACTTCTTTTCTATTTTCTTCCCTCTCCTTCCATTCTCCACTCCTTGTTTAGACTTTCCAATCCCCCACCCAGTATTCTTCTTTTCATTTTAATGATTAACATGTTCTATTACTCCCCCTTCTTAAAGTCTCTTTGCCTCTTCCCTTCTCCCTCTAATAACCCATTTCTACCTTTCTGACTTTTACCAGAACTCAGTGTTAAGCCTATTGCTCTAAAATCCCACAGCAAGGATCCACATCTGTAGGAAAACTAGTAATTTTTGTCTTTCTCAATCAGTATATTTAACACATTTATCTATTTTTCTATAGATCACTTAATTTCATTATTCATTATTTGCCATTGGATCCAATTCCACTGTGTGTTTGTGTTACAGTTTTCATTGCCCATTCAGTCATCAGTTGATGGGCATTTGGGCTGGTTCCATTTCTGCACTATTGTGAATAGGGGCACAGTGAACATGGAAGTTTAGGCGTATGTTGTAGAATATGGAATCATTTGGGTATATGCCCAGGCGTAGTACAGTTGTATTATATGGCAGTTCTAATCTTAGATTTTTTTTAAAAAAATATTTATTTATTATGTATACAACATTCTGTTGGTGTGTATGCCTGCAGGCCAGAAGAGGGCACCAGACCTCATTGCAGATGGTTGTGAGCCACCATGTGGTTCCTGGGAATTGAACTCAGGACCTTTGGAAGAACAGGCAATGCTCTTAACCACTGAGCCATCTCTCCAGCCCCTAATCTTAGGTTTTTAAAGAATCTCCACACTGGTGTCCATAGTGACTGTATTAGTTTATACACTCACCAGCAGCGTGAATAAAAAATCTGGTTTTTGCACATCTTGTCAGCATTTTTAGTTCTTTGTTTGTATTTTTTATAATAAACAGTATGAATACAATGAGTTAACATCATAGTTTTGGTTTGTATTTTTATGATGGCTAGAGATGCTAAACACATTTTAAAATATTTTTTATCTGTTTGTGTTTCTTCTTTTGAGAATTGTCTGTTCAGTTTTATTGACTATTTTTGCTCTTTAGATCATATCTCCTAGACACGATTCCTTGATCAGATGTATAGCTGGCAGAGATCTGACATTCTGTAATCTACCTCTTTACTCCTCTGCAGTGAAGAAGTTTCTAATTTCATAAGTTCGTACTTGCTGAGGGTTACCCTTGTCTTCTGTAATCAGAATCCTATTGATAAAGTCCTTAACTAAGCCTATGTATTTAAGTATGTTCACGACTTAATCTTTCTTGTAGTTTCAAGTCTAACATTGAGGTCTTAGATCCATTTTGAGTTATTTTTGTGCAAGATGAGAAAAAATGATCTAGTTATATTCTTCTATGTGTATGTACATAGTTTTCTCAAGTGCTATTTGTTGAAGGTGCTATCTTTTCTTGAATGTATATTTTTTGCTTCTCTATTAAAAATCAAATGGTTATAATTGCATTGGCATGTACCTGTGTCATATATTCTATTTCCTCTGATCTATGAGTCTTTTTTCAGTACCACACTATTTTTATTACTATGGCTTTGTAGTATAACTTCAAGTAAGGTATGTTTTTCTTTTTCTGTGAAGAATTGAGTTGACATTTTGATGGGCATTGCAGTAAATTTTTACATTAATTTTGGTAGGATAATAATTTTCATAATATTAACCTTACTAATGCATTGAAGTCATCAATTTCCAGTATCATCAACTTCTTTCTTTCCTACTAGTATCCATTTATTTCATGTCTTACTGATTTAGTAAAGACTTCAAACACAACAGTGAATAGGTTTGGGGACAGTATGCATTCTTTCCTTGTTACTGGACCTTGTGGGAATTTTCTGAGTTTTTCTTCATTTGACATGATATTGGCTGTAGGGTTGTCATATAGCCTTTATTAAGTTAAGACATGCTCCATCCATCTCTTATATCTCTGGGGTTTTATTAGAAGGACTGTTGTGTTTTTGCAAAGACTAGTCTATATATATTAAGATGATTTTTTTAAATTCTGTATTTAATACTATTTATATGATGAATTATAATTACTAAGTTATGAGTGTTGGGCTATCCTCAAATATCTGAAATGAAGCCAGCTTGAGCATGGTGAGCTGGCTAGTTTTATATCAACTTGACACAAGTTAGAGTTATCTGAAAGGAAGGGAACCTCAAATGGGAAAAATGGCTCCATAGGGAAGAGACAGAAATCTTTAATAAATAAATAAATAAAAGATTTAGCTACAGGGCATTTTCTTAATTAGTGATTGATGGGGGAGGGAACAGCCCATTGTGGGTGGTACCATCCCTGGTCTGGTGGTCCTGAGTTCTATAAAAAAGTAGGCTGAGCAAAACAGAGGGAGCAAGTCAGTAAGTAGCACCCGTCCATAGATTCAACATCAGCTCCTGCCTCCAGGTTCCTGACTTCCTTCATTGAGAATACAACTCTTTTTTCTATTCAACTTGCGTTTTGGTCATGGCATTTCATCACAGCAATAGAAACCCCAACTAAGACACATAGCAAATGATATTTTAGCTGAGCTTTTGTAGTTTGGTTTCGGAACATTTTGTTGAAAATTTTTGCATCTACAATCAGGGAACTTGATATACAGTGTTCTTTTATTGTTGTGTTTTTCTCTGGTTTTAGAACTTGAATAATGTGGCTTTGTATAGAATTGAGAAATGTTACTTTTCTACCGAAAAGTATGGGTCTTGGTTCTTCTTTGGATGGCTGGTGGGATTCTGCACAGAATACATTTTGATCTGGCCTTTTTTTTTTAGATGAGGCATTTTTAATTTCTGCTAAATATCACTGTTTCTTATATGTCTCAGCTCTTTATTTCACTTTGATTTAACTCTGCTGGGCCATATGCATCTAGAAATGTATCTATTTCTTGTCTAGTAGAATACAAAATTTTAAGATATGTCTTACTTTTCTATTGCTATGATAAAGCACCATGATAAAGGCAATTTATTTAAAATAATCATTTAACTGGGCTTGCGGTTTCAGATGGCTATAATCCATGAGAGTGGCACAAATCATGGTGGCGGGACATCTGGGAGCTCAGATTTTTGAACCATGAGTAGGAGGCAGAGAAAGTCACAGTGATAATGGTGCAAGTCTTTTAAAACCTCAAAAACCCACCCCCAATGACACATTTTCTCCAACAAGACCACACCCCTTAATCCTTCCTAAACAGTTCCACCAATTGGGAACCAAATATTCAAATATATGAGTCTATAGGGGTTGTTCTCATTCAAACCACCACATTCCATTCCTCGTCCCCTGTTGGCTCATGGTCAATCATTTCACAGAATGCACTTAGCCCAACATATCAGAAGTCTCTATAATCTTTGACAGTCTCAATAGCATTTTAAATTCCAGTCAAAACTTTTTCTGAGACCCAAGGCCATCAATTAATTGTAAACTCCTGTAAAACCTAAAATCAAATTCCATTCTTTCAATATATGATGTCACTGAATAAACATCTCCATTGCAAAAGATATGGTTGGGAACATAGTGAGAAAATAAAATGGCAGAATATTTAATAGAACCAGATATCCAAAGAAGGGGTATGTGTGTGGTGGCAGGGAGATGCTAGCCAAAACAGAATTCTAGAAAAACGTGTAGCAAACAGCATGAAGGTTGAGATATACCTTAAAGAAACTGTGACTTGCATTCATTTAACTAATATGATTAAAAATGGAATAAGGGGCTTCTAGTTATAGAATCATGAGCCATATCTGATGAAAGATCCAAATGTACCTAGAACTAAATTTCAACACTTATTTTATCATATGTAAATGCTATCTTAGGTATGAAATATTTGAAAGTTAGAGGTTATAATGTAGGATAAATTACAACAAGGAATTTAAAACATATGATAAATTGAACATGTTACAAATAGCTAATCACAAAATAGCTATTTGTCATATAATAATTTGGAAATGTGAAAATTTGTACTGCACTCAGAAGCTATGTACCATGCCGCAGATCATTTAATAAATACTATATGATGTCTCTAAAAATAGAATTAGAGTGACATAGGTCATTTTTCTAAGAATGGATTGCAAATCAGCCCTCAAACCTCAGCACTAAAACACAAAGTGGTTTCCGTTTTTGCTCATAGGAATCTGGGACCTCGTAGGAAGTCTTCTTGGAAGACTACCTGAAGTCATCTGAAGCCTCCAGCTTTCCAGGCTACCACAGCAAATAAGAAAGCTAAAGGAAATAGATTGAGCAACTTTGGCTTGAAGTTAAACCAGTCTAACTTCATGAACTTACCTAGGTCAATGACCTACAAAGTAGGGTGGATACTGCCCTGAATTAGAATGCATGCTTTGTGACACCCTTGCTCATGTAGGAATAATCAAAAGGTTTTCCATGGATATAAATCTCTCTGCACACCATCCACTTTCTCATGCATTTTCTTTAGGAGTAAACAACTGGTACCTTGATTGGCATGTATTCGTTGGTGCTTTGGCTTCCTGATTCTACTTTTGGAAACAAAGTGGAATTTTCTTAGAGCTTAATATTTGATTAATACCGCCTTGTAGAGTTGCAGTTTATTAAAATAATTTCCTCGGGCACAAGTTATTCTTGAAATACTGTGGACATAGTATTTAGTAGGAGCCATGAGCGAACTCCCCCTTTGATCTTAATCCCTAAAGATCTGGACATAAAGCACAGCAAATAACGGTAGGTGGAGAGAGCTGCCACAGCCATAGGATGGGAAATAGTACATGAGGCAAGCATGACACAGAGCCATTTGAAGTGTCAGGCAAACTACCCCTAGTCTGCAGGAGGGACACAGTGGCTCTGATTGAACAATATGGAAAAAAATTCATTGTTTGGTAAATATCTTAATATATTTATATTATATTTATGTGCACATGAGTGTCTGTGTGTATGTGATATGTGAGTGTGATGAATATGGAGGCCAGAAGAGGCATTGGGTCCCCTGGAGCTGGACTTACAGGTAGCTGTGAGCTGCTTGATGTGACTGCTAGGAACCGGGTATAGTCTTCTGGAAGAGCTGCAAATGTTCTTAACCACAGAGCTATCCCCATAGCCTCAAAATATCCATTTTCATCTTTATTGAAAAACATTATCTGCTTTGAATTGATGTTAAAGAATCAGGAAGATAACGACAGGGAAGCAAACGAGAGCAGATTTTTGTCTACAGTGTTCTATTTGTAATGAGGTGAAAATGAGCTAATAAAAGAACTTAGCTGCTGACCTGAAAACGTGCATGAGCACAGGAATAATGAAAGGAACACAGGCCCGGTGTTTGGTACAAGGCCAGAGAAGGGGATTTTAACAACCCAGAACCATTAGAACTTGTACTGTCTCACTCACTACCCGAGGAGCCAGAGAATGCAGGTCCCAACCCTGAAACTCCTTCAGCCACTCATTACTCTGTCTCTAATCTCTTAGACAGCAGCAACACTAATCTTTACAAGTGTGCCGGGATTCACACATCTAAATGACCAATGTTTCAACTGGAGCAGACATATTTACAGGTGATGGGTTAATTTGATCGATACTAATATTGCTAATATTGCCCAAATATTTTTTGAGAACTCTTCTTCTTCTTCTTCTTCTTCTTCTTCTTCTTCTTCTTCTTCTTCTTCTTCTTCTTCTTCTTCTTCTTCTTCTTCTTCTTCTTCTTCTTCTTCTTCTTCTTCTTCTTTTGTTATCCTTCAATGTCAGCATCATATTCTCTGGAATGATGACAAACAGATGACCCAGAAGGAAGAATTTAATTGAAGTCACCAAGTGTCATTGAAAGTTAAGTTTGTTGCCTAAAGCAAATTGCTGAGATAATAAATGTTACTTTGGGTCTTAAAATATACATAAGGAATGCAATTTTATTTTGCCTTCACATGGTCATTAGAGATCCTTCATCCCACTGTCTTGAGCAAAGAGAAGCATGGATGCTATTTATAGGTACCAGTCAGTAGACACTCCATAAAGGCTGCTATATTCACTTCAAATTCCACTTTTACAACAAATATCCTCTTTAAGTATTCTAAATCAAATAACAGCATATACTATATTACATTTCTTAAATCTACTATTTAAAAAAAATCATGTTAATTTGTATTTCTACTAGCTCACAAATAAACAATATAGCTAGATTAAACACCTGCACAATTTTCTAGGCAATTAGCATTGAAAGATACTTGGAAATATATAATAATTGGTGTTGTAGTTTGAAAATGCATAAAGTGAAAGGGGGGAACAACAGAATCCTAATCAGTGTCAGGCACTCAGCCTAACTGAAACCAGAAAATTGGTGGAAAAACCAGGCTGCATGTCCCTAAATAGTCCTCTTCCACCTCGTGTCAGGGCCCTTCTCATGCAGACCCAGAAGGTCTTCCTGGGCGTCTTGCACATTGTCTCTCAGATCTGCAGCGCAATCAGTCCTGAAATCCCCAAAGAAGCCTTCTATCCACACCCTGCTACTGCTGGAACTCAGATGAAGCAGCTGACCACAGCCACTGGGTAGGAGAGAAGGCTCTGTGTACGTGGTGAAGCACCAACAGGAAGCATCACCCTTTCCTTCCCCAAGTTGTATTTGAGGAAATCCAGGAGGGGCTCAGAGCCCTGACTTCCTGTACGGCGCATATAAATCTTAACTCCAATACTGTGTATAGTAATGCGCATATAAATCTTAACTCCAATACTGTGTATAGTAACCCATATTGTGGCCACACCACAATTCATTCAGCTGCTCACTGCAGGCTCTTACCATG
This sequence comes from Microtus obscurus, assembly GCA_963919715.1. NCBI lineage: Eukaryota > Metazoa > Chordata > Mammalia > Rodentia > Cricetidae > Microtus > Microtus obscurus. The sequence goes on from CAWTZC010001434.1 coordinate 1,229,691, forward strand.
TTGGAATGTTTATATTCAATAGTGTGGTATACTTGTTTATGCACTGGTAAGTAACATTGAAAGTTGAAATAGCTACTTAAAGTATTTCTGTGTTTTAAGTTGCAATCTCCACTTCCCAGTAACCTCTAAGAGGGTTAGGGTGATTTCTCCCAGAAGTCATGTAGAGGACTGAGTTCAGCAGTACTGGAAGGTGTTGATTTCCTTCCTCTTCCCTTCCTCTCTCTCTCCCTCCCTTCCCCTCTTCCTTCCTCCCTTCCTCACTCTTTTCCAACCTTACTTCCTTACTTCTTTTCTTCCTCCCTTCATCCCTTTCTCGCTTCTTCCCTTCCTTTCTCTTCTCTCTTATTCCATCTTGCTTTCTGCCTGTCTTTGTATGCGCATCTCTGCTTGGTACACAAGTGTGTGAGAGAACACAGGTGCAGGTGTTCATGGGTATCAACTTGGAGTTGACATCTAGTGTCTTCCTTGATTGCTCTCTGCTTTGTTGATGAGGCAAGGTCTCTCTCTCACTGAGTCCAGAGGTCATAGATTCAGCCACTCTCGCTATCTAGCTTGCCCTGGGGATTTCTGTCTCTGCCTCCCTCCCTAGTTCTGGGAATTTCGGTGATTACCTTGCCTCCCTATCTTTACAACTTTTATGTGGGTTTGGAGAATCAGAATCCCTGTCCTCATTCTTGTGCAAGAACTTTTTATTCCTGGCTGAGTCATTGCTCCAGCTCTATCTTTTCCTTTTTGTGTTCGCGTTTGTTGCATGGATGAAAACTTCCATGTAATTTTTGTATAGCTTGTACTCTTCATTTCACTCATAAAAAAACAGAATATTTATTGTCCATTTTTATTTTCTTTATTTTCAGTTTATTTTTACAAGCCACATGGATCTTCACAACAAGACTTATTACCAGACATTTTTTTCTAATTCCTTTTTGTGGAGCTGGGAATTGAACACAGAGCCTTGTGCATGCTAAAAATAAATTTATCTAACACTGGATTATACTCCTGTGCCCCTTTATCAGCCCTCTGATAGCATTCTTATTGAATATATTTTTCTATATCTGTGCTTTTGTATAAAGAATATATGCAGTTAAAGATAATGTCTTCTAAGCTTATGCTATATTTTAACGTCTCTCCTTCTGATCAAAAGCACAATAATATTATTGTACTGGTTCTATTTTAGCATTTAATTTTCACATTCTGTTCATATTAAAATATCACTTAAGGGCAGGTTCAAAGAGGGAACTGTAGATGGCCAGCAACTGTTTTAGTCTAGGAGCCTTAACCATGTTTTACAGCTGTTTCTTCTTTTTAAGTCTTTCTCTCTCTCTCTCTCTCTCTCTCTCTCTCTCTGCCTCTGTCCCTCTCTCTCCCTGTGTCTGCCTCTCTCTCTCTCTGTCTGCCTCCCTCTGTGTGTCTGCCTCTCTCTCTGTCACTCTCTCTCTCTCTCTCTGTCTGTCTCTCTCTCTTTCCCTCAACCCCAGAAAACCTGCCTTAAATATTTCCATCATATTAGAAAATAATGCACTCCTTTCCTTTTAAAACTTTGAGTATAAAATCTGCTTTTAATCTTATGGAATAAATTAAATTAATTGCCACAGCACTTCCTTTTTGTTGCTGTGACCCTGTACCCAGCGTTGAGGACACATTGGCTAAGGTCCAGCAGGGGCACTTGTACAGCTTGGGCGTTTCCATACTTGGAGAGAAGACCTTGCTTCCCTGACCCAAGTTCTCCAGAGTTTGTAGATGAAAAACTTTATAGCAGGGGAGCAAGTTTTCACACACTAATCATTGCTTCAATTAGCGATGAGAAGGAAGACGACGGAGTCATGTTCCGTGGAAGGCTTCTCTTTCTGCTCCCTTGTGGGAAAACATTCGAAACCTAACATTGCTTCTTCCCATCCCCCACCCCTGGGTTTGGTGTGATTTGGAGGAAGGAAGTGTTCAGGGCAGAGTCAGTTTTTACAACGAAATGACTTAGGGTCCTGGATTTTTCTTTTGGTACAGTAACAACTGCAAATGGATATTTATATAGAGTTAGGTCAGACCTAAGAGCTTAAGGGTTTATTTTTAGATTTCTGCTTGGCCAAGGGGGAAGTATGGTAAATGAACCTTATGTTCTTAAATGGGCATGCTGCTGGACTCAAAATATTTGAGAAATCTGATGGGAGGCCCTTGGGAAAATCAGCTTTATTTCAGAGCCCCAAACAATGACAATATGACTTCTGTTTGTTTGGCTTTTTCTCTTCCTCTTTTTCCTGTATTTACTTTCACTTTTAATACTCATGCACTGTCTACTTTTGAACACTAAAACATAACATAAGAACACTAAAATGACTTATAAGACATATAAACTCCAGCCTGTCATCACTAGCGGTGTAGTTTCGAGTGCGAAAGCCTCCAGCTGTGTGTGGCGGCTCAGGCTAGCACTTGAGACACGAAGCAGTGTTAATTATACGTCAATTTTCAAACTAAGTGTGAAAACAAAGAACATAAACCAATATAATAAGTATGATTAATCACTGAAATGGTAACATTTGGAAATAAGTGGTTGAATAAAATAAATTGTTAATTTGCACCTGTTCTTCTCTTGAATTCTATTTCTTATTTTTGGTGGTGTTCGTTTTGCAGCAGGATCTCCCTATGCAGCCTGGGGGTCCTGAAGACTCACAGAGCAGTCTGTCTGCCTCTGCCTCCCTGGCGCAGTCATTACAAGTATGTGCCAACTTGCCAAACATTACTGCTTTCTTTTTTAAGTGTGAGGCAAGAAAAATTCAAATTGCATGTTCAATTCACAAAAGTGAAGAGGACAAGATTTAAAAGCCAGACTCTGAAGTAAATCCATGTGTGTAAACAGTCTGGCTGCTGTTACACCAGCCAGGAGAACTTGGTCAAGTCACAGGCAATAGATTTCCTTACACATTGTGAACCCTGCTTCACAGGTTCTATGAACGTAAAGTATACAGAGCCCATCACAAAGTAAACATTCAGTAACAGGTGGACTCTTTATTCTTCTTCAGAATCTAGACACTGAGAGACCTTCTTAGGTCTGCTCCTCTCAAAAGAAGCACTGGAAAGAAACAGAAAAGAAGTTTAAATCAGGAATTTGCTGAAACGATGCCTCCCCTTTTCTCCCTCTCCTCCCTTACTGCAGCCAGTTTCTTTCCCTGAGATGAAGTCAGCCACAGTTTAGAATGGACATGTTTCCAAGACTGGTAGATAACCTATTGGATAGATTGTCTTTTAATTGCATTGGCAATTAGATAATATTATAGATATGTTATTGCCATCAAGAACTTTTAGTTAAAATACATGGCTGGTATTGGATATGAACAGTGCGTCTCTAAAGGCCCCGATATCAGAGCAAGCCTCGCTTCCACTGAGCTTTGGCTACTCAGTCCTCTGAGTGTTTTGCACGTCCCATCTCTCTTAAATTCATGCAACAATAGCACTTGTTGAAAGCTGCTTAGCCCATGGGAGGCAGAGATTACTTGTAACTCTGTCTACTTATGGGCAGGTACTGCTAATCAAATCTTAAGCCAATATCCACAGGTCTGCATAACAGAGACACTGCCCTGTAAAGAAAGTCTTGCTCTCCTTCCACGGCACAGCCTTTACACGGGTGAAAAGGAAATAGTCATTAGAGTCCTCACATTGCGTCTGCTAGAGCATGACTTGAGAAATTAAGTTATTTCCATCATTTCTTACAGTCCGATGAGCATGATGCTTCTGAGGTAAACAAAAGCCCACATCTCATTTATTGCTAATTTCACAACGGGTAATACAACCCTGAGCACACAGTTACTGTTGACTTAATGGGTGTTGAGTGGATAAGTATATGTATGCCAAAGCTTTTCCCAGCCAGGGGTTGTCATCCAAACCACCAAATGCATGTGATCATTTACTCAAGTATCCCAAGTATGCGCGGAGAAAATACCAGCCTGGATTCGAACAAGAAGGCCTGATTCATCACACACAATGGATGCCTTGGGATAATAAGGTGTAATTGCCTCTTGGCATTCCATAGAGAGCCATGCTTAGATTAACCCATAGTCCTTCAGAACTACGGTGCCTTCACTTAGGTAAGATTGCTGGTCAAAGCCACCTCTAAGCTCTTTGTATAAGGCTCCGAACCTAAGAAAGCAAAGACCTTTTAAGCATTTGCTTTCAAAAGCACAAAACACTATGCTGCCAAAACTATGTATACCTGAAATATTTATAACCTGATCACATGCAAAAAAAAAATGGATCGCTGATTTAGATAATGAGTTAGTGTTTGGGTAGAGGACCTCTGAGGAGGCACGGAACAGATTAGGTGTGTCTGTTTTAGTATGTAGGAGGACCAGCGACGTACTGATGGAGGTAGTGCTAGTGATGCTGGGGACTGCATGCTCAGGAGTCCAGCGGCTTCCACACCCAAAAGGATGGAGCAAACTCATGTGTCAGCAGCCAGGAAGGCAAGTAGCAGCCAGAGCGTGCCGAGACCAGAACTTAGAGCAAATATGCAGTTGTGGGAGAAAAAGTTCTCACAAAATAGACAGGTTACAAATGTGGAAGACTAAGAAATTGGAAGGTCAAGCAAGGCTGGTTTTCAAATGTGTGTTATTTTCTATTGAGAAGCTTAAGAATAAATTAGACAAGCGACTGGGAGTCTGGTAATCATAGGAGAGTGTAGAAAGCTTGTGGAATAACGAGGGAAAGGATTGAGAATGGCACTGACAAAGTCAACTATGAAATCTGATCTGGCTGCAATAACCATTTCCCTCTTATCTGCAGAGGTTGAAACTGTGCCTCCATCACCGTCTCCTCAGCCCCTTGAGTCTGGAAAGGAAGCACCATGGAGCATCATCCCCACACTGGGACCTGGTAGGCTTTCTCAGACTACCCAACACTCACAATAACAGAAATAGAGTCACTTTGCAAGCTGTGTAGCTCAGGAATATTTTTGTGTACTGCCTACCTGGCGATATTGATTTGGGAAGATAAAGTATCACCAACCCACAGAACAAAACACAAGCTTAATGTTTCTGGATACCTGACCTCAACTGTGTGTCACAACAAGTATAATAATTTTTGAATTCCTTGTAAGATGCTGTAAAATAGTGAAATAACTGATTTCTTGTCTATAAGGTAGATGAATTATGACCTAAATTGTATGGGGAAAAATCATATGTAGTTCTCTTAGCACACAAAGCCAAGGGAAATGAGCAAGCTTGTGTTCTCCTTGGAGCCTTTGTAAAGCAATGATGTCATGTGTCAATCACAAGGTCCAGGTGTCACAATATGAGGTACACCCTTCTTTTATAAGATTAGATTTCTGCTCCAAGTCTAGGAAGGGAGAAAAAGGCAATCACATGCAGTCAAGAGTGAGTGCATCAGATGTAAAGTGCAAGAGTTAAAAACAATGAGAACAGTTGAGCAGAGAGAAGATTCAAGCAGAGTTCTGACTGACTGGCAAATACTCCAAGGAGGACCTGGGACAGAACTTTAGCAGGGGGATATCAGCTTGGCAAGGCTCCTGTAAGAAAATACCACAAACTGGGCAGCTTATACACAGCTGAAAATTATTTTCCCTGTTACAGAAGCTCAGAAGTACAAAACAAATACGATGGCAGATTCTGGGTGTGGTTAAAGCCAGTACTTGGCTGGTGGGTGGCCCTACTCTCCATATCCTCCTGTGGCAGCCAGGGAAAGCACGCTTCCTGGGAACTTTTGTTAGAGGAATAATTCCTTATGTATCTCCTATGACATATGGGCTTCTCAAAGGCATCATTTCTATTAACATCTTCCCTTCTGGGTTAAGATACCTACATGTGAATCTGGAAGCATGTGAGCACTAGATCAGAACTGCCAGTAATGAACTGACATAGAGAGGTGATGCTAAGGTGTCTGGATCTTGGGAATTAGGACCTTTTCCTGCTGATAGCTTAGTTCCACATACAGTACCTTTAAGTAGGGAAATGGTGACAAGATTCAAATTGTATTTTTAGTTAATCATTTAGAAAAAGAGACAAGAGTGAAATAATGGATTTAAACAAAATAATTAATTCCTCGAGAAGGTATGGAGGAAGGGTCTGCTCTAATCAAAACAATCTAATCTTATGCACATTTTCCACTGTGCACGTTATATCTGGTTCCATTTTTAACTGACTGATAGCGATTCCCACTGCAGACATCTATTTTAAACTGTACCACTCTAATTGACTCCCCTGAATCAAGAATCCTTTCAGACTGTGAGGTAGTGCGATTAACCACACTTATCCTTTAACTTCCTAAAGATGTCTCACTACAGTGGGGTGAGTGCATGGCCACTGCACCGCTTTGCCATTTGCAGTTGGCTTTATATTCTGTGCCAGAAATAATAGCTGAAAAACACTCATTTTATGAAAATAATGAGCCCTAGAAGAATTTGTATTTTTTTAGCATTTGCTGCTGACATCTGTCAGTCTGCTTGGCAGTGCATAACAATAATACCTTTCGTGTTTGGAAATGACAAATTTAAATATGACTTCACATTCAAAATGCATCTGGAATAGAATAAGATACACAGACTACATCACAAAGTATCACATGTTCAATAAGCATAAAAGACCTGACTCCTTTGATACAGAATTTTGGACCATTTGGTAGAAAGGAAGGAAAGGTGAGGAAACAACCACAGGCATGTCACAGGTAGCTGTAGCTTTAGGGAATAGGATGAGCATCTTAGGGAGAAGGGAGGAGAAAGGCAGTGCAGCATCCAGAAAGAAAAGGTGTTGCCATGGACCCCAGATTTACAGATGATCAAAAATGCTTTTCCCTCATTTTTCCCCTTAATTTCTAGAACCAAATACAGATTGCTAATGGTTTATCCTGCATGATAACAGTTAGTGCTGTTCATAAATTTTGGGTTCTCTCCCCCAAGCATTTGGGAAGGTACCTGTCCCTGTTGGTCAAAATGAACCATATAATTCATTTTGATAAATAAACTGAAAATGAGCCGTTTGATATGTTCAAGTAAAGAATGCTTGTTTGTTTGTTTTGTGACAGGTTCTCACTTAACACAAACTGGCTTTGAATTCCTGGTCCTTCTGCCTTTACCTCCCCAGTCCTCCACCACCACTTTCAGCTGAGGAGCCCTCTCGGAAACTCAGGGGTTTCCTTGCCCCTGGAGCGTGATGCGTGGGCATGCTCAGTCTACGAGAAACCAATGACACATGGGTAGGTACAGACTGCAGACAACAAACCTGTTTTACAGTAGAACCAGCCAGATCTGAATAAAGAAAAAGTAGCAGCTAGTCATGAATGTCATCAGTGAATAATCCTGAGACGGTGTCAGTCACTAAGGGCTGAGTCATAGAGAGCAAGTGTCCTCGGAGCCTAGAACGATGGTGGTACTCACAATGTGGTAGCGAATACCAGGTGTCTGTAGAATGGAGGGATGGAAGGTGTTGAATGTGTGTATTGAATAGAATTCTTTTGATTTGACAAGGTACCCCAGAAAGAGATGATGGTAGAAATAGCCAGAGCAGTTACAAGGAAATAAAATGAAAATTATCCAGATTTTTACCTCTTGGGAAGCAGAAGGCAACTTTATCTCCCTAACAGACAAAGGGTAAAACTAAAGTCCTAGAGACAAGGGCCAAACAGTACTGTTCAAAGGGTATATTATTGGGCTATACTCTGCATTGTGTCTTCCATGACATGTACATACTGAAATGCTAACTTCCAAGATCTCAAAATATATCTTTACTTGGGAATGCCTCTGTAAAGGTGATTGAGTTCAAATGAAGTCATAATCCAATATGACTAGGCACAGAATCCAATATGCCTTTACAAGGGGAGATGAAACACCAGATGTAACAATGACTGAACTAAGGTGTCAGTTTAAGTAGTTGGCAGAATTCTGCATATATGAGAGGGTTAGCAAATGATATTAATCCAGAAGTGGTGGGTGTAGCCAAACTGACTGTTTTCCTCCTATGTAGTTGAATAAACCAAATCAACCTAGGGCCTTAATAGAACAGAGAAGAGAGGAAGGAGGAGGAGGCTCATTGAACAAGCTAAGATATATGTCATGTGTTCTGGGATTGAAGTTTACATATCTGTTCTCCTGGTTCTCAGCTCTCCAGACACAGACTTCATTAAAGATTAGCTTGGACCACTTGCTTCCTGAGACTGCAGCTTTCCATGGCAGATAGTGAGACCTCTAATCTTCTGTTTTGCATTAGCTTTTTCAGATGGATATAGATAGATAGATGATGATGATAGATAGATGATGATAGATAGATAGATGATAGATGATTAATAGGTATATAGATGGATATAAATGATATATAATAAATTATCATATATGACATATAGATAATAAACAGATGATATATTATAAATAGCTAGGTATCTACTAGGTATATATAATAATATAGATAGATGATAGAAAGACAGATATAGATAGATATAGATAGACTGATAGATGATAAATAGAATATCCACACAGATAGATAAAAGAGAGATAGATAGATAGATAGATAGATAGATAGATAGATAGATAGATAGATGATATTAAATAGATTAATGGCAGATAGATAAATAGATAGCCCTAGATCTCATATCACTCACACTACCAGCATAGGGTCCACTGCTAACAATTCATTTAAAGGGAATGGGCATATTACTGTTTAACGGAAGAAAGTATGCTAGAAAGAATAGTAAATGTTTCCAGGTTGATCAAATACCACAGACCTAAGAGTTTTCAAACTTAATTCAGAAAAGAGAAAAGCCTGAGAAACATATCAAACTCATCTAGCTGTCTGAATCAAATGGACAAGCAGCTGTGTGCAACAGCTTAATGGGAAGCAGTGGATATACATCATTTAACTGAAGAACATCTACCAATGATGCAGTTTACAGAGGTATGCCAGTGCTAAGATGCTATTTAGGGACAATGAGTCTCTCAGGAACCATCAACCACGGGACTTCACATTCCAGGAGTCACTGGCAAAGGGAAAGAACTGAGTGACAGATGTATGGGATTCCTGAAGCCATGACCAAAAGGTACCAGGAACCAGAAAGAGAGGAAAGCAGCCATAGCAAAGGCTGTTGCAAGAGTTGACTAGGGAGTTCTATTCACATCTCCCTTCCTTTTTTTTTTTTTATCACCGCTGTCTCCCATTTAGCAAGCAACAAAATCCAGAGGATAAGCAAGTCTGAATAATGTGAATTATAGAAATTAGACCCAGGGGCATGGGCTGTGAAGGTTAGTTTTTGTCAACTAGACACAAAGTAGAGTTACTTGGGGAAAGGGAACCTCAGCTCAGGAACTGCTTCTTTCAGATTAGTGTATGGGTATGGCAGACAGGAAATTTCTTGATCAATCATTAATGTGGGTATCCAAGCACACTGTGGGTGGTAACGTGTCTGGGAAGGTGGTCCTGGGTTGTATAAAAAAAAAAAAACAGCAGTGTCTCTCCACTATTTGTACACTGTGAAGGTGTTTCTTTGCCAAGTTGCCTTCTGATTGGTTTAATAAAAAGCTAACTGGCCATTAGATAGGCAGGAGGTAAAGGTGGGAAAGCCAGCCAGAACTCTGGAAGCAGAGCAGGGTCACCAGGAGCTGCAGGAGAAGCCAGACAGATGTTGAATGAGTCAGACACACAAATAGGACAGAGGTAAAAGTTATTGGGTACAACGTAGATCAATAAAAAAATATGGGTTAATCTAAGTTATAAGAGCTAGTTAGGAACAAACATAAGCTCTCTGCCAAGCTTTTATAATTAATAAGCCTCTCTGTCGTGATTTGGGAACTGGCAAGAGGGACATAAAAAAATCCATCTACACTCCACAGTATCTACTCTACTTCCATCCCTGCCCCAGGTTACCTCTTGAAGCCTTGCCTTCCCTTCATTTGATGATGGACTCTAACCTGTAACGTGGAATACACCATTTCCTCCCCACGTTGCTTTTTTAGTCATGGATTTATCATAGCAGAAGAAACCAGAACACGCACTGGAAGGTGGGAAAAGAACGGTCTTCACAGATAAGAAAAAGAAATAACTGACATATAAATTTACTAAATCTTTACAAAGTTATACTGCCAAAGAAAGAATAGGCTTTGAGTGAAAAAGTCACTAAGTCTTGAGATGACCCTGGGACCCCTGTTGTTTCACACATCAAAAGCTGAAAATCTTCTCATGGCTTCTCCATGAAAAATTTGAAACTAATCAAGCAAATACTTCCCACTGCCCAAGGACCATCATCTATTTTACCCAGCGGGTTCATACTGTGTCTCTGGATGGGCAATCACCTGTGACTCCCATTCTTTCGAGTTTTGAATAGGTGTTTATCATTATGCTATGTCCTATGTCAGCAGTGCAGGGGACAGACAGCTTGTTTTTATAATTCCTAGTTCTGTGGCTCATAAGAAACCACACAGAACGTCCATTGTTGTGGCAAGATAACATGTAGGTGATGTTTTTCTTCAGTAGGGCAGTGAGGGTACATATTGTGTGGGAAGAGAAAAGAACAGAGTGTTTGCTAACCAGATAATTGGCAGGTAGCAGACATCAGATATGTTCTTGTTCTTCTGGTTCTTTTTTTCCCCATCCAATTGAATTTAGTTGGTAGCATGGCTTGCTTTAACAAATAAAATGCAACATATTTCACTTTTAGGTGGCAGTGCTAAAAGCAGCCTATAATTTATCACACTCTCTTTTCTCCTTCTTTTCTAGTCTACAACCTGTCAGCTCCTTCTGATGGGATGAGTAGGGGGTCTACGATGAATAGAAGTGATGAAAGGAGATCATGCACAAGGAGCAGACTTCGGTTGTTTGAAATCGCTGAGTATTTGGAGGACTATATCTTCTTACCCCAGCCAATCTTGACTGGTTAGAATAGACACTGAACAGCTTACTCAGCATGAGCCACTCAAGAGGACACAATAACTTTAGAATCCTTTCCATTGTTTTCTCTATTGCTGTTCCTCAGGCTCATCTGTGGTGGCTGAGATACAGAAGCAGCCTGGTCCTTTCCAGTCTCTTTTCAACCTATGTCCAATCACTTTTCTCCTGGGCTTCCTTGGAGTTGAAGGCTACTGAGGTTGTAATGTGAGTTGATCTGGACCATGTTAGGTAGTTCTAACTGTTTGCTTCTCCTTGAGTATTCATTAACATCTCCTGTGTCTGCACATTTTTTTTAACCCTCAGGCACACTACAGTGAGCAAGTCATGTAAAGTCCATGCTCTCCGAAACCCACATTAGCATGTAATAAAGTAAGTGACAGGGCTACCAAAGTATCCCTAAGAATGTCTGGAGGATTGTTCTCCAAAGACGTGATATATTGAGACAAAAAATAAATAAATAACAGCAGCAACAACAGCAAAACGAACCAACCAATCAACAAACAAAAAACCCAGCTAAAGAAGACAAGCAAATACAAGAGTGTAAAGAGATCAAATTGTGCAAAGTGCTTTAACATAGGAATTGGTTTGGCAATCCAAAGATCCATGTAACTATCAACCCTGACTGTCAACATGGCAGATTCAGGGCCAACTAGGAGATAGACCATTAAGTAAATTTTAGATGTGTTTACCTGAGGAGAGATGTCCCCATAAAAAATAGGCGGAACCATCCCATGGAGTGACTACCTCAGGACTGAATGAAAGGGAGAAGGATAATGGAATGCCAACATTTATCTCTTTCTATTTCCTGATGGGGAAGTCAATACGATCTCCTGCCACCAGGCCCTCTGACCTTGATAGACTATATCCTCAACTGTACGCCCAAACAACTCTTTCCTTCTCTAAGTTACTTTTGTCAACTATTTTGTGAAGAGTTAATGACCTAAAAGTCTCAGGTGAACTGAGACACTCTGGACAGGAAACTTGATTTCACTGACAACTTATGGATGCTTCAGCTAAGAGGATCTACATGCCTCTTTGAGTGGTTTCTACCATTTTGAGTCAGCAGGAGGAGAATTGAACTGAAAATGGCATCTTCCAACCCCAAAGCTGCTTCCCATCTTTTAAAAGGCCTGGGTCATATGCACAGTCTCCACTCCCACGGAGAGACAGCAGCAGCCCTTCCATTCTGATTAAAGAGTCAGTCTGTTTCTTGGAGATGCCTGCTAGCTTGTATTTCCATGTGACCTTTATCAGTCCCAAGCCAACCGTTTGTCACAGCAACTATAAAAGTAGCTGATACGGAAAATTGGTAGCGAGAAGTGGAGCCACTACAATGATATGTCAGGTCCTGTGATTCTTAGGCCTTTGAATCTGGTTTCTAGGAGAAACGTGGAAAAATTTGGAACGTGAATCTAAAGAACCCCTAAAGTGCTGTAAGTAGAAATTAATGGCCCTTTCTGGTGAATTCAAAACTCAGAAGACAGAATGCCCAGAGAAACACCGGCCGTAGGTTACAGAAAGGGTGAAGGAACTGGACTCAGGGACCTTGGTGAGTGGTGAGCAATTCTGACAAATAATCTGCCTGAACTCTGCTCCTATCCTAAGAAGCTGAGTGAGGCTGAATTCGAAAGCACCGGAATAATTAATTTCATAGAGGAAAGGTCAAGACAAACTGCCATTTAGGCTGTGGTGTGGTTACTGCCAGCTTCTCTTATCTCGGTCTACAAAAAAGAGTACAAGTGGGTCAAAGGATGCAAAAGGTGTATGGTTTGGTGATGAAAAGAGTGTGAGGGAGTTGAGAGATGCAGACAAGAAGGGTTAAAAAGAAGTTGTAGTGTTAGACATGTGTGCCATGAAAGAGAAAAAAAAAATCCTGCCCAAGGAGAATAGGAAAGGTATCTGCAAGGCAAGCCCAGGTCATCAAAGGCTTCATCTTGTGGAACATGTACATTCTTTTGAGAAGAGAGAGCATAAATTAAGAATCCCACTATAGAGGTTCCCCGCCTGGGAAAGTAATTTTCCCAGATCACCCGTTTAAACATGGAGAGGCTTCTACAGCTGTAGTCTGCAGAGTTCGGCTTTGTCTTCCACAGAACTTGCCAGCGTCATCCATGTGGCACTGGTTGCGCAGACATGCAAGACACAATAGTGAAAGGGGCTGTCTTGTCAGGGTTTGCTGTCAACTTGACACACCAAGGGTCACCTGAGAAGAGGGGAGGAGTGTCAGTTAAGGCATTGCCCATGTCCTTTTAAAGGTGGAAGCCAGCTAGTCAACGGCATTCATCTAGGGTACCTGCTTCAATTCCTGCATGAGTTCCTGCTCCGACGGCCCTCAGTGATGGGCTGTTATCTGGAAGTGTAAGTCAGACAAACTCTTCCCTTCCTTGAGTTGCATTTGGCCATAGTGTTTATCACAGCAGGAGAAAACCAAAGTAAAACAGTGGTGTGAGACAATGCTCTGTATCCTGTCAATTATATTTTAAATAAACGCTGATTGGCCAGTAGTTAGGCAGGAAGTATAGGCAGGGCAATGAGAATTCTAGGAAGAGGAAAGTTCCTTCTGCGGTCCTGACCCAGCCACAGAGCAAACAAGATGTGAGATGACAGCCTTGCCGAAAAAGGTACTGAGCCACGTGGCTAACATAGACAAGAATAATGGGATAATATAAGTTATGAGAGTTAATAACAAGCCTGAGCTAATGGGCCCATCAGTTTATAACTAATGTAGACCTCTGTGTATTTCTTTGGAACTTAACAACTATGGGAACAGAGCAGGACAGAAAAGTTAGTCAACAGAACAAAGGTCACCAAGGCTTGTATTAGGGCCATGGGGATCACAAAGGCTTGTACTAGGGTTACAGAAAGCTGAAGGCACCAGAAAATCTGAGGTATGAAACCCTTAAACGGCACTGCACAGGTCTGGAAAGGTATAGTATAAATGCAATGGAAACCTTAGGATGCTAGAAATACCAAGACGATGAGACATTCAGGAAAGAAACCTGTTGGTTGGTGTAGGGTAGATCCAGCCCAAGAAAGAGGATACATGTGTTATAGACAGCATAGCTGGGAGTACATCACCCAAGACTCTTGGAGACTACCTGATTCCATCATGAGCTCCAGATAACAAACGTGACATTGCAGGATTGCTGTTTTTCCCTGCTGGCATTTGAGGTTGCCCTGGCAGCTCTTTACTTGTTATGCCTCTATTCCTCTCTTTTGGAATGGGAATATTTGTTGTGCATCGTTGTATATTAGAACTATGTAACTTGTTTTCGATTTTTACAACCAGTCACTATTAAGACTATCCGAGTCTCAGAAGAGACACACTGAGCTTACACTTTCAAAAAATGTTGGAACTGTTCAAGAGGTGGGGACTTTTGAAGTTACACTGAAGATTATTTTACATTATGAGATAATCATGGGCCTAGAGGTGAAATGGTATGACTTAAAATAATTTATTCAAATGTCAAGTTTTTGACTTGACACATACAGAATTAACTAAGAGACAAACTCTGAAAGTTTGACTTGATGAAGGAGTGAAAGTTCATGGGTGGGTTTATCATTCCATGGGTTGAAGTTCACAGTGGCACATGCCTTTAATCCCAGCACTTGGGAGGCAGAGGCAGGAGGATCTCTGTGAGTTCGAGGTCAGCCTGGCCTACAGAGCTAGTTCCAGCACAAACTCCAAAGCTACAGGAAAACCCTGTCTCAAAAACCAAACAAAAAAAAAAAAAAACAAAGAAAAATGAGAAAGTGAACATAGCCCCAGTATTCATATCGCTCTACTTCCTCATGATGGCTACAGACGCTGGAAGCAGTACCTTCTCCGTTGTGGACCTAGGAATCAAAATCAGCCTTCCTTCCTCAAGTTACTCAGTTTTCTTAAAGGCAAAGTCGCCTCATTCTAATGGTAATTGAATTTAGGGACAAAAGGTTTAGAAATCACTGGAGATTTTTGGTTTCACCAACAGAAAGGAGGTTAGTGCTCTTTAACAAAGCTGGGCAAGATGTCAGCTAGGGTGTGTGGACAACATTTGCATTTAATTATGACTTTAATGTCTTAAGCCAGAACTCTGAGTCCTTGGGGAAATACAAATCTAGTAGGAGAGTTTTTGAAACATTGTGGAATCAAAAATCCCTTTCCCCAAAAAAAGAAAGGAAGAAGAAGAAAAAAAAAAGAACTGGGCATAGTTTACTAGCGCACAAGCTGGAAACAAAGTTTGGATCCCCAGAACCTGTATAAAAATCTAGGTGTGTGAAGATGAGACAGGAGGATTCCTGAGACTTGCTGGCATGCTAGTCAATCAGTGGGCTCCAAGCTCAGTGAGAAAGCCTGTCTCAGAAACTAAGGTTGAGTGTGTCTAAGAAAGGCACCCAAGGTTGACCTCTGCCCTCCATACATGTGTGCACATGCACCACACATGAATATGCGCAGACACATACAGAATAAGAGGAAGGAGGAAGATAACTGGCTCTCCTCATTTGAAATGGACAGGTGGATCTCCTCAAAATAGGTAGGGATCGGCCCTCAGGGCTTTCATGTTTTACCACATGATGTGTCCTTCCCTTACCCAAATTTTCCCTTGGGTTCAAAGAATCAAAAAAAGAGAGAGAGAGAAATTGTAATTTTAGTTAATAATCCAAACATGACCAGTAAACCTTCCCTTGGTAGTCTTCAAACATGTCTTATTTTACTAAGCATTACATTACTGAAGATGTGAGAAATCAACAAGACAGCTTTCCCTCAGCATGGCTGACCACCACAGGGTTCTTCTGAAATTCTACTCTACCCCTAGGAGGCAGGTATTGTCAGATGCTAGAAGACAGTCGGTGTCTTAGCGCAAGCACATTCCAGCTTTCCGGGTCAAGACCTCAGCTCTCATCTAGCCTGGCACATAAATGTTCCTTCTTCTTGTCGAAGCCTCCATTTCCTGAATGACTGAGGCAGGGACATCCCCCTCCTTTTCCAGGGAGCTATATTATCTACCTCTTGTAGTTCAAAAGAATACAAGAGTTGTGCCTATGCGCTTAGCGGGGAAGGAAGGAAGGGGTGGGGTCCTTCCCTTCCTTTTTAGCCCTTTGGTATCTTAAATCAGTTTATGTTAAAGGCCTTCTCTTTACAGACATATTAGCTAAAGAGCTCACACTTTGAGAGAAAAGGCCACCAGCTTTTACATTTTAACCCCTTACTAGTTGAGTAAACTTAATTAAGAATTTATTTATCTCTGTTAGCCTCCAATCTTCATACTAAGGTCAGGAATGATAATAGACTCAATATCACAGTGTCCTTGTAGGGGTTAAGTGAAGCAACATACAAAATGTTCATCCCAGTGACTAATAGTAAATTCTCAGTGTATCTTAGATACTTCTGTTATTGTTACCACTATCCTCCGCATCAAATATTATCACCTGAGTTCTTACTGAAAACAAAATGCGCTGCAGGTTTTCAAACTTTTTATACTATCAACTATTTCAAACTTCTGGGGATTATGTGTAAGCAATCATCATCATTGTAGAAATATATTCCTCCTTTATATGCTAAAAATCAAAACGAAACCCATGATTGCTGAAGCAAAGCGTCTTAAACCTCTTAGCATCAACCACTTTGTTCCCTCACATGGGATTTCCAGGCGCCTCTCCTAGCACTGTGACAGCCTGGAGAGTTGCCCTTTCCACAGCTGCCCCACGCCATCTCAAGCGAGCATCCTCCCTATCACGCATTCAGCAGAACCTCGTTTGCAAATCGTTCTTCCCAAGAGAGCAGTTGGGTTCGGTACCTAAGATTCATGAACTAATTTGTTACAGAGAGGTAGAGGATGAACCATGGAGCCTAGCCATTAGGGAACCAGACATCTCTAGCAAAACTGCGGTCTGTGTCCTATTCTCAATCAGAAACCTTTAGAGACTGCTGGATGAAGAGGTTGTTTACACAAGATCCTTCTTGTGTGTGCATGTGTGCATGCATGTGTGGAGGCCACAAAGTGACATCGGGTAGCATTCCGTCACCCCTTCACTTACTTTTAAAATCTACTTAATGTGTTGTTATTGTGCATGTACAAGCATGAGTACATGTAATCACTAGCACATGGAAGTCAGAGGACAACTTTCGACAGTCGGTTCCTGCCTTCCACCCTGGATTCCAGGCACAAAACACAGTTCATCAAGCTTCTGTGACAAGCTGTTTGAACAACTGACTCATCAGTTGGCTTCTCCACCTGAGTTTTGGCGACAGTGTTTTTCACTGAACCTGGAACTCAGTGATTCAGCAATGGGCTACCCGGTGATGTATTTGGAGCCTCCTGTTTCTCCCTCCCAGCACTGGGATTACAGCTGCACACAGCTGCACACAGCTGCACATAGCTGCACTCAGCTTTCATGTGGGGGCTAAGGATGAAACTCAGGGCCTCATGCTTGTAGCAAGTTTGGTAGAGTGAGCCATCTCCCCAGTGCGCATGAGCAAGCACTCACCCACCAACACACACACACACACACACACACACACACACACACACACACTTTCTATTAGGTTAAAAATATAAATAAAAATAACATCAAATAGTAGAGACCACTTGGGTAAAAATAGCTACTTCAGATAAGAGCCCAGTTGAGTGTTTAAGAAGGTCCTTGATATGTTTAGTCTTTCAAAAGATCACTCGGCTTTATTCTTTTTTTTTTTTTCTCCTTTAAAAGACAAAACAAAACAAAGGGGAAAAAAGAGGAAGAGAGTTATATAATCCACACACTGGATGTCTAATCATTTTTATTTCTTACTGCAGTTTGAATTAGAAAAGAACACTCAGTCCCAGAACATGGTAATTCATCTCCTGTTTCTTTGTCTGCACCAAGAGCTAGGAGATAGTTCAGAGCCTTTGCCAATCAGAGGATACAACAAAGCTGCACTCCGTCCTCGTTTGTTTACTGGCAGATCACAGGCCACTTCCCTCGGATCTCAGACATCCTGTTAGGTCTGGGAGGCTCCATCCAAGGATACCCCGAGAACTTCAGAAAAGAAAGGGCATCTTTTGTCCGGCCAACATGTCCAAGTTGAGTAAAGCTTTTCAAATACTCCCCACCCTTGTTGATTTCTTAACACAGCACCAAAATGCAGTTTGTGTGGAAGCCAGAAGCAGAGACATGCTGAATATGTGAATGCCAAGGAAGTGGTTTCCTTAGCAATAACAGGCATGTGAAAGTCAAAACTTCCTTTCCTGCTCATGTGACCTTTTTTTTTTTTTCCCCAAAGCAATTCAGATAGAGGACAATGGAATTGCATTCCAGGCACCCACAGTGTTCATGAATTGCTAAGCAATGATTCACCAAGTACCCAAATTACTCCAGACTACTTGAGCATTTTATTAGTGAAATTGCTTTGTCTTAAATTTTCCTTCCTCGCTTTGTACATCAGTTTTCCTCATTTCTGTAGGCCACTTGTCTGTCACTCTGAGAAATCAGACATACAATGCAATCCCCAGTAGGGGTAGATACAGGGTGGAACACGGTAAATGATATTCATACCCATTCTCTACTGTTAGCATAACTGAAACACATTCTCTACTTAGAGTAAACAAAATGAGTTAAACTGGCGGGAATTCTTTCACTTTCAATCCAGTTTATACACTCTTAAAAATTTTATTTATTATAATCACAGATTTTTTTTCTGGATCCATTCATTCTGCAAGGAAAAAAAGGAGAGGCATAGGGGTTGCATGGGTCTTACTATAAATAGTATGCTCTGTTTGAGCAATAGACTCCTATGCCTTCTATTAAGTTGCAGTGTTCTTGAGATAAACAAGGCTGATTTACAAAAATTTATCTTTGTAGTTGGCAAATTATAAACCCCCCCAAAATAATCACTAACATCACTCAACTGCTTACCATTGAAATCCGTTGTAAGTTTAATTTAAAAAATATGTGCATGAGGGGTGTGTGTGTGTGTGTGTGTGTGTGTGTTGGGGGGTTGTACATGATTGTGAATGGCATACAGAGGCTAGAGGCTTGGGTCACCTTGGAGCTGAAGTTACAGGTGTTTATGAGTTGCCCAGTGATGCTAGGAAGGAAGCTCAGCTGTTCTAGGAAAGCAATATCTGCTTTCAACGCCAATCCCACCACTGAAATACTATGATGTACTTGTAGCCTAAGTTGGCAGACAGCATCGGAACCTTGATAGGTTTGGTATGTGACCCTGTTGTCAGTGTCTTTATGCTGTAGGATAATGTTATTGTACATTGTAAAGGTTTGTCCCTCATATTAGTTTAATAAAACACTGATTGGGCAGTAGCCAGGCATGAAGTATAGGTGGGGCAACCAGACTAAGAGAATTCTGTGAAGAAGGTTAAGACACAGTTACCAGCCAGGTGCAGAGGAAGCAAAGTAAAAATGCCTCACTGAGAAAAGGTACCAAGCCACTTGGCTAAACATAACATAGACAAGAATTATGGGTTAATTTAAGTTGTAAGAGCTAGTTAGTAATAAGCCTGAGCTGAGAGGCCAAACAGTTTATAATTAATAGAAGCCTCTGTGTGTTTCTTTGGGACTGAATGACTGGGGGGACAGGGAAGAATGAAACTTCTGTCAACATCTTTGGCCTTTAGTAGTATTTTTTATAGTGGGATTTTTATAAGTCATAAAGGATATGAAGGCAAGGGTTAACACAGTAGCAACTCAATAAACTTTCTTCAGCCTGCCTCTTCTAATAACTTAGAATTAATATATTGTGTCTGCTCTAGTTTAATAGCTCTTCTGAACTCAGAAATGATACAACACACAACTTTAATTTCTAAGTGGATTCCAACCATTATCTTTCCTGTTAGTAACTAAGGAAAAAATCCTGATTAAAAGTTGTGGGGACCTCCGGTGAGTTGAGTCTCTGATCACTTTCTTCAGGGCTGGTGAGACTTTTCAACAGAGACATTCTGAGCTGCTCAAACAATCAGGGTAATTTTCCATACCCTCAGACAAAGGCATTGAAAATAGAACATTTGCAATGTTCTCATTTGTCCAGTACAGTCTGCACTCTGGCATAGAGGGGCTGGGCTCCAAGGAGGTGTTTCTCAGTGGGCACATGTGTCCCACCCTAAGTGTGCACTGTGTATCCTACATGAAAACTGGCTGCTATTTGGTGCCACCTGCCTCATGAGTATTCTGTCCTCTTCCTAACCAAGGCTGGTCCTAGGAAGTGGACACTGGCCTATACGGCTGGGTTGACTGGTTTTGCTACCACTAAAGTCCCTGAGAAAGTACTTGGTTTTTCTTGGTGAGGCAATGGGAAAATGTTTCAGAGTGACAAGCAATTGCTTACCAGGATATTTTTAGCATTTGTTTCTGGTTGACTCAGCTGGTCAGACAAGTGTGACTCAGAGAGTTGGGAATGACCTTGGCTAAGTCACTTCCATAGCTCTAGGCACTGGAACCTTGGATGAAATCATATGCCATTAAATTCTGTACTGTGTTCCATAGACCTCTAGAGCTCATTTATGCTCAAGGGGGATAGCAGGAGGCTGAAGAAGGAGCCTCTGTGCAGGTAGGACTAGAAGCTTCACTTTTCTCTACTGATGTAAGTATCCTTTGGCAGAGGTGAGGGGCTGGGTAAATATGCTGTCTCGATGTTTTTAATCTCCCTTGAATCTTGACATTCTAGAGATGCACATAAAAAGATTTGTAGATTGCAATTCCTATAAGAAGTAGTGAGAAATATAAAACAGCAGAAAACACGGACAGCAAACTGTTTCACTGCCTAATACTGTTTTCTTCATCTTAGACTCTTTTCGGTGTTCATATATTTTTTTTTTCTAGGAGGGCCTTGAGAAAGATGTAGAAGCTTCAGGTAAATGTGCTTATTGAGTGTAGGGAGAAGACAACAAAGACAACCAGGCAGCAGGAGTGTGAGGCTAGGATGCTTGTCAGTCAGCCTAGTTCTCACTCTGGAATTAGAGGAGGGACCCACACCAGTAGCCATGTCCCCTGTCTCCCTGGTACTTGCTGACCTTTTCAGGCATATTAAGCACTGCAGAGTTTCTGTGTACCTCATTAGGCAACCTCAGCGAGAACAAGAGCTGTGAAGGGGTGGAGGCAATTCTCTCTCCAGCCACATAGTGGTCCTAATGGTGACAGCTATAGATACGCTCTGTGTAGTGCTTTTTGTGTTTTTTTTTTCCCGAAGATTAATTATTTGATACCTGTTCCCCATTTTCCAGAGTTTTCAGAAAGGTTGGGAGTAAATCAAGCAAGCTTCCTGGCACCGTTTTTGTCCTATTAAAAAGGCTATTGTTGAACTGTTCAAACTGGGATGCTTTGATTGTTAGCATGTTCAGCAAGCTGTGATTACAGTAATTACAGACCTGTGAAGGTCAAATTGACAAAACTGAATATAAACTGGAACTGAATATAAGTGTGACAACCCACTGCACGAGTTTTTTTTTTTTTTTCTGTGTTCATTGTCCCCTCCCCTTGTTGTTGTAAGGGTGGCCAAGTGGCAAATCGGTAGTAGAAAGTAAAAGCAAAAGTTATCGATTTTACAACTTGGTTTTCACTACTTCGAATCTCTATTTAAGGAGCTGAAGTACATAGCTCATTGTACTTCCTTGGCTCTTAACTTCTTTTCTAGTCATTCTTGTAACTTTGTGGAATATGTCTAGGAATCTTCCTTAAATCTCTTTAAAGAATGTCATAAGAATTCAATGTTTGGAGGCGTTTTTTTTCCCTGTTACTTTTTCTCTTCCAGATGTGTGACACTGAGTTCAAAACAGAAAAATACGTTATTTTTGTCTGTAGCTTTCACATAAAAAATCCACAGAAGTAAATGAAAATAAATAAATGATTTATCAATTATTGTCAATGACCAGGATATGATTGGTGCTCAGATGCACTAAATACAAGCCGCTCTTCCTTTTCCTTTGTCCTTAATGATGTGGCACTAAATAGTAGCTTAAGTAACTATTAAGTAAAAACAAAATTACAATTTTGTATATCATATGAGTGAAAGGAGAAAAGTAATAAATAAATATAAATCTGCTTTACATAGTACATAAAATTATTTCGTGCCAAGAAAGATTTTAGGGTCAGGGAAAGAGCTGCGTCTGAATGAAGACTAAATAGTAGAGACAGATGGAAATTAATCAATACTCAAAGTCCAGATGTTTTGTCTGCTGAGAGTCAACTGTCTGAGTTTTGGTTGCTTGGAGTTTTCATGTTTCATCCATATGTGTTCTTTCTGCTAGACATGGTCATAATCTCACATATGTGGCTCCATGACAGTTTATCATAATGTCCAAAGTGTCTTCTCACTTGCAACAAGAATAAGCACAAGAACTCTCAAGGTCTTTTCCACATTTTAGTAGAAATGAAATTGATAAAAGATACATTTCAAAGGGAAAATGATGACTCATACATTTATAATGAATCCAGACCACATTTTATTTTACTCATTAGTTAATGAGAAAAAGAGTAAAACATTGCAACTGATTGAAAGGATGAGTAAAAAATGAGACCTCTATTATCTGATTATCCAATACAGAGGGTCAGCTCTGAAATCATATACATACAAGCAATAAAACTAGACTCAATAGTTTTTATGTATCTTTTTCCACTCTAAGTTGGCATTTTCAAAAGGAAGAGATTCAATAAGTACTCATCTAGCTCTTTGATCTGCTACCCCTATTTGTACAGTTTTAGATAATATGTATATATTTACATATGTATAATAATCACCTTTGATAAGAAAAATGTTTGACAGGGAATGGGACTATGTGGGAGTTAAAGGGAGAAAAAAGGAGGAGAAATAGCATAATTATATGTTAATTAGAAATTGTAAAAGAATAAACACAAAGTATGTCTATTCATGGAAAATGGTCAATAGCCTTTTAACAAACACAACTTTTATTTCTATGGAAAGAGTAATTTTCATTATCAGTTTCCCACAACTTCTGTCATTGTAGAATAGCTCAAAGACAGTGGAAGAAACACAACACAACCCAGGGAAGCACAGGAGGCAGGGCGCTCTCAGATCTCTCTTTATTCCTACTTCAGAGTCTGTCAAACTAAAATTGAGGGCTGGAGAGACGGCTTGGCAACTGAGCATACTTTCTGCTCTTTTGGGGGACAGAAGTCCAGTTCCGAGCACCCACAGTGGTGGCTCATAACCACATGTAACTCCAGCTCCAGAGGATCTGACACCCTCTTCTCTGTGGGCACCTGCACACATAAGGTCACACACACACACACACACACACACACACTCCATGGTCAGAGCGAGGAAATCAGAGGATACCTTTGGAAGTAGATTCTCTCCTTAAGATGGGTCACAGGGCTCAATCTGGCCATCAGGTTTGCTCAACAAGCAGTTTGCCTTACAGAATCAAAACATTCTCTCTCTCTTGACTGCTTTTCATAATCTTCTGCTATAGTCACAGCTAAACACAAGCACCTTGCTATCTAAAACTAAAATTTCACAGCTAAAAAAAAAAATTGGCATTCAAACACTTCAGAGCACAGGCTGGAAGAATGGGCACTTGCCAGACATACTTGAGGACCCAAGTGCAGATCCCACCACCTATATTTAAAGTTGACGGAGAGGTGAATGCTTATAATCCCAGAACTGGGGGAAGCTGGCAAATATCAGGGCTTTCCTTGTCAGCTACAACAGCTAATTACAATATCTCTAAAAGAAAGGAATGGAGAGAGAAAGAGAGAGAGAGAGAGAGAGAGAGAGAGAGAGAGAGAGAGAAGGAAAGAAGGAAGGACAGAAAAAGAAAGAAAGGGAAAGAAAAGTAGAGCAACTGAGAAAGACAGTGGACATCATATCAACCCCGGCTTCTACAAGTCAAACACATGAGTACTCTCGATCATATCTACATATGTACACACACAGTTTCCCCACACTATAAAAGCCATTCTTTATATATATAGTTAAGTCTCATAGAAATATTCATTTCTCTGCTGATCAAAGCTGGGCTTCTAAGACAGAAAATGTGATAGGGATAAAGAAAAAAAATAACATTTATGTCTAGTGGAGATGTACAGTCTTTCTCAATCCATGCACATTCTACCATCTCCTGTGACCATCTGCCATAAGAAAGGAACGTTTAAACTTTAATGTATTGATATATTCAACTAGGATTTTTCTATCACATGTCTTCTTGTATTTTTCAAACATACTTCAATCTGTATAGCATCTATAAAATTATACTGGATTGATTCAACTTTGTTCCCTTTCTGAACTTGTATAAAAATTTTATACAGCTCAACAAATAGTACATTGCATGAGTTCTGAGATCAGAAACTTAATTATCATTTGTGCCCTTTGACAAGCAGTTTGACCATGTCTTTCTTGAGCAAATATAGATTTATCACTGACGTAGTTAACAGACTTAAAATTTTCGCCAGCTTCATTAAAGATTTGATGTTCAAGTCATTAACATTTACAAATACTGAATATCCATCTAAAATTGAATTAATATTTGAACATAGAAGATGAGTGTGATAGTACATGCCTGAGATTCTGGCAGTTGGGTTGCTTAGATAGGATGGAGTTCATTTTAGACAGAAATGCTAAGATCTCATCTCAAAAGAGAGAGGATTGAGGGAGAAAAAGAGGAAGCAGGGAGAAGAGGTAGAGGTAGGAGGATGAGAAGGAGGGGGAGAAGGAAGGAAGGAAGGAAGGAAGGAAGGAAGGAAGGAAGGAAGGAAGGAAGGTGATGTGGGAGTGTCATATATCAATCTGTTTATCAATCTGTTGATTTCATTGGTTCAATAAAGAAACTGCCTGGGCCCTGATAGGACAGAAAATTAGGTAGGTGGAGTAGACAGAGAGGATTCTGGGAAAGAGAAGCTGAGTCAGGGAGTCGCCATGATGCCCGCACTCCAGACAGAAGCAAGCTAGAATCTCCCCGGTAAGCATACCTTAGGGTGCTACACAGATTATCAGAAATGGGCTAGTCCAGGTGCAAGAGCTAGCCAATAAGAGGCTGGAACTAATGGGCCAGGCAGTGTTTAAAAGAATACAGTTTCCGTGTAATTATTTCAGGTAAAGCTAGCCGTGCAATGTGGGCGGCCCGGAGCCGGAGACGAGACACAGCACCGCCGCTCCGTATTACAACAGGAAGGAAGGAAGGAAGGAAGGAAGGAAGGAAGGAAGGAAGGAAAGAGAAGAAAAAAAGCTCTGGTCTTTATTGTTGCTCCATCTCCTAGTCTTATATGGCTTTGAAAATACTAAGTCAAAGTGGTAACTTCCAACAACACAAGGGCTAAGTCAAGAAAGGACTTGCATGGGCGTTTTATCACAGCATCCCTCCAGATACATCTTGAAAGGTCACTACCAATTCATCCCTAATGCCCCTAATTTTATCTGCCTGGGTGTTATCAACATTCAAGTGAAACATGACCTTCTCAGGGGAGAATTGTCTTCTTCTTTCCTTAGCTCACTTCTGCCAGGATTCATTGTACCTTACATGAATTTTTATTACTGACACTGTGTACTATAGGTGTGGAAGAACTCAAGGATGATGAGTCTACTTTCATCATCTACTTATCCGAAACATTCAGCCCAATGCTTGATATGTTTAAGATGATGGAAATGTTGCTGGTTGCTCAGCCTTATACTCACCAAATTCAGCATGATACCACATGAACACACCGCAATAATGACTACTGGTTGTCTACCTGGAAATCTCTGGGATCACCTAGCTTCCAGGCACATCTCAATTAGGTTGAGATAGGGACAAACACTCTAAAATGAGACAGCACCATTCTTTGGGCTTGGGCCCTGAACTGCATAAAAAGAGAAAGACAGCTAAGCTCAAGCATTCATGGTCTCTGTCCTAGACTGCTGAGACACGACCATCTGTCTCATGCTCCTGCTGCAGTGACCTCCCTGACATAAAGACCATGTACCCTTGAACAAACCCTTTGTCTCTTAAGTTGCTTTCATTGTGGTATTTTTGTTGTACGGGGCATTCTCCTTTTTATAAAGACAGCATTGTTATGTAACTGAGCCATTTCTACTGTAGCAGACTGGTATATGAAGAGAAGGGATCAACTGCCTTTTGCTAATGTGTGTATGTGAGAGTATATATGCACCTGTGTGAGTCTGTGTGCAGAGAAAAATCTTGCTGTCATACTCAGGGACACCATCCATTTCCTTTGAGAAAGCGTCTCCCATTAGTTTAAAGCTCACAAACTTGTCTAAACTGATAGACCAGTGAGCCCCAAATATCTTTCTGTCTTTGCTTTCCCAGAACTGAAAGTGTAAATGTATGTTATCAATCTAGGCATTGTCACATAAGTTCTGGATATCAAAATCAGGTCTTCAATCTTACAGAGAAGCATTTTATTGACTGGGCCAACTCTCTAAGTCCCATACAGCCCTTAATTAATGCTCTATTTCAGCATCATGTTGCAAAATATTTATTTAGCAGAGATCTTATCTCAGTATTTGTTTAACGACTGTCCTGTAGTCACTCCTTGAACCAGTAGCCTTTAAGATACCAGCCCATTTGGTATACTTATACTATAAATGTCAATGTAAAGGTATGAATGATCAAAAAGAAATTAAGCAAGCAGTAGACAACAAAACGCCAAATGTTTTAATTATGGTAGAATAGGACATCTGAGAAGGGATTGTAGACAAGGCATTCCTAGAAATAATGTCTTCTCTGGGAATGGGAAAAACAGAAGATATCAACCTTCTGGATTATGTAGAATGTTGGCAAAGGCCAACATTGGATCACTGAATATAGATCAATAAAAGACAGACAAGGCAACCCAATACCATCAGGAAACTCCTTGTGGGGGCCTATTGCAGGCTTTCAAGTCAAACATGGTCCAGTTATATCCAGTAACTGTGGAGGACATATTTTACCAGTAAAATTAAAAAAAATCTATTGCCGGATGCAAAAAAAAATTATACTGATCTGGAAGATGGAATAAACATGGAGGGAAACTCAAAAAATCTTTTTTTTAGGAGATAAAAAGCATATATTTTGGCAAATTTCTATAAATGATCAAAGACCAAAGCTAAAAGCGCATATAAATAACATTGTAATTGAGGGATTACTAGACATGCGTGCAGAGGTGAGTATCATTACTTCAAAATCTTGGCATCCAAATTGGTCTCTTCAAGCAACAGATGTTCAATACTTAGGAATTGGTACCCTCTCTTGAGTGAAACAAAGTACAAGATGGGTTGAAGGTATAGGACCAGAAGGTCAGAGGGAAAAGCAGAGGCCATACGTGGCTAATACTGCACTGAATTTATGGGGTCATGGACTGGTGCAGCAATGGAATACCCAGATTAACATTCCTGAAGTCCCAGAAACTCATGGTTCTGGGAAGGATATTATACAGTACTATACACAAAGGTCACTAGCCATTCCGGCAGTATAAGAACACGAAGCAACTAGCAAACCTTTAGAGGTGCCAATGGCCCTACCTTTAAAACGGTTAACTGAAAAACCAATTAAACAATGGCCTTTAACAGAAGACAAACTGCAGACTTTAGAATAGCTGGTACAGGAGCAACTAGATGCTTACCATATTGAAGAATCAACCAACCCTTGGAATTCTCCTATATTTGTTGTTAAAATGAAATCTGCAAAATGGAGAATGGTGACAGATCTAAGAACTGTCAACAAGGTAATTCAACTATGCTGACTCTATAATCTGGAATACCTCTGTTTTATTTATAAACAAAAGGGGGCCTCTTATTGATTTAAAAGATTGTTTCTTCACCATACCTTTATAAGGAAAGGACAAAAAAATGCCTTCACAGTGCCTACTCATAATAATTCTCAGTCTACTAGGAGATACCAATGGACAATCCTCCCAAAGGACATGCTCAATCACTCCCACCCTGTGCCAATACTTTATAAGTCAGCCATTGGAAATATGTAAACAATTTCCTAAATCTATAATTTACCATTACATGGATAAAATTTTGTTGTCTGATTCAAACATAGAAACTTTAGAAATAATGCTTGAAGAAGTAAAAAACTTTTGCCTAAATGGGGATAACAAATTGCTCCTGAAAAAGTAAAAAAAAAGAAGATTCTGTCAATTACCTAGGTTATAAAATAGGTTTACAAAAAATTAGAACACAAAAGACACAAAGCAGGAGAGACTGATTGCAGACTCTTAATGACTTTCAAAGACTGTTAGAAGACATTTCCAGTCTACGACTGGCTTTTGGGATAACACCTGATCTAATAATTTATTTAAACAAAAACCTTAGATGGTGAAAAAGTCACCAGGGAATTAAGAGCTGAAGCTGGGAAAGAATTGACTGTCATTGAAAAGAAATTACAGGAGGCACATGTGGATAGGGTAAATTCAAAGCTTAATTGCATTCTAGTCATACTACCTTTCAGAATTTCCCCTACAGGAATTTTAATGCAAATGGAAGATATTATCTTAAAATGAATCTTTTTTACCACATAAACCAAGTAAAAAATTTAAAAAAAAAACTCATGTGGAAAAGGTCTCTGAATTAATTATAAAAGGAAAATTGTGACTTTGTCAACTAGCAGGAATAGACCCAGAAGAGATTAGAGTGCATTTTACTACTGATAAAATTTTTAAAATATGGGAAGACAATGAACCCTGGCAAAGATTTTGTGCTAATATTTTAGGAGAGATTAATAGCAATTATCCCAAAAAGGATAAAATTAACCTATAAAAAGAACTACTTGGATCTTTCCCTGCATTGTACATGATGCACCAATCACTGGAGCCCGTACATTCTACACTGATGCAAATAAAATGTGAAAGGCAGGCTACAAATCAGAAGATTTAAGTAAGATAGAACAAAGCCCTTATAATTCTTTCCAAAAGGCAGAATTACATACTATTCTCGTGGTACTAAGGAACTTTAAAGAACCGCTCAATATAGTTACTGATTTGCGATCTGGAGAAAGAGTTATCTTGCATATTGAAGCCAATAAATTTAAACCAGATTATACAGAATTAACTTCTTATAACTTATTAACTTCTTAACTTATTCACTTAAGTTCAAGATATAATTAGGAAAAAGCTTTGTTCCATATACATAACACACATCTGATCCTATATGGGTCTCCCAGGTCCTCTAGCAAAAGGTAATGCAGAAATTGACTGATTGTTGATTGGGAGTGTGCAGAAGGTCTCAGAATTTCATAAGAAACATCATGTCAATAGCAAAGTTTTAAAGAAAGAATTTTCTATTACATGGCAACAAGCTAAGGAGATTATAAAGAGATGTCCTACTTGCTCTTTCTATAACCAAACACTGCTACCTGCAGGGAGTAACACAAAGGGAACTCAAAGAAATGAAATCTGAAATATGGATGTATTCCACTTTGCAGGTTTTGAAAAATTAAAATATGTATACCACACCATTGACACATATTCGGGTTTTCAATGGGAAACTGCTTTGAGCTCAGAAAAGGCTGATTCAGTAACTATGCATTTATTAGATGTTATGGCCTTTATGAGTATAACTGTACAAATAAAGACAGGCAATGGCCCAGCATATGTCTCCAAGAAAATGAAATAGTTTTTTGCTTATTATAATATAAAGCATATTACAAGTATACCAAATGATCAGACAGGTCAGGCAGTTATAGAAAGATCAAATCACACTCTAAAGGATATGTTAAACAAACAGACAGGGATGGAAAATGCCCCCAGAAATAGATTGCATAATGCTTTATTGACCATGAATTTTCTTAATGATAATGAGAAAGGAACATCAGCAGCTGAGAGACATTGAATAATAGAAAAACCTGAATTGAATCAGCCAGTGTATTTCAAGGATGTGTTGACCTCACAATGGAAACCAGGAGATGTGCTATGTTGGGGAAGAGCTTTCGGTCTTCTTTCCACAGGAGAAGAAAAGCTTTCTACACACACACACACACACACACACACACACACACACACACACACACGCTGCCTGGTAGAATGAGAGTCCCGATTCACTTAAAAATCAAAGCTGGCTTTGGAGTTGGATGATGGCTCTATCCTTCTCTAAATCCAAGCATGTTGTTAAAAGAACATTTCAGTTTCTATCTCATGTCAGGAACCATCTGGTATGGGACAAAAAGAAAAAAGAATTTAGAAAAAAATTTTACTTTTCTCCATACTTATTTTTGTCTTTATTATAGCTTTTGCTAAAACTATGTCTATATAAATAATGTTTAAGCTTTTGTTTCCAGGAAGAAGGCTGGGCCCCACAACAATGACTCCACCTGGTTGATTTGATGGCATGATGCTGATAGTGCTACTATAAGACCAGTTTTGGGTACCATCTGCTCAAAATGGTTCCAACTTGGTTGGCTTAAATGGTACACCTTCTTCCAATGTTCTGGCCACAACTTCAAATAGGAACCTCAGAAAAAAAACTATAAAATACTCAGAGAATATTTACAATTATACCAGGCAGTAATCTTGTAACTTAACCATCATTTTATTTTTACAGGATCCTATAGAAAGCACATTGTCTCCATGGCAGTTGGAAGTAATTCTAGAAGTTGATTTCCCATCTCCCAACAAAGTTTGTCCTCAGGGTTAGGGACATCACTCAGGAGTTGATTATAACCGGTGTAGGGTTGGGGGTTGGGGTGGAATTTATGCAGGCTCAGGGATCTCTTTGAAAAAAAGAAAAGAGGGGGGAACTGGATGGGATAATAGTTAGATTAGTGTGAGCTTACTCACACTAATAATAATAGTGAGTAATTGAGTGAATACTTGTGAGCTATTATTTATAGGCAATTTACGTTGGTATAGATTCTTATATATTAATACAAATTCAAATTATATATGTTATATTTAATATTCTCCTATTTTTGTTTACAATATTTGTACAACCAGACAAAGTTATCTTGTCATTGTATGTATGCATGCTTCTGCCTCTGCTTAAGACATTTTGTATATTGATACAATTTTAGGCTATATTTATCATATTGTACTATACATTTATGCCTCTGATCAAATTCTTATACAGTGTTTACATTGTGAGGTCATTTTCCTCATTTGTTGCACAATTGTTTGTTTAATATTCTAATACGAAGTCTTAATCTGCAAGTTATATAGGCATTAAGAATTATACTGTGTTTATCATACTTATAGTTAGACTAATCAGGTTCTTTAGATACATAGAGATTGTATTCTGTATAGATAGGTAATCGTCAACCATTTCAAAGAACTGCAGAGTATGCCATTTAAATAATTTGAGTTTCTGTTGACATGAGACTCAATACACCTGGTAACACTGACCTATTGCCAAGAGAATGTTGAGTACCAAGAACACTCCGCTTGAAGCTTGTTTTTTTCTTGGCACAACTGGCCCATGCCTCAACCACTGACAAAATACATAGTGTCTAGACAGGACAAGCAAGATACAAGAGAAAAGACTGTCAAATCTTGCCAAGACAGGATAAGACAGTTTTGAAAAATTTCCTGCCTCTGTAAATGGTCTGTCACTTTTTCTAGGCCCTAGCCAAAGTTGGTTGCTCTAACATTGCAAATGAGACTTTAGGTGATTGCCCAGGTAGGCAGTTGTCTCTGACATTTATTGAACATTTTCGAAGTTGCTTGATTGCACTTTCTATTTACTCAAGTAATATTATTTCCCTTTTCAGGTCTTCGATTGGATTGAAGTCTAGATGGTCATAGTTACCTCCCTCTCATGACTTGGCTAAGCTATTTTTAATACAAGACTTAGACTCCTTAGGATGGGATAATTATTGAAACATTTAGCATATGTTTCTTGCTTGATATTGTTTATGCTTATTGTAATTCTAATTTTTATACTTGATATCAATTCTTATTGCATATAGTTTTGTATTGGGTTTGGAACTCTCTTATTTAAACAAAAGGGGGAGGAGCTGTAGGTACTCCTTCAGCCAGCAACCTTTAAGATACCAGTCTACTTGTCATTGCCTCTTATACTATAAATGCCTAAGTAAAGTGCAAGTTCCTTCTATCTTCTGGCTGCTGGATTTGGTTCCTGTTTTGTGCAGATGACTGTGATCTGTGATTCTACCCCTAAATAAATAACTCTTTGTTATACTCAATTCTGAGCTAGTATGTGGTGTGGGAAGACTGGAGTTCCAAGCAGATAGAGGAGGAGAGAGGAGGCAGAGTTAGCAAGAAGCCATCTATCCACTGCCAGGGACAAACATGTGTGCTGGAACCTGCTGAAACTTTGCCGGTAGGCCACGACCTCATTGTGATGCACAGATTAATGAAGACTGGCTAGTTTATGTTATAAGAGTAAGACAGATGCTTACTTAAGTTATTGGCCATACACTATTGTAAATAATATAGTTTCTGTATGTTTATTGCTGGACTGGGCTGGACAGAAACCTTTGCCAAAAAAGTATGGAATTATTTTATAACTTCTATCATCACCGCTGTTCTTGGGAAAGTCCTGAGTGGTAAAACATCAATAGATCATACTTGTGAAAAGGATTTATATTTAATACACTGTTTGTTCATCTGTCTCTAAGTAATCTTTTTTCCTTGAGAGTAGGTGAGATTTCTGAGACTATCATGATATTCAGTAATGTGTTTTTCTTTCTCCTATAGGCCCAGACATGGGTGTTGAGGACTCTGTGTTCTAGGACGAGAACCTAAAGATGGAGCCACTGACAGGAATGTACACTCTTCTGTGCACATCTGGGAAGACGCTGGAGAGGTGATGTCCAGGAAAGTTTGAAGTGTGTGTCCACTAAATACTACAAATGCCCTTTCACATGCTATGAATCTGATTAGTTCATTACATATACTGCTTTTGTGTTTGGAAACTTAGAGGAATAGTAGCAGTAAGGCTGGAAAAAATCTTTGGGCTAATTTGTAGGTGGGTACACTGTTATTGTAACAGGCATGTGCCACCATGCTCATTGGTCAGCACACTTTTGATGCTTTCAGACAGTGTCTCTATGAAGTCCAAGATAACCTGGAATTGCCAGTGCCATGACCACCTTTCTGCTGCCGTACTCCCAGCATGATCATCATAGACTGTCACTGTCTGGAACTGTAATCCCACAGTAAACGGTTCCTTCTAGAAGTGGCCTTGGTCATAGTATCTCTTTACAGCAATGGAAATGTAACAAGACAGAGATACTGAAGGAACCACCCACTGGAGTTTGAGGCATGCCTACAGGTCTCCTATGCTTGCAGATGCCTCAGGGAAGTCAATGATCTAGTCTAAAAAGAAGAAAAATAAGAAAGCGCGACATGAAGGAACACACAGCAGAAACACCCTGCAACATCAGCACCCAGAAAGAGGAGTAAAGGTGACAGTTGCATTAGGGGACTGATGACATGCCATTGACTGCCCAGTCAAAACATCCGGCCTAATGATCAGAATGGACAAATGAAATGGTTTAGTGGGGCAACACAGAGCCTGGGCACTGAGCTACACTCCCCCAGCCTCATTGGCTCATTCTCAATTCCTAACCCATGGGACTGCTTAGAAGTGAAGATCACATCCTGCCTGCCCCACCCCACCCCTGCCTCTGGGAAGACTCTTTCTGAAGGTGGGTGGATCTATACCTCCTGGTAGTACTGCTACCATTTTGGCATTTTGGTCAGTCTCCTTCCTCGCTTTGCCCTTTTTCTCTTCTTTTCTTTGCTTGCCTCATTAATGAGATATTTTCCTCCATCTTCCCACTTAGTGTGTTGTGCAGCATTCACTCAGCTCTTTGGAATTCTGTGGGTGGCAGGGGTTTTTCTCCTCCATTTCATAGGCTCAGTGGTGTAGAAAGAGAAGTACAAACCCTGGCACTTCTTTTTGTGAACTGTCTGATGAAAGGATAAGTTATAGACACAAATCTTAAAACAGGTGGCAAAGGGGCATGGATGACACCTTTTGCGGAAGCAGATCCTTTCTCAAGGCACCTCATCAAGCTGGCAGGTGCCCAACAGCTCAATTTAAAGAGAATCTTATTTTACTCAAACCCCAGATGGGATATGCAATGAATGGGTCATTGGATAAATGCCCATTTTTTTCCCCTCCACTAAGCCCTGGGCCTGCTTCTCTTACACCCTAGTCATTGTTGCTGCTTCTCTCTTTCATTAAATTCTTTTGAAGTTGGGGATTATTTTTTTCTGTCTTTGAGGAATTCCTTCTGGCTCACAGATTTCAGAAGTGTGGGCACATTAAACTTTTCCCTCCTCTTTTGAATTAATACTGTACTCCACTTTTTTTTTTCCTCTTTCCATTTTTGGGGACCAACTACCGAGTTGTTTTATATTACATTTTCATCTCAGAACTGTTTGAAAATGGAGCTCATGCCATGCACGTGAATATTTTGCCTCCTCTTGGCTGATTTAATCAGCATGGAGACCATTATTCATGCAATTGCATGAATAATTTATTTCACTGTTGTAAAAGTTTAATAAAAGTTTTCTTGTCTTTATCAAATTCCATGTTACTCTTTGTTCATTTCATAGCAGCAACATAATCAGAATATAAAGCAGGTTCTATCAAAAACGATGGGTGACATGGGTTTCATTAGGAAACTTGTGGGGTATATCTTATTCTCCTCTTACTTATGATTGAATACAATTTTAAACACATGGATAAAAACATAATTCTCTATAGACTAAGCATGACCAGCATTAACTAAACCATGCCATTTAAAGCTTTGAAAAAAATTATTATTTACATTGTAGCATAGATGCTCATCCTTATTTGGGTTATGCAAGGGAACACATAGTTCCTGTCCTTGCATAAGCATGGATAATGATTTGACTCTGCTGTCTACTGTGTGATTGTAAATTATCTAAATCCTTAGCCCATGATTATTTCTGATGTAAGTAGAATCACTTCAAAGAAATAGTATTTCTTTACAGTTAAATTTTCTGTGAAATTCCCAGATTAGGCAGTTTTTAATCAGTGAAGTCACTCTGCAAATGAAAAGTATCATATTAATATTTCTATGTCTCATTTGATGCTGGAGTGGCAAATTTTCCAAATAAGAGTCGTTATCACCTACAACTGAATCATAGGAGAGACCTGTTATAATCACACCGTGGATGCTGCAATTGAAAACGTGCAATTCTTTCCTGGAAGACGAGTGCTCAGCTCCTGAAAGCTGAACATGTATTCAAGACGGTTATGGAAGATCCATATAAATAAAATATGAAGGTACTTATGACATGAGCAGTGAGGGAAAAGTACTAGTCACATTCCACAACTCATTAGTGACAGAGGCCCACAATGTCTCATCTTAAACAGTTGTGGCTAGATGACCATTAGAAATCAGAGTTTAGAGATGCAAAGCAATGTATATAACGTGTAATCTACCATCCCAGAAATTGTATATAAGTCCCTTACCACAAAATTTGTTTTCCACCACAAAAAAAAATGTGAAGGTCCATTTTACATGAGCTAATTCATTCCAAGTGCTATATATAAATAAATCTGATTATATTAAATTCTGTTGTCAAATGAGGTCATAAAATGTCAAATTCTGCTGCAAATTAGCCACTTTGGTGTTGTAAGAGGTCACTTGTTTTGTTCCTGGCTGTTCAGCCTCCACAGAAACCATATCATTTGCAATACTGTTTGATCAATAGCTTAAGCATATTTCTAGCTTGCTCTTATATCCTAAACTAACCCATCTCCATTAATCTGTGTATTGCTACGTGGCCGTGGCTTACTGACTAAAGTTCAATCCAGTGTCTTTCTCTGCTGGGCTACATGGCTTCTCTTCACTCTACCTTCTTTCTCCCAGTATTCAGTTTAGTTTTCCCTACCTACCTCTATTCTGCCCTGTGCAGACCTAAGACAGTTCTTTATTAACCAGTGGAATTCACAGCATACAGAGGGGAATCCCACATTACTTCAGCTTCTGCAAATTATAGACCCACTTATACACAAGAATAAACATGTATGAGCTCAAGTTGTGGTCTCAATGCTGTGCTAGACACTGTGCCTACAAACAAATATGAGTAGTAATTAAATAATATTTTTTATATTTGGAAAAGAAAACAGAAGGATGAAGTGGAAGAGGAGAAAAGGGTAGATGAAGAAGCTCATCTAGATAAGTCTAGGGAGACAGAGGAACCAGTTTGTTGATAATTTCCCACCTCCAGTCTGATAAGAAATATATTTTCATGAATAAATATATAGAAATATAATCTTTCCAATATGAAATGGTACTTTATACTGACTTTGGCAGCTAAACAATGTACAGTTCATAACCCTTAAAATTCTTTATTACTAAAATTAAAATTTAACTTAATTATGCCATAACAATTTAAACATATTAGTTACTTTATTTTCTGATTAGATTTCAATAGATACTTTTCCATGGATCTTCTTTTCTGTAAAAGGCTCATGGTTCTGCTGTTACCAAGGACTCAACTAATCTTATAATAGGGAAGAAGAGGGCAGGATAAGAGCCATACAATGACTTCCAAAACTTCTGACCAGAATGGAGACAGACATGTCATTGTTACTTTTCACTGATCTATGCTATTCGCATGATGAAACCTGACATTAAGGAAGCATAATCTCCTACATCAATAGTTAGTAGTGGTGTTGTTCAAGAACAAGGCAAGCAGCACCGATTCAATGTCCCACAGCTTGGTTTATCAGATTATAATTCACATCCTTTACTGAACAAATGCCTTGTCTCCTCTCCTCTGAGCCCAGATTGAATGAGTGATAAATCAACTACCTTCCATCAATGAGAAGATGGGTTCTATCAGGTGAAGAATATTTTATGTTCAGAATCTTATGTTGATGGGGGTTCGCATGTTGAATGAAATGTGTCAAGGAAGTCCAGTTAGAATACATTTTCTAAAGCACAGCTCACAGAAGTATGAGGCAGAACAGGTGGGCAACAAAAGTTGCCTGCACCTCCCATATGAAGGCACGAAAGTGTTGATCCCATTTCTGCTGAGAGACACATTGGGATGTGGGCTTAAATATGCAGCAATTAAACACTGGGTGCATAGCAAAACATTTGAGAAGCCACCCCACATCCACCTCAGCCTCCACCTGGCTGCCGAATGGAAGTATGACAAAAACTAAGAGCCAAGCAGCCAAGGACTGGTAGATTTTGTTGGTTGTAATGAAGCTCAGACTGTCAGGATCAAAGTGGAAGAACCAGAAGAACAACAAAGGAACTAGGCATGGTAGTCCAT
Source organism: Microtus obscurus (assembly GCA_963919715.1). NCBI lineage: Eukaryota > Metazoa > Chordata > Mammalia > Rodentia > Cricetidae > Microtus > Microtus obscurus. The sequence continues at coordinate 1,266,686 of CAWTZC010001434.1, forward strand.
GACTGCTATTCTGCCACTAGAGAATCTAAGACAGGAAGATGACAGAATTAATGTCAGCTTGGGCTTCAGATGAAGTCCTTATCTTTGCAAGCTATCAAGCCAAACACCACTGCAGAAAGTTGAAAATCTAGGATAGTATCAAAGGATTGCTAATGAGAAATAAGACTTGAAGGTATCTCCAGAATTATACCGATGCTCAGATAAACAAGTCTCAAACCCTTTTATAAAGCACTTGAAACCTATAATAAGCTTAATCTAACAAAAGCTGCAAGAAACCTCAGAGAGCCAAGTCCATTTTATATAAGATTATTTCAGTTTCATTATACATAGCCTGCTAGAGGCATGGGCATACTTCGCTCTTGGACAAGGAATTATTCATATTTCTTCTCTACACCATTTCTGACACACAATTCAGAATTATGTGGAATGAAATCAAGCATAATGATGACAGTAAATAGTCTGTAGACATAGATATAAACTTAGCCAAAATGTCAGAAATAGCAAAACAAAAAACAATATTTAAATATCCTAATTTTTTAAACTTGGTAATATGTGTGTCCTGCTTAGAACTGGGCACTCAACAGTCACTTCTTCTCAACACCTTACTTAGTTGAGGCTCTTCATTAGTTACTATTTCCTGAGAAGAGATGTTTCTCTGATCAGGGCTGAAGAAAGCACTAAACTGTGGATATAAACATAATTATTTAGAAGGCAAGGTGAGAGCCTATCCCTTTATCAAAAAGAGGCTGTTCTTCCCGAGGCCGATGACCTCCCTCGCCATGGACTCTTAGCTGGGTTTACAATACCATGCATGAATTCCTTTTATGGAGTAGGTATCAAATCTAATCAGAAAATGGCCTGGTTACCTTCATAATAATCATTCCATTGTGGTATCAGTGGGTACATCTTGCTTGGCATGTTGGCACTGTAGCCCACAGAATTCACAGCTACTCCCTTAACAGCCCTGTGCTCTACCTGCTGGTGCTACAGAAGCTGTGCAGCAGGGAAGGAGATTCCTGCTCAATTCCAGCTTGAGTTCCCTATGTCCTGCAGCCAATATATGTGGTGTAATAGAGTCTTACATACTTCTTATGGGAAAGAGAAACAATGCGAATAGCATGAATTCTTTAGTGGGCATCTGGGGACTCTCTGTCCAAGAACTCACAATGAGGTATTTCACTGGGATTTCATTTAGTAACCTATGACTTCTGGGAACAGCATTGTCCACCCATCTAGGGTACCTCTGTTGGCTCAGGTAACACCATGGGAAAGAGAGCATAAAGGTGGTAAGAGCCAGAAGGCAGGAAAAAATACTGTGAAACACTGTCTCCTGGATATGACACAGCATTGCACTCATGAACACACAGCAGCTGTAGTTGCCTACACAAAACCTGAGCCAGATCAAATCTGTTAACATTGCAGCGTGGATGGGGAGGACCTCACGTGGCCCCATCTGTCCCTGAAAGAGTTCTTGGCAGTTAATAGTTGCTGGGGTTTCTTCATTGGTGTAACCACTGTTAAGTTGCCCATGCTCTAGCAAATAATGTCCTCATCCCTACTCAGGCGAGCAACCATAACTAAACTCAGTGGTTCCCAAAATAAGAGATGAAAATATGAGGGATCTTCAGTAGAAATAGGAGGTACTAAGAGGCCTACCCCATACATGGCACTGTTAATGGGGCCAATATTTTGTAGCAAGGTATAGTATAGGCCTTAGTAGAAAACCTTATATTCTTACTCTAAATGGACATAGTATTAAAACAATGACTCATAATGATCCGTACCCATAGATCACTACAACCCTCCACCATCTACAGAGAAAATTCTTCTTGAAGTAGATGACAGTTAACACAGAGACCTTCAGCTGTTCAGTTTTCCAAGAGTAAGAAACCATGAGGTGCTCTTCTCTAAATAGAACATACATATCACACATACACACATAGCTTTGGAATGTTCAGGAAAGATGGGGCAGAAATCTTGTAAGAGTCAGAGGTGATAGATACCTTACAAAACTGTTTTTACAGACACATTAGGGTAGATGAACATATGAACTTACATGGAAACTGGGTGTGTCTGGAGAGGTGGACATATATCCAATCACTAGCTGAGGCGTTATTGGCATTTAGTAGCTTCTAGGAGAAGAAAATAGGGTTTTCTTTAATAGTGGGACCCCCTGATAGGTTGACTACAATCTAGAGCATGACCTACTTCCAAAAGTAGTTGCAATACACACAGAATTCAATGGTAAGAAGGAAGGAAGGAAGGAAGGAAGGAAGGAAGGAAGGAAGGAAGGAAGGAAGGAAGGAAGGAAGGAAGGAAAGAAGGAAGGAAGCTCAAAATCAGTTGATTATATAGGTGAGAGTGGAAAGAGTGGATATCTTGGAAGAACTGAAAGAGTTGAGTTTGATTAAAAATACATTGTAATGCTATTTTGAAATATAAGAGAATAAAATGAAGAGCTTGCTTTATTTGTTTTATACCATATACAAAGAGGAAGGATCAATGAATTTAAAGGTAAATGTATTGGAATTTTCCAAATTGTCAAGGAATTGAAATTAGACTAGAAAGAAATAACACAGCCTGTCCATTCTGTTGGTAGCTATGGTCAGAGGTCCTGTGTGAGAATCCTTGTGTACACACAAAGGCAACGAAGGAAACATCTGAAGAGTCGTTTGCCAAGAAGTACCCCAAATTGCTTAACATATTCCTCCTACCCTACTACCCTTCTTCTTACTGCCCTTCCCCCTCCCACTAGTCCCCTACATTCCACTAAACTGTTTCACTTCTACTTTCTCTACTCTCGTGTCACATGCTATTTTTATGTATCTACATAAAATCTAGGAACCTCAAATCAAACAAAAATATAATACCCATATTTCTGAGACTGGTTTGATTTTTTGAGTAAGATTTTCACAAGTTTCATCCATTTTCTTACAAAATGACAAATTTTCTTTACTCCTTATAGTTGAAAAAAAGTCACACTGTGTATATACACCACATCTTCTTCATTCATTCCTCTGTTCATAGACTCCTAGACTGATTCTACAGCTTAGCTTGTATAAATATGCTGCAATAAACACATCTTAAAAACAGGGGACACACGTGCACACAGACACACTTATAGAACAGTTAGCATGTGGGGAGGGAGAACAATGGAAATAATGGTAGGTTGCTCAAAGTAAAGAGTGAGAACTGATTCACAAGGCTATAATGATTTTACGATAACAAAAGGCAAAGGAAAACTATAACTCATAAAAATTTTCTTTCAAAACTATAGCAAAATAGCGATATTTTGAAAGAAATAAAAACTTGGGAGGGCTTGACTCTAGCAAAAAATACTTTAAGATACATTGAAAGAAATTCGCTGAATACATCAAGCATTCTAGGGTTCATATGATAAATTTCCACAAAGTAAATATAGCAAACTATAAGCTGCTTTCCAAAGGAGTAATCTCTCATAAAGAAGTAATGGGTTTTCTATGGGTTCTCTGCTAAGATGCTATTCTCTTTAACCTAACCAGAGGCCTCATATCTCACTGTGATCTGTCATAAACAATTCAGTGTCATTGGATCAGTTGCTACAAATTCAACGCTAGAGCTACTTTGAATGAAGTCAAGACTAACTAAAGGTTCTTTCCTTGTGTTGGGGCATATATAAAGTGAAGACGTTTTCAAACACAGCATAAAATTATAGCTGAAGCAAGCAAAATATGTCTGATAAGTTCTTAAAGCATATTCTAAAATAACGTAACACCCTTTTCTATTAATTCATTGCTGAATGTCAATGGCATAAGTATAGTAGTTTAAAACAATAATATTTTACTTTATTCACAAAAGTTTAACTTATAGGGCAGTTCATAAGTGTCCCTCATAGTGTATCAGCTCACAATGCATTTCCAAGATGATTTAGTCTCATAACTGACAAGTTTGTCATAGCTGTTGCCTGGGTCTTACCTGAAGTAGGTGGCTGCTTCCTTGAGTTTCTCAGACATATCTCTCACAGGTCTGTTTGGTCTTCCTTAGAGCATGTCAGATCAAATCTAAGAAAAAAAAATTCCTATATAAAATTCAGAAACCACTAATCTCTTAAACTACAGTTCAATACACTCAGCACCACTACTGCCAGGTCTCTTGCTCAAAATAGTATGGCCTTCTAAATTGAAGGGACAGAGTAAGGACTCCTGCATTTGATAGAAGTAACAACAAACCATTTATCCTTTATTTACCATGCCTCTTTTACCTTTGTTCAATTTCATAGCATTTATAGCTCACCAAACACCTTATCATTTGGCTCTTATTTGATCCATCATTCCATTAAAAAAAAGAGACATGTTTATTTTCAGTTAACATAAAAAGCTGAGGTTCAGCAATATTTACTAATTCAGTTTATTACACAAACAAATAGATAATCTAACCATTAAGTTTTCCAAAACCAAATGTAGACTGGCTCCTCTTCTCATTATAATGCACAAAAGATTTTTATTCTGACTCAATGAGGAATTGCAAATAAATATTTATTATTTTCACAGATCATGAATTTGTCATCCAACCCCAGCATTGTATTTCTCCAAAATGTGATGAGAATGTCTTAACCTTTGGCAATGGGAATCTGGAAAACCTTGCTCCAGATGATCTTGCTGAGTTTGAAGCATTAGTGTCTAGCTGCTCAACCTCTTTCAAGTATATGCGCTCTTTCTTTTTCTCTATTAGATGCACCCAAGATTTCTCCTCTAAGGTTAACTTCCCTCTGATTACCTCAGATGGAGCTTCTGAGTCATTCCTTTGCTTCAGTTCCCTATTGCTCTGGAATGTTTGTTCAACTATGTAAAGATGTGCTGCTGTTTAACCTTGCCTGCCTACCTAGGGCTTCTGATTGGTACGATAGAAAGCTGAACAGCCAATAGTGATGGAGAAGGTATAGGTGGAACTTCTGGGCAGAAAAAAAAAAGACACCAGTGCCCAGCAAGTCAGACACAGAAGAAGCAGGAAAGTAAAAGATAGAGAATAAAATAAAAATTAAAAAGCCCCAAGGCAAAATGTAGATGAATAAAAACAGGTTAGATTAAGTTAAAAGAAGTAGTGGGACCAGTCTAAGGTAAGGTTAAGAATTCATAATTAATAATAAGTCTCTGTGTCTTCATTTGGGAGCTGGTTGGTGGCCCAAAGAAAATGCCAACTATACCCAACCTGATTTATTGCTCTACAACCCTTGTTGGTGTTGTGCACTGTTTCTTATAATGTACTTAAGTATATCTTGTCCCATAATTTAAGGTTTTAGAGGGCACAAGCTGTGAGACAATGACTCTTATTTCTTTGTCTTTGTCTACAGGGACTATCATGGTAGTTTGTACATGGCAAGTGCTCAATAAATATCTATTAAAAAAGGAATAAGCAATTTCAAGAAATTCTAGTGCAAATTGTTTACATAATTATTGAAATCCCTTTATGTTACTACTTCTACAATAATTCTTCTCAAGAACTCTACCTTGGTTGCTTAAGATTTGGTATGCTATATCATATATGCATTTAAATGAAAACTTTGACACTCTCATAAGCTTTATTCAAATTTCATTTCAGCTTTTGAGACCAAGTTTAAGTAATTAAATGAGCAGCTATCAACCAGAAACAAATCACCAAGAAAACATTAAATAGTATTCTATTTTACTTTAATGGAAAATAAAATTAGAATTCCATTACCAAAGTACAGCTTGTTCTCAGTTTTAAAAACATAGGAGTTGATCGTGTGGAAATACATTTCATGAATATAACAAAATTTCTGCTTTCTTCTTACATGTACTAATTAGAGTTATAGAAAATCATAGGTCTATGCTTAAAGAGAAAACCCCTTCACTTTTTACTTGCTACTAGAATAAGTGTAAGATGCCAGTGTAGCATGAAGCTTTGCATCCATCACAATAACACTAATTAATGGCAATACCACAAACAACCAGGTCTTACTGGAGCAACACAAGTCACATCTCACTCTCAGCAGTCCAATGTGGATGTGTCTAGCCAGGCAGTGGTTCATGATTCAGACTCCTCCACTCTACAGATCTTCATAGATACTAGCAGATTCATCCAGAAATCAAATAGAGCAAAGATTTATAAAAGGAAATCATAACCAATTTCCCAACAATGAATGCTTACTTAGTTCCTTACACATTAAACAATAGCCTAACAGCTAGACATTAAGCTGAAGAGTTATGAAATGAGCTGTTTAGATTACATGCAAAACTAATTTTGAAAGATTTACTTTATATTTAGCTGTGCATACATGTACATCTATGTATAGGTTTATGTTTATATGTGCCCGTGCCTGTGCATGAGGAAGACAGAATAGGTTGTCAGATGTCCTGGAACTGGAGTTAACAGTATTTGTGAGTACTGGGACCTGAACGTGGGTCTTCTACAATGCCATGATGTGGTCTTAACCACCGAGCAATTTCTCCAGCCCAATAAGAGCCTCTTAATGAATATTGTTAGCTGTATAAATCAGAATGAGCATATACATTCTCCATATAATTCCCTATGCCTCTTTACCTTGACAAAACCGACTTTGTATTTTTTGGCATGTATTAATATAGAGCTAAAATTCTCTAGTGAAACCAGTTTCATATAATTTACTATGAAATTGTTTTGATGTTATGTTGAATTAGAAACTTGATTTACTTGACTAATTCAATTTAAATGCTATAATTACTGGAGTAATTCTATTTAAATACTATAATTTTCAAAATATGATACATTTACAAGAAAAGTTACTTTGGATTTAACTTGGTATTCATAGTCACTTGAGTAAGTTTCTTTAGATTCCTAATTTCAATTATAAGGTAAGTATAGACTAATATATTATCACACAATACAATGCAAACACATACACGGGGGGCGGGCATCTGGGGGAGAGAGGCAATGTTTAGCCAAGGGAGTGCTCTAAGTTCATGATCTGATGTGTCCCTCTGCTCTAAATGCAATTGTCTTGGTTACTTTTCTATTGCTGTCATGAAACACCATGAGCAAGGTGCCTATAAATCAAAGAACTGAATTTGGCTTTGATTTCAGAAAGTTAGAACCATGGTACCAGGGTGAAGGAACAGCTGAGAATGCACAACATGATCCACAGCCACCAGGCAGAAAGAGAGAGAGAAAACAAAGGGAACTGCATGAGCCTTTTGGATCCTCAAAGCCCATCCACTGTGACACACCTTCTCCAACAAGGCCCCATCTCTTAATCCTTCCCCAACAGTCTACCACCCTGAGTCCAAGCATAAGTTCACATACATGAGTCTGTGGGAGTCGTTCTAACTCAACTCACAACAGCAGTATTTGTACCTAATTTTTTTAAAAGAGAGCAAAAAAAAAAAAAAAAGACTCGGATTTTAAAGCACAGCAAACAATTCTGTAGGTCAGAAACAACCAAGGTGAAAAAGATGAGCAGGTGTAAATCATAGGCCCTGCCTAATTTTAGTTCAGAAGTAAACATGAAATAGGCACAGACTTCCTCATGGTTCAAAAATCTGAACCGATATGAATGGAAGCTAGTAGCTACTGTGGACCTGCCTTCTGTACTAAAGAGTCTAGGAACATACTGCTCACCATACCAGTGGCTAAGAGACAAGGCAAGCTGAGAATCTGGATATACTGAAAGAAGGTGGTCATGTAACTAACTAGACACAGTACCCCATGTTTGATGAAGAGACTTAAAAGTGTCCCATGGTCAAGAAAGAAAGCCTCATTGATCAAAATTACAAAAGGCTACTGTAACACCAACCTCTGTGCCACAGCTCTGGGGCTTGAAGGTGGTACCCACAAGATGACTTGGCAAAGAGAAACACTGGTAGAAAGAAAAAAATGAAAAGCACTTGTTTTAAAACCAACATATTTCTCTTTAAAATGAGTCTGCAACTCAAGGTTCTAAGGTACACAAAAAAAATGCAATTCATAAACAGGCAGCCTTCCAGAAGAAATCACGCTGTACAAATAATTTCAGTATATATTAAATTGTCAGAAATCAAAAGTGAAGGACTACAACTTGTCTAAAGTAAGTATAAATCTTTTTCTGTGAAGTGCCAAGTAATAACTATTTTTTAGCTTGCCTGGCTATACAGTCTCTTGCACAACTGCTCAGTTGTGCTGCGGTTGCAAGAAAACAGCTATAGACAGCATGCCACTGAGTGGGCATGGCTGCATGCCAGAAAACCTTTCCACAGAAGCTAGCAGAGGGAGAGACAGATATGGAGCACTGGCCATAGTATGCAGACTCCTGAGGTCATGATCCATGATGTCATGTAGTGAGATAAGACAGAATGCAAGAGGAACTGGAGATGCTAAAAGGAAACCAAGTGGAAACAAACAAAACACACACACACACACAGACATTAATACACAAAGTTCGAAGGAAAATCGACGCCTTTTAAAGGAAGAAGGGAGGAGTAGCAGTGGGGAGAGGGGAGAAGAAGGGAAGCTTTGCAGAATTCTTTTATTGTTTGAAAATTTCGTAAATGTGTGTAGTGTATTTCTTACCATACCCACCACACCAAAATACCTTCTTTGCCTTCTTCCAACTTGATGGGGACCTCCAAACCCATCTCTGCGAGGTCCAGGGAAGCCCCGAGTGTGTCCTAAGTGAAAGTGTGAGGTGAGCCAGCCAGGTCAAGGACCCTGACAGACCCATGAGAAAATGACACAGCCCCCCACCCAGGGAAGATGGGGTAATACTCAGAGCAATGATCAAACCTCCTCAGGTCCATGTGTGGACACTGATAGTGTGTGAAGAAAATGCCCACTATAGCTTCCTCCCCCCAGATATGTATGGCCTGAAGACTGCTCCCTACGGAGGGTGTTCCTACTGACATTAACTATTCCTGCCTCCTTGTTCGACAGTGTACAATAACTCTGACTCCTTATTCGGCATTAAGCAACAACCCACTCCACCCATTTCCAGCTTCTCTGTATGTACATGTGTCTGGCTGTCACCCCAGTTAGGGCTGTCCCTGGTACCATGCAGGATGTGGCATATCTCCTGTGGGCTTCATTTTTAAAACTATTATTACTATTAATAACTTCCAGAGTCTAATTAGTGCTGGGAATATGCAGGTGGGTGTAGGCTCCCCCACTGGGACACAAACCTACTAGAGGTCACTTCCTTTAAGAAAAGTGACTGTCCCTCCTTCAGCAACCATCAATTGCCAACAGCTATTCCTAACCCAAATGCCATAAAAAATTATTGAATTCAGTAGACAATAAAAATAAACATAAAAGTAAAAAATGGATTTGTAGGGTAATAATCATAAGTGGGTATTTGTGGGACCAGAGGTAGCAGAGGGAGAGACAGGTCAGTATGCATTATACACATGTCAACAGTTATCAAAGAAAACTTCTAAAAATTAAAAATATTCTGGCTGGGTGGTGCACATTTTAACCTCAGCATTTAGGAGGCAGAGTCAGGCAGATCTCTGTGAATTTGAGGGCAGTCTGGTCTACAGAGCAAATTCCAGGACAGCTAGGACAATACAGAAAAATCCTGGCTTAAAAAAACAAAGAAAAAAATAAAAATAAAACACCACACACATTTGCATAAGTATAATAAAGGAACTGTACCTAAAATATATTAAGCAATAACATTTAAAAGAATGTGAATATATTTTATAGCTTGCAATCAAGGAGATAAAGTCATAAAGTCAGTGGACAGACACAGATATCTGTTCTTGCCCTCCCAGCTTCTAGTTCCTCCTTGCTGTTCCCATTTTACATCCATTCTCATTCTTGACTGCTGGCATGCCTCTTTCAGATGGGGTACCATAAATGGTGTCATACAGACAGGCAAGCATGTGTGTGCTGTCAATGTGAGGTCACCATGTCATAAGGGGCTATAACTGCATACACATGGCCCCGTAATAATCATTTCTTCACCATTATTGATACTTTTTCTGATTCTCTGATGAAACTCTAGTTGAAATGATAGAGAAAAATTAGCAGTGGTAATGGAACAACCATAAAGAATCACAGGAGGGGCTGGAGAGATGGCTCAGAGGTTAAGAGCATTGCCTGCTCTTCCAAAGGTCCTGAGTTCAATTCCCAGCAACCACATGGTGGCTCACAGCCATCCGTAATGGGGTCTGGTGCCCTCTTCTGGCCTGCAGGCATACACACAGATAGAATATTGTATACATAATAAATAAACATTTTAAAAAAAAAGAACTTTAAGAAAAAAAAAAGAATCACAGGAACTCTCCTGGTCCCTACCATAGTACAAAAAATTAACACACTTTTATTAAAAATAGAGAGAACAGGACAAAAAGAGCAAACATATAAAAAATAGTTAGAAAACATGTACATATACAACATCCTTGAACAGATATGCAGATAAAATAATCAGTATATATTCAAAATTAGATAATGTTCAGAATATCATCTACAATACCAAATTCATAATCGATATGTCGCAAAGAAATTATATAGAACATGTTCTTGATATTAATTGTAAATTACCAATAAAATTATGATGAAGTGTATGTGTATCATCAGCAAAAATATTTCCAAGTTACCTTTGAATCAAATAAGGAATTATACTAGAAAGCACAAAATATTTAAAAATAATGTGCACATACTACAGTGATATTGTACAGGGATCAGCTTTAGAACCAAAGCAGAACACAAAAGTCACAGATAGGCAAACCTATTATATTAACTGGCATTGTGTTCGCATGTATAATAGCATCACAATTTCATATATTAAAATTACCTTAATTAGGATAATGTAAATGATGTTTAAATTTTTAGTATATTTCATTATTTGCATAATAAGGACTAAAAGGTCACTACAGGTTAAATGACATGTTCTCCTGATGCTCAGAATATGTACAACATACCATTGATAACTATTCAGGTTTTTAATGAGCAACTACTCTGAGTTATAAAAAGGTTGATTTGGTAATCACACATTTGCTAGAAATTATGGTCATCATGGTATGCCTGTACAAATAAAGGCAGACAATGCTCTAGCTTATGTGCCTAAGAAAATGAAACTGCTTTTTACTTATTATAATATAAAGCATATTACAGGTATTCCATACAATCCTACAGGGAAGGCAGTTATAGAAAGATCAAATCACACACTAAAGGATATGTTAAATAAACAGACAGGGATGATAAATACCCCCAGAAATACATTGCATAATGCTTTACTAACTTTAAATTTTCTGAATGCTAATGAGCAAGGTGCAACAGTTTTAGAGAGACATTGGATAGTAGAAAAACTATGGAATTAATCAGCTTATATACTTTAAAGATATACTAACCTCAGGATGGAAATCAGAAAATGTGTTATATTGGGGAAGTGATTTTGCTTTTGTTTCCATGGGAGAAGAAAAGCAATGGACACCATCAAAATTGATAAAGATTCAATTTGAACAAGAAACATCTCTTACTTAGAAGAGATATAGTTCATCAAACATCATGGCCATTTAATCTAAACTAACTTTGAAAACTAACAAATGCTTTTTATTTGATCAGATACAACTTGTCAAATGGAATCACCCCAAAAAGGGTTGGGGAAGGGTTTCATTTCTGTCTCTTCAAATTAAAGTTATCCAGTTAAGGTATCTGAAGACAACTTGACAAATGAGATATTTAAAGAAAATGGACAAATCATCCAGAAAAAAAATGTCTCAAGAAAAAGAGTAAATTGGCCTGTTGGTATATCATATTTCCAATAGGATAAAATTTCATAAATCTTCCCTTATGTTTGTTTCTGCTGTTCTCTACAGACATATAATGCAAATGGTCTGTTTGTAGTCCCAGTCTAATTAAAACTTAAAGCTGACTTTGGAGTTGGAGTGTGAGTCTCTTTTTCTCTAAACCCTTAGTATGCTTATTAAAGTGAAATCCAAAATCTTTGTCTCATATCAGAAGAATCGCCTATACAACTCATTTAACAATGTAATACAAATTTCTAGTCCTTGAAAATTATTATTACCAACTGTTTAGGATAATAAGGAAAAGCAGATTAGTAGTTAATTACCTATAATAATCACTCTTGTAGTCATATTAGGTATGTTTTCAAGGTCAAACAAAGATATATTTTAGATAGACAGGTCATCTTCAAACACTTCAGTGATCTTCAGAATATGGTATTTAAGATGTCTTAAGAACATAGTTTTTTTTTATTATGACAATGAAATAAGTCTGCTCCTCACAGCAACAATCTAATTCAGAGAAGATGATGGGTATCAATGGAACTCCACATAGAGCTTACTTTCTTCGTGGCAAATATAAATCACTGGACAAGAAACTACCATTGCCTCAACTACTGATATTATGCTGTCTTAATTGAACAAGCAGGGAACAAAAGAGACTGCTAAACCTTGCCCAGACAAGGCTGAACAGTCCTTCAAAAACCCTGCTTTATAGAAAAGTCTGTCAGATATTCTATGCCAGTAGGCCGAAGAGAAATGCCCCTGTAGAGGAACTTTGGGTGACTGTCCAGGCAGTCAACTGTTTCTATTATCTCTCATGGTTTTGGAAAGTCATTTGCTCACACTTCCTGCTTACTCAGTTAATATTATTTCCTTCTTGGGTCTTTGAGGAAATTGAAGACCAGATAGCTATTGTTATAGTTGTCCTTGTTTACTAGACTCAGAAAGCAAGTTATGACAGAAAGTAAATTAGGTACAAGACTTTGGACTCATCAAGATAAGATAGAAAATGGAGTATTTTCTCTGAATTTGTCAATACAAATGGACTAGACATTGTTGACATATTTATTGCCTGTAAATAATATATATACTTTTTGTACTTATTGCATATAGTTTTCTTATATTAGTTATAGCCTTCCTTTTTATTTTAGACAAAAAGGCTAACTATGGTGGTATATTATTTGTGTTTTAATAAATAAAGTTTGCTTGAAGGTGAGTGCAAAGCAGCCACATTAGTCAGCCATACATCTCAGACAGTGGTTGCACACACCTTTAATCCCAGAAGTCATACTAGTTAACCATAGAGGTGGTGGTAGTGCATGTCTTTAATCCCAGCACTAGAGAGGAATATAAGACAGAAAGAGATTTGTAGAGGCAGGATCACCATTTTGGTTTGAGGTAGAGGTAAGAGCCAGTGGCTGCCTGCTTTGCTTTTCTTATCTCCAGGTTGAACTCCTATATTTGTCTCTGGGCTTTTATTATTCATTCTACAGCCAACCTGTGAGTTCTACAGCTCCAAATGAAGCTTCAAGATTCATATATTAGTTATTTTTTGTAGGTGTTATAAAACACATGATTAAGACATCATATGGAATAAAGTTTAGCTTACCTTATGGTTCCAAAAGGGTAAGAGTCCAGCGTGGTAGGAAAGCATAGCAATCTATAGGTATGAGAACAAAAGCCAGAAGCTTAACACTTCTATCCTCACTTCAAACATGGAGATGAGAGAGTGGACTAGAAGTCAGGTAAAGCTCTGAACTCTTACGTCCTACAGCAAGTCTGCACCTCCTCAACCTCCCCAAACTGTGCCACCAACTGGAACTGGGGACAGGTGTTCAAACACCCAAGCCCAAGGGGGACATTTTCATCCCAACCATCACAATGTAGTAATGCGCACCAGTGAACTCTGGTGTGTGGTGTTCTTAGGGCCACTTGCACAGGAGGACAACTTTCAGTCCCATTGGTCTCTACTAATCCTATTCTTTTTTTTTCAAAGACAATATTTTTCCAGCCCAATAGAAAAGATTTCTTTAAATTAGCTGGGGAATGGTAGCACTGGGAACACAGGGAGTCTAAATTAATGGCATCACTGCATTCCCATCCCTAGTAGCATATGGTTAGAAAACGCTGAGGGGAAAAGCAGCATACGGTTTATTTCTTTCCCTAGAAATTTCGATTTAGTAGTGACATACTTGGAAGTCATTTGAAGTTGAGAGACTATGTTTGAAGAAGCCAGAGAGTTGTTCTATTAAGTTCCATTGACAATAAAAGTGCAAAGAAGATCTCATCAAGAGCCCCCCCCCCCCCCCCCCCACTGTCATCGCAGGAATGACATGGTGTCAAAGGAATTGGGGTGTATAAACAAGGGAATCCTTCCTAGGAACCAGCGAATTTACAAAGAGGTAAATGAAATGAACCACCCAAAATTTCTCAACTCCCACTGTGCCTCAATTACAATCTGAATCACAGTGGAATGACTGCAGTTAAATGATTGTAAAAATAAGCCATGTTCTATTACTCAACCCGGTTCAGAATATGCTTTGTCTAGCATCATTTTTATTCTGCTTGCTACATAATAAAGAACCTGTTTCTTTTTATGCTAATTTGGGGTTCTATATTAGGATATAGATATCTGTGTGTAATCTTTCATCTGACTGTATCTACAGACAGTGTTGTATCATAGAAACTAACAGGTTTTGAACAATATAGACATGCATTTAATCTTACTTCTTGCATTAATGAGCTATGTTCTGGGCAAGTTACTTACTTGATTTTTCTCTTTAGTAAAAAGTAATTTGTAAAATCTAACAGAGAAGAGAATTAAGAATTGTTTAAATATGTAAGACACGTCACAGAATGCAGAATCGTCTGCTCTACCAGTTAGGACTAATGGGGGACTGTCAACTTTTCGGTGTTCACATGGGTCTTTTACATCTTTTTCCAAATGCTAGTTGTCTAGAAGAGCTGAGATGTGTCTACAACCACAAATCGAATCACTTTAAAGGAAATTCCTCACAATATAACTAGTCATTTTGTTCATATTATGCTTGAAGCTTATGTTCATCGTAATGAATTTATCAGAGCTATAAGCTTGCTCCAGACATGTCCAACCCTTGGCCCGTGACCCATGTGTAGCCAAGGATGGCTATGGACACAGCGCAACCAAAAACCAAAAACTTACCTAAAACATTACAAGGTTTTTTAGTGATATTTGATTTTTTAAATTTTTTATTTATAACTTGATTATTATTTAAATGGAATTCTACTCTCTGTATTATTTTCTGTATTATTGTTTATTTCACTCTCTGTGTTTTCCAGACTCACCCATAGTTTTACAAGTAAAGTAAGATACTGTATTTCCATTGACACTTAGCATGCCATTGCATGTGTCTAGAAAGCAATGGCCTTAACACTTTACTGTTAGGACACCTCTAGTTTCTAGTTTGGGGTCACCATACCACGTTACTATGATTGTCCTGCCTCAGACATTATAGGGACACATTCAGTGACCATATTTTAACATTTTAGTTAGGGAGATGTGTAAAGGAGAAACTTTTCAACTACACAGTATACATATATTACCATTAATGTTGAAGTTGCTGCAAAACAGAATTACAGTGGATTACATATAGTGCCTCATAAGTAAGATTATCTGGGAAACTGAATTCACAGTTCTTTTTATTACATGCTTGCATTCTGTTTTCTGTGCCTTAGCCTGTATTCTTAGCACTCTATGAGTGATTAGTGTTTGATTTTACAGTCCCTTTGTTTTGTACATTCCATTAAGCAGATAGCATGCATTGTGTGTGGGAGAAGCAAAATTTGAATACAAGAAGTCTGGCATAAAAATACAAGGTTGGCTTTTAAAATACTTTTAGAAGGTATCAATAAATATTAAATAAATGTAACTTGCCTTCATTTATTTTTGTGGTTGTTGTTGTTGTTCTTTTGGTTTGTTGTTTGAGACAGAATCTTATGCACTCCAGGTGGTTCTCAAACTACTACACAGCTGTAGATGGCCTTAGATTACTGCCATTGTCTCCCAAGGGCTGTTATTATCTGCCAGTGTCTTTACTCATTTTTTTTTATTCTTGCCTCTTCAGTAGTCAAGGGTTTTTTTTTTTTTCTCCTGAGGCTGAAGCAACAATGTACACAATGATCTTGTGTACAAACCCCTAGACAGTTTTCACTCACCAAGTCCCAACGTCTGTTTTTCCTTATTCCCTGGCCCATTTACTCCACTTTTTTCTAGACTCTAGCTGAGATTCTGAGCTTCTCGCTTCTCCCTGCCATTGGGGCACAGAATCACTCTGAAGTTTCTCTGTTTTATCACAGTCTCCAGAAATCCTTTACAAAGAATTGGCGACATTCACAATCTTCCCGCTCCAGGTGTCTTCCCCTCTTTCATCCTCCCCTCCCCGAGAGTCGCCCACAGCTGTTTTACCTTTTCAAGGAAGCAGAAGAAACAGAGAAGAATATTTTCCCAGCATTTGTGATTCTTTAGTCCACATTAAAAATGTATTTAGTGCCCCCAGAAATGCCACAATGCTATCTATGCATTGTGGGAAGTGTGAAGTGGAATAAGAAAGAACCAATGATTTTTAAGACATATACAATCTAGCAGCAGCCATGAAGAGTGGTTCATCTAAAAGCAGAGGATATGAAGCATGTGTGAGTGACACCAAAGACCTCTCAGCCTGATCAAAGCACAAACACTGGGAGGATGTGAGGGCAGTGATGGGGCAGCGGAAGTGTGCAGCCGCTGAGTGACAGCTCGGCATGTCTGAGGGATGAAACTAGACAGGCGGGATTGATCCGACCACGGAATGCTTCAAATACCAAGTAACAGGCTTTGACTTTATTCCCTAGACCCTCCAGCGTCACAGAGCAGTTCTGAGCTCGGGTTTGTTCAATACAATGCGGTTGTGTCTGGGGCTTGTTCTGTAGCCTTTATCCCACTGCCTCCCCAAAGCCACAGAAAAGGAGATGATAGTTCTTTCTCAGTCTTGCAACTTTATTGCTCAACAGCCTCTGACTCAGGCACTGTCAGAATTTTTCTCAATTGCTACCGCTTGTTGAAATCCATGAGCGTCAAACTCCAGTTAGCTATGTTTGAGTATTTGGGATGTTACAGTTTTCCCAATCCTCCACACGCATCCCAGTGCACATAAGCAACCGAGTTTTGGATTTGTGCATCCCAAAGAGCAACTGAAGTAAAAAGCTATAAAGGGAGGGGACAGTGATATGGCTGGACTATCCCCCTGCCGGCTTGTTGAATGAGGAGCGGCCGGGCTGTGTCCCGGCATCCGGCCGCCCGCATGGTTTAGCTTATGCCTCGAAATAATTACATGGAAACTGTATTCATTTAAACACTGCCTGGCCCATTAGTTCCAGCCTCTTATTGGTTAGCTCTTGTACCTGGACTAGCCCATTTCTGATAATCTGTGTAGCACCCCAAGGTGTGCTTACCGGGGAGATTTTAGCCTGCCTCTGCCTCTGGTAGGAAAATCATGGCGACTCCTCACTCAGCTTCCTTCTCCCAGAATCCTGTTCTGTTTACTCCGTCTACCTAAGGGTTGGGCTATCAATTGGCCTAGGCAGTTTCTTTATTGATAAGAAATCACTCCCACATCACCAGCTGGCCGCCGTGACACCGTGACACTAATGCTCCTTTCCACACTTCCCACTTTGAGCTTCTAAGTCAGACAAAGGAGCAAAGGTTAAACTGGGGGCTGGGAAGATCCCAATGGACAGAAACAAATAGAAGAATCGGGAAAGATGACGCAAAGACACACATCTTTTGCATTAACCACCCCCTCAAGCATGTCCATTTAACACTATTACTTTTCTGTAGTCCTTCCCCTCTAGGGCAAGAGTCTCTTAATTTCTCCCTTATGATCTGCACAGTTGTTTCACCCACCAAGGATTAGTTGTCTAAATTTAACAGCTTTACTTACAAAACAGGGTTGAAAGAGCTCTTGGCCGGCTGGATGGCTGGGTGGAAGTACATTGGCATCAGTACGAAACAGACTGCTTGGGGACGTCTGGCTCCACCAAAGCTGCCGTGAGGTCCTCAGAAAGTTTCCTGTCATGACTGTTCTCTCATTTACAAAACGAAGCTAATGCTGTTACCTGCAGCTGGGAGTACCCAAAAATCCCAGCTGCAGCTAAGGCTGAAGTCACAAGGTCGTGTATTCAAGGCCAATGAGGCCCCATCTCAAAACAACAACAAGAAGAATAGCAACAAAAATAATAATGTTAATTAACAATATTGAGGAGTCAGTGACCCATGGACAGATTAGAATCTGAAAATAATAAAGATGCAAAACAGTGAACTGTTCTTGTGTTTATTACTATTTCCATCACTCTTATCTCTCTCTTTTCTTTACAGGAAGAGAGTGGTGACCCGTTGGCGACGCAGCCTGTGAATAAGTCACAAGGTACTACAGCCATATGTAGTAGCTCTCCTCATCCTGTCACTAAAACCGCTGAAGCACTGATAGAAGCCAGATATCCATGTGTGTTTTCCCTCTAAGGTAACAGATCTTCATTAAACCTATTTTCTAATTTTCTGGACAAGCAAGCTGCTCTAATGGAGCAACTGAAAATTCTGCAATTATAAAAATAAGTGTTCCAAGATCATTAACATGCTTCCCAGCTTCCAGAATGGAAATATTTAACCAGTGTTACTGATTCTGCAGACAACACTGAGTTTAGGGGTGTCCTAGTTAGTGGAGCAGCAGCTCTTCCCTTTGCCCTCTCCTCTGGACAGACCTACAGTGGTATGCCTGCATGGACTCACCTCAGAAGGAGCACTCCACAAACAGCCACAAGTGCCCTTTCCCAAATGAAGTATGCTAGGGGGTAAAGAAGGAAGAAATGGCCTACCCAGAAATAATCGGAATTACATTACACTGTTGATTTTCTGAGTGACTTCCTGTCATCACAGTCAGTCCTTTTTGCCTTCTTCTGGTTTTCTGTAAGATGAGAATGCTTTGAAATGTTCATACATTGTACCTGAAATATTGGGGGGGAGGGACTTAATGACATAAAACTGTGACGTGCTTTGTCTTCCACAGAATGGGTGGAGTTGAGCCTGAAGAACACACCCCGCACAGAAGCAGAGGGCACACTTTCTTAGTTTCAGGAACATCTGCTTGAGCAAGAAAGTGTGTTGTTTTCTAAGTGGGTCAGCAGGAATCGCCAAGCTTGAGAAAAATACAAACGACCGGCGTGCATGTAATCAATTTTTTGAATTATTCATTCTCATCATGGATGGCGTAAGTTGTAATGTGGAGATAAAATTCCAACGTGTACTCCACGAATGAAGGCGCTAGGACTTCAGGGAACCTGGCAAGCGGCCACTAAGAAGCTTTTCCCAACTTCTCACCCAATTTGATTGAAGCTAAAAAAAAAAGTGATAAAAGCAGGCAGGCATGGTTACTTCCCCCTCCAATAACAGCTCTCTTGCTGTTGAGGTAGGTCCATCTTGAATTCCAAGACAGGCTGGATTACATGGTGAGATAAAACTGAGATACAATTAAAATAAACATGATAAAAGAGCATAGAAGAATATAAAAATGAAAATTATTGTCAGAAATTCCATGTATAGCCATGTACCCCTAGAGAAAGTCTTCCCATGTTCCTATCTAGATACACCTAGGAGTTATATGTGTGAACATTTACAGTAGGGAAATTTGTGCTGGCAACAGTTTGATAGTATCTTAACTGCCATAATGAAGTAAATAAAGAGTTTTGATACTTAAATACTTACTATGTGGATGGAATTCAAATACATAATAACCAATAAGGCCCAGCAGCCTCATTGTTAAAAGTCATTATGAAAGAGTTTGAATTGCACACCTGAAGCTTCTCAGGAAGGAAAGAATATGATGAACAAGTGGAAACCCCAAGAGAAGAGCAGTCATGAAGACAGAGAACCAGAAATCCTGACAGTCACCTGTCTGCCAGGAAGAAGACACACAATCAGAGCAGCTGTGAACACAAATGATGACCCAGAAAGGGAGAAAAGTGAAACACTTTCTGTGAATAGAATCAATAAAAGACCTTTTGCACTCGGAACAGAAGTGCTTACAGTTGAGTATTATGTAACCATAAAGGACAAGATCACGATGTTTTCAGAACACACAGACCTGGAGATACTGTGCTAAGTAAAACAGGCTTACAACTTGTTTTCTCAGATATGTGGAATCCAAAGCTGCCAGGAACATGAAAATAAAGGGACTGGTAAGGGTATGGAAGGGAAGAGGCAGAAAAAAAAGGGGGGGGGGCAAAAGGAGCAATAGATAAGTAAATACGATTGAAATTCCTCATACACATAGATATCAGTGAAACCCATTTCGTGTACATACTTGAAAATCAAACATGTCTGCAATACTCAGGGTGAAAATCTATGAAACCACATCAAGCTATGTTCTGGGAGAGAATAATTCAATAGTAAAGACAGATCAAACATCTAAAAAGGAAAAGGGTGAATGATTTCGAATAAAAAACCAAAGCACTTGCTGTCACCAATATTATAGAAAACAATGCAGGATATCTCTCAAAGGGGAGAATCAGAGGCAGAAGTTAGGAATGTTATCCTAGATAATATGACTTCCAGGTATGAAAGGCACCAAAGAGATATTCTTGAAGTTTTCAAGAACTCAGAAGATAAAACCCTGTCATACGGCTTTTGAAAACATTAAGGCTGTACTTTATTGACCAAAAAATGGATCCTACTAAGGACCACAAGTAAAAGCAGCATTCAGCATCGGGTGAATAAAAATGCAAATCCCGATGACTCTTTGCTAAGGCAAGTGTGTTGATACTTTTTCCCCTGTGATAAAATACCATGTCCAAAGCAACCTATGAAGGAAGAGTTTAGTTTAGTTTTTGGTCCCAGAGGGAGAATCTAAGGGCAAAAAAGGTATGGAAGCAGGCGGACTGCTCAGGAGATGGAGAGATCCTATCATCATCCAAATACAGAAAGCAGAAAGAGAAAGCTAGACCTGGAGTGAGGCTTTAAACCCCCAGCACTCAGGAGGCAGAGGCAGGTGGATCTCTGTGAGCTCGAGGCAAAGCCTGGTCTACAAAGTGAGTTCCAGGACAGCCAGAACTGTTATACAGAGAAGCCCTGTCTTGAAAAAACAAACAAACAACAAATTGCAACAACCAAAGACTTATACATTTTGCAAATTCTGAATGCTTTCTGAAATATCTGCTTAAAGGCAGAACTACAAACTTGTTTTAACGTATTGAAAATCAGACCCACATTATCAAGGTTTAAAAGAAATGTATCTAAAGACAAAAACCCAGCCTGAAACATTATTGTTCAAATTTTAAAAGTTAATTGAATTCAACTTTAATGAAAAAGTTAGAACATAGGGATGTCAATAGAATCATACTTAGAGCATGTAAAATATAAATATAGAAATTAATTCAAAAGAAAGTGTAAAACAGTAAAATTGGCAAATAGGATGATAATTCAGTTGGTGAAGGTTATCACATAAAAGGATGACCCTCTCCAGAACTCTGGTAAAACGGCAAAGTGTGGTGGTGCATTTGGTAATCACAGTACTGAAGAGATAGAGACAAATCCGAGAAACAACACCTGAAGTTGTCCTTTGACCTCTGTGTACACATGCACGCATTAAAAGGCATGTGCACGCACTCACGTGCACGCACGCATGTGCGCACGCACACGCACACAATTGGTAAATAAACTATAGTATGGAACTTCTAAAAGCAAGAACAAAAAATACAAAATCATTAGTAAATACAATCATGAAGAAAAAAGGAGGCAAACAAAATTAGAAATAAGGTTGTACCATGGTGGTACATGCCTTTAATCCCAGCACTCAGGAGGGAGAGTCAAACGGATCTTAGTGAGGTCAAGGCAAGCCTGGGCTTCAAAGCATGTTCCAGGACAACCAGAACTGTTACACAGAGAGACTCTGTCTCAAAACATTAATTAGAAATAAGAAGGAACATAAAATTTTGAAAGGACTTGATAATGATTATAAATATTATTTTAAAGTATAATTTTAAAGTATTAAAATAAATTACCTGAATACATTTTAAATTCTTCATAATGAGATTCAAATGAATGAGACAATAATGAAAAAGCTGTAGGCCAAATGTAAAAAGCAAAAGCTAAAAATGATTAGTAAAAATTCAAAACTTAGGTAAAGATTAGCATAGGTAATCCAACCATTATAGGATAAGTAATGGAATCATTGAAATAATAATTTATGATGAATAGTTAAAGATTAACATAAGAATTTGCATATGCATATTCTAAAGAAGTCAGCTTGGGCTACATAGTAAGATGTTGTCTCAATAAGTAAATAAATAAAAAAAAGAAATAAAAAGAAAATTGATCTATTGTTGACATATGGCCAACATCTCATTCTGTAGTGTTCTGTATACGTTATGAAGAAGTCAATGTTTTGACTGCAACATGCTCAGCCCCAACTGGTAGACGTTTAGCACAAGTCCTACACTTAAGGCTGATGGAAAAGAGACACTGGTGGAAAGATGGTAAGAGCCAGAGGTCCGGGATGTCTGCTATAGGACGGTGTCTTCTGTATATGACAAGAAAGCCAGACCCATGACATTTCAATAATATAGCTGCCTAAAGAGTTTTGAAAAATGACAATAGCAATTTACAAGCCACGGGAAAATAAACTTAACATGGGGGGATTTTCCCAAGGCTTCACTCCTTGATGAAGAGCTATAAGCAATTAACAGCTGCTCAGAGAGGGGGATTCAGTCTTCTCCAGGGATGAGCCCCTGATAAATTATCCCATCCTAAGAATAACACCTAAACACATATCCACATGAGCAACAGTAATGAACTCTGCTCATTGTATTTGGAAGTGTGGTGTGTGTGTGTGTGTGTGTGTGTGTGTGTGTAACAATAACAAGAATTAGAGGCCATGAATTTGAGTAGGAGGATATGGGGGGAGGAAGAAATAATGTAAATGCAGTATTCACATGTAAAAGTCTCAAAAATTAAATTAAAACATGTAAAAGAAACCAGTGTTTATCATTATTGATTATCACCATTTCCAAATATTCTAGACACGGCAAGCAAGACAGACATATACACAAATATACCCAGAAGCAAAAGGCACATTCATTAATAAAAAAAACCCAGGAGGATGGATTAAATAATTTTCAAATAATATATTACTTAAGTAATCTAAATAAATTAAAATGACCTCGGGAATCACTAGGACTAGTGGTTCTACTATTAAGTGATCAAATTCAAAATATATGTACAAAAATCAATATCGCTAAAATAACATTCAACCAAAATGCAGTAAAACTCACTTACAATTTAAAAAAAATATACCAGACACACAATTAGAAAATTGATCTTTAAAATAATTGTGCTTTGCTAACAGTGAAAATTATAAAATACCGCAAGGGAAATTAAAAGACTTTCACGTCAAGAGGCTCTCTGCTGCTGAACGGGGAGGAAATGAAATTAATGCAATCCATCAAAGGTTCCAAATAAATTCTAGGACAAAGAGTGTGATAGAATGCATTTTGAAAATAATCCAAAAATTATTCAGAGGGATAAACCAGCAAAAAACAAAAATCTTAATAAAGGGAGCCTTCTCAGTGGGATATAAAAATAAATTTAGCGGTGATAAAGAAAAGATGCACAACAAGCCAATTCCACTAGACTAAGAAACAAAATAACAAAAATAAGAAGCTCATTCTGAAATAAAGGTGAAATCACTGAAATCAAGACATAAAAGGCAATTCATTATAAATGGTCTGAGACAGTTATTTAACAAATTGAAATAAAGGACTAGAGAGATGGCTCAGCAGTAAAGAGCACAGGCTCTTCTTCCAGGGGACTAGGGTTCAATTCCCAGCACCCACATGGTAGCTCACAACTGCCTGCCACTCCAATTCGAGGGGATACAACACCCTCACATATACATGCATGCAGGCTAAACACCAATGCATGCAAAATAAAAAATAAATTAAAAAAAACTACCCAAACAAACTGAAATAGCACCACCCATTTTTTCACAATAGAAAACAAAACAAATGATAGAGTGATTAAATATTTTTAAATTAAAAACTGAAACCAAGCACCTAGACAGACACTCAGGACTAGAACAAGTTTATCTCAGGGATGGAGAACATTTCTTTAAACGTGAGCACATTGGAAGAGATTCTGAAAGAAAAATATTGCCAGGCCAGCAAGATGGCTCAGTGGGTAAAAGAGCATGCTGCTAGGCTTGAGAACCTTAGCTTAATTTTCAGGACCCTTGTGGTGGAAGAAAAGATTCCACTCCCACAAGCTGTCCTCTGACCTCCATGAAGATGCTCACATACATACAGATATGTGCATAAGGAAATGAAAATGTATTGTTTTCAAAAAGTATAAATTTGACCGTAGAGAGTAAAACTTAAGTTTCCTTATAAGAAAAAACAACAAAAAACAAACTAAAACCCCCATCTTCATTGGGGAAGATGTAATCTATAATCACACAGGCAAGTATTTGATGGAGATTTATGATTAACAGTAAAATAAACTGATATCTAAAGAGCCTGTGTGAATCCCAGAACTGAGATAGAAAAAGTGGCGGGGGATATGGATAGACAGAAAGAAAAAGACAGGGAGGGGGAAAGTGAAGTAGAGAGAAAAGAAAACTAAAAATAAGCGTCTGGAAATATTTTTCTTAGATTGTATTTTTTCACTTAACTTAGTCAAATTTGAAATTGGGGCTTTTCTGTAAAACATGTTTGAAAGTCTGTACTGTGACCTTCAAGTCACTAAATTTCTTACAGACAGATCCAAATATATAAGTAAGTAAGTAAATAGATAAATAAATAAAATGATATCGGTTACATAAACATATGGTGGAGCAAAAAAAAAAATTTCAGGACACAGACCTACATCCACTGCTGGGCTATGACTGTATTAATTCATCTCAGTGTTAATAACCCAAGATGTCAAAACTCTGCAGCATAAGCTGTCAGGTGTATTGTATAACTTGTCTCTACCAGTAGTAAAATAGCAAACCAGATGTCACACAATACGTTAGGGTCTAGTGAAGGTTGTTATCTCCTTTCTCCTGCTACTATAGACTTCACAGGTGAAAAAGTTAGGAAGGGAGCTGTGCCCTTTGGTTAATGTGCCTAGTAACCAAAGCAGAGCTTCCCTTCCCTGTGTGCTGTGAGAGAAGAAGCCAGAACCACATAAGATGCATGGCACAGCTTTGCTAAACCTAGGTTTGGAGAAAATTTGATGGTAGGATTAGGTAAATGGTTTGCACAGTGTGATGGGCCCTGAAGTCAGTGTTAGGCACAGACTGACCTGTCTTTTAAGGAAGAACTTAAAGTGAGTGACCTATGTTGGAAATGGTGTCCTCTGAGGGAAAAGATTCATTTTGTATTTTCTTGAATTTTGTTTTTTTCTTTCTTTTTTCTTTTGTATCTTTCAAGTGATAAGTAGTGAACAACTATCAGCTGTATGATTAGAAGGAAAGTATTACTAATGGAAAATACTGTGAAAGTATAAAGAAGGAAATATAGGAATTCACAAACCAACTCTGCAATCCTTTTTCTCTTTTGATTCCAACACCAGTTAAAGCATAATATTTACCAGAGTGTCTGCATGTTGTCTTAGTTAGGGTTTCTATTGCTGTGATAGACCATGACCAAAGGCAATTTGGGGAAGAAAGGGCTAATTTCATCTTACACTTGGAGGTCACACTCCATCAGTGAGGAAAGGCAGGGCAGGATTCCAAGGCAGGAACCTGGAAATAGGAACTAAAGTTGAAGTCGTGGAGGAGTGCTTCCTACTGGATGGCTCCGTGAGCTGATCATCCTTCTTTCTTCAAGACCCTAGAACCACCTGCCCAGGGGTGGTACCACCCACAGTGGGCTCGGCCCTCCCATACCAATCATCAATCAAGAAAATGCCTCCTGGGTTTACCCACAGCAAGTTTTCAGATGAGGTTCCTGTTCTCAGGTAACACTAGCTGGTGACAAGTTGACACGAAGACTAAGCAGGACACATGCCTTTCTGATTAACCTCCTGAAGCCAATTCTATCACATACTGCAAAAGAAGTATTAAGTCCTTCCTCAGCATCTCCTTATCTCACCTACTCAAAACATCTTTTTGACTCTTTAAAGAATTATTTATTAGACATAAATGATAAAATAATTAAATATCGGTCCATCTTTCATGAAATGTATCTTATTTTTGAGAAAAAGAGTAGTAAAAGACAAATCAGTATATTTTAGCTAAGTCATAATTCTTATTTATATTCTTCAATGTCCAACAATCATTATCTGCAGTCACCTGGATGCTCAAGGCACAAGGGTCATGACTGTTTGGCCTCCTCAACTCTTCAGGTTGTGAAATTAACAGACATGGAGTTCCATGTCATTCCGTTTGTGCCTCAGGAAGCCAGGAATGCAAGATGCAGGGAGGGGAGGCGGGCACTCACACCATGATGCTAGGAACTGGGTGCATCTCAGCGCTGAGCCCCTTAATGTTGCTAGGCTGGGCATTAACCCATGCACAGAGTGCACAGGACTCAGAACCTGGAGTGCTGGACACCAAGTTGTGGTCCCAGGAAAAGCACATAAGTCTTATTTATAATCAGTCTTGTCAATACCCTGTTTCTAGAGAAAAAGGATACAGTGTGATAACCTTCACTGAAATTTATGGAAAACAAAAGAGTGAAGAACATAGGGCCAGAAAATAGGGAGGGGCTGTGAAATACTGCGTTCTGAACATGGCTTGGCCATTACACTTAAATTCACAGCAGCTGCACTTATCTGTAAAAGATCAAGTCAGTCAGAATTTTAGTACATATGGGGGAGGAGCTCATAAAGTCCACCCCTAACTGGGGAGTTACAGGCATTGGTAGCTGATGGTGGAAGATTCATTCTTAGGGGATGTGGCCACAGGTTGGTTTCCAACACTCCATGGTTGGCCCTGCACTCATGTATATATGAAGGCACTAACTGGACACGGTGGTTCAAAGGGAAAAACAAGTAAGTAGAAGGCATGAAATTGGAACAAAGATGAGTTGGAGAGTCCTGAGGGAGCTAGAGAGGTACATGGGGGGGGGGAGATAATATAATCATATTTCATTGTATGCATGCATAACATTTTCAAAGAATAATTTTTAAGTAGCATGAAAAAGAAAGAAATTCTAGCACTAACAAGCACAAAGTATAATTTTTAAATTCCCTGAAGAAAATAAAACCTAATCATGGATTAGGATGAAACAAAATCCTTAAACAGTCTTTACTTTTCAGATTACAGATAACAATAATTTTCCATATCCTTCAAGGAAAAACAACCAACAAGAATAAATTAGAGCATCAGAAGTAATTATAACATTAAATTTCATTGTGGGAGAAAAGTCATTTAATGATATTACCTAGTGATGAATCCTGACTGCTACAACCCTGATCTACCAGGGAAAATGTGTCTACTGATGCAATCATGGCACAAAGATGGAGTTGGCATTCTTTGGGCTGCCAACCATCTTCCCAAATAAAGACACAGAGACTTACTATGAATTATGAATGCTTAGCCTTAGCTTAGGCTTGTTACACTAGAACTTTTAACTTAATTTAACCCATTTCTATTAATCTATGCTTTGCCTTGAGGCTTTTTAACCCTTCTTTTATTTTATATGTCTTACTATCCTACTTCATCTGTATCTAGCTGTTTAGACTCTGGCATCTCCCTGTCCTCTTCTTTTCTTTCTCCCTTAAGCCTGAATTCCTCCTCCTACTTACCCTGTCTGCCTGGAAGCTCTGCCTATGCTTCCTCCCTTGCTATTGGTCATTCAGCTTTTTAGTAGACCAATCAGGTGCCTTAGACAGGAAAGGTAACATAGCAACACATCATTACATAATTAAACAAATGCAATACATCCTTACATAGTTAAACAAATATTGGTTAAACAAATATTCCACAACATAAACAAATGCACCACATCTTTTCATATTAAAGACATGTTCAGCAACACAAAGTAAGCAATCACTTTCTGATTGAATTTGATGCCTGCTCTACAAGAGGAAACCAATGCCTGAAACTCTAAACCTTACCAAAAGTTCATGACTGGAGAGGTCATGGACCCTACAGGAAACCTACTATTGTCTTACAAAATGGTCACACTACCAAACTATTTTCTGAATAACTATGTTTATATTCATTTGGTTAGTGCTACTCCCAAACTTTATTAAATAAGCTTCTGCTTGCAATAGGAAGCAGTGAGTACAGAGATAGGACTACTGGTTTAATTTTATACATATATGAAATTGCCAAAAAATAAATAGAAAATATTTCAAGTATTTCATTCTGTATACCTCTACTTATTAAATTCTTGTTTTTATTTGCTCATGAATGTCATCTAAATTATTTTTTAGCAAAACAAAGAAATAAGCTTTTGTTTTTAAAGTTCAGGCAAGGAGTTTTTAGTATGATATAATATCATGTGAATATTCTTTTATTTGTAAGCTTAATTACTATGTAGCAAAGGAGGAGTATGATTTCCCTCACCTTAAAACATCTTTGTGATTATTTTAATTGTAACAGATTTATTGAAACATGTCAGAAAGTTTAGAAAAATGTGTAATTACATGCTTCCAGATTTTATTAGATTCATATAAATGTATCCTATACTATATCCTTGCCAAATAACAACCTGTACTCTATCCCACAAGAACAAAACATAACATTTGATGAATGAGACATACAGATCAAATTTTTCAATGATAAATATACTTACCTTTCTTAAGCAACTGTACAGCAACAAAGCACATAACAAATTATTCTGTGCCATAACCCTCTGTACACTGCACTTTTCTGTTTCTCTGTCATTAAAAATAGCAAGATAAGAGTATCAAAAATGTAACTAAACCTTGATTTTAATCCATTAACTATTATTCTCTCACTGTGCTGGGGATCATAGGCTATCATAAGTCAGGTTATCATATCTGTGCTCTTCCAATGAACTATGGCCCCAGTCCTGCTTTTTGTTTTAATTTTAACCTATATGTCATCTAGAGACAGAGGCTCAAAAATTAGCTCATTTTCCTTAGGATTTTAAAGGAAGAAAGGAAAGTGTTTACATTTTCACAGTCTCCTCTTACTTTCCTGTGCTGTAAATGAACCTGATGAAATGAAACGAAATAAACAAAAAATACAAAGATAAATCTCCAGGAAAGGACATTTATATAGCCTCTGTCTTTGGGAAATCATATTTTCTACCCCTTTTCATATGTTAAACATAATATTTGCTGAATGACATAGTAAATCAAAATTTAAGGTGATAAATATCCTTAATTTTCTCAAGCTAGTCTTTTTTCCCAGCTTGGGAGATTTCATTAAAAGCTTGCTCTTAAACCTTAATTTTTTCCCTCATGACCCTTCCACCTCCACATTTAGGAAATATTCATAGATTGTTTCATGGTTTGGAGCTCCCAACTTTAAATCTTCGCCTTGATCCTCTTGCCCTTCTTCTTTCTGCCCTTCTTTGGCAAGGGAAGTGCCTCTGTTTTCTACACAGAGCTATCAAATCACTGTCTGGTTTGCCTGCAGACTCTGTAGAGCAATGAGGACCTCAAGGGAGATGGAGATTCAAGCATGTAATTATTGTAAGGTTTACAGCCAGGAGATTCTGGTAATCAACTAACCTAGGTGTTTGGTTCAAAAGAGAAACTGAAGTAATCACAATCAAGTCCAACTTCTATACTTATGGACCATCACTCAATGTATAGCTCAAAGCAGTATGTTGAACACTTGGCTCATAATTAGGATATATAAGGATCTGAGGCAACAGACTGAGGCTTATCTAACTTGGTTAATTGGTTCTACATACCATCTCCTTTCCATTAACCCACACAAAATGGCAAATAAAGCTTGTTAGCTAAGATCATTGGCAATCCACATAGCATCTACAAAGTGTGTTTCCACAAACAAGAGCTTCTATCCTTAATGCAGCAAGAAAGAGATACAGCATCCATAACTGTTATCATCCTTATTTAATGTCCTGGATGAACTGATGGAGAGAACTCAACCATTATTTGACTCATTAATTGAAGGGAAACTGTTGGTGAATATTATTTTAAGCTATGTTACTTTTGGTTAGGTTGCATTTGTTTACCTCTGTAAAGCTGTATTGCTATGCCTAACTAAAACACCTGAGGGTCATAATAAAGAACTGAATGGCCAATAGCAAGGCAGGAGCAAGGATAGACAGGACTGGTAGTCATAGAGTAGAAATAGGAGAACAGAGGAAGGAGAGGCAGACAGAACAAGGGGAGGAGGACATCAAGGGCCAGCCACCCAGCCACCCAATTACACAGTCAGACACCAAATAAGAAGGAAAGAAAAGACATACAGAAACAGAGAAAGATAAAAGCCATGAGGCCTAAGATAGATGGAATAATTTACTAAAAGCAGGCAAGAAACAAGCCGAGTTAAATTTATAAGTAGCGATAGCCACTGTATGATTTATTTGGGAGCTGGGTGGTGGACCCCCAAAAAAGCCAAAAGAGAAAACATCTTCCCACAACATTTTTGGTATCCAACATGGAGCTTGAACCCATGACTCTGGTATTAAGAGTCCAATACTCTACCAATTGAGCTAGTAGGCATTTGTAAGTAAAAAATAAGGACCATGAATATTTACCTGGGAGCTGGGTGGTGCCCCTCCCCCCCGAAAAAAACTAAAAGAATAAAACACCACATAACAGGAAACATTATTGCTGTCTTAATTTTTAGACTACTTTGAGGACCAATCAAATGCGAATGCTTTGAGTCAGGTTAATCTAGTTTCCACATACTGTCTCCACATGACGTATGATACATAGCAGAACTTTACAGGCGAGGGTTAAACACCACAGTTGACAGCACTCTTGCAGTTCTACCATGCTTCTTTGCTTATTCCAGCTTTGCTTTATTTCCCCTCCTGCCTCTTGTCAACTGACAGTGATTCAAAGTGTCTTCAGCTCAGTCTCATGGACACATAGACGTGCACACACCTACACAACTACATGATTTCCAGAAGTGCTGCTTTGCTTTGCCTTTGACTATTCACAACACAGCATGCACACCAACAGACTGATCTACCTCCATCGAAGACACGCATATTCTGACATACCCCCTAGGACCCTAAAACATTGTACAGGGGTACAACAGTCTTTTTTGCTTGCATAGCAATTTCCCAATGAATTTTATCTGAAAATCTGGAGGCTCATAAGCTCAAAAAGTACAATTTCTCATACCATTTGTGTTCCAGATTTCTAATTCTTTTTGTAACTTTCCACAGAATCTTCTCCATAATTTCCATTCATTTCTCAAGCCATAAAGCTCATACTTTGCAAAATTTCAATTGAGTTTTCCTGTATGCTGAGTCAAACAGTTTTAAATGATACAATCGCTTCATCAAAAAAACAAATAGGCATTTAGCAAACACTTTCCCCATGCTCATTTTGCCCTGAAGTCTGTGGGACCCAAGGACACAGTTGTTCTCTAGTACAAATGCACACACACACATACACACACACATCTTTATTATGAATTGTTTGTAAAGTGTCATAAAATAATTTTATTAAATATCTATTATGTTGGTGTTTTTTAAACCATTGTCTATATTCTTCATGTTCATATTTTCATACTGCAGTCCTACAGTTGCTATTTCACAGCATATATTATATTCTACATTTAGTTTTTAATAAATTCATGTAAATATCTTTTCCTTAAGATAACACAAAAATCTAACAAGATCACAACCCTCCTCTTATTCAAACACAAAAAACTTTCCCAAATAAAAAATCTTTCAACTACCTATGCTTTTAGTTTCTGTATGTAAAGAGCTAAAGAAAACTTGCTATTTGAAAAGAAATGAAATTTAAATGATGAAATTACTCTACATTTCTATCCTTATTTCTATATCATCTATCATCTTGATCATCAGCTGTATAAAGTGAGGTATAGATGGTTCTTTCACGTTATAAAATCTGTAATTGGTGTTTTTATTAAACACATTTTTATTTTCAGTTTGATGGCTGCAATTTAGAACTAATTTGGTATATTTCTGTTTCATATCCAGGAAATTTCAGTTGCTTTCTTGACAGTCCTTCTTGATAGTGGGCTTATCTTGCCTCTACCCATTGTTTCACTTTTGTTCCTTTCTTTCGTCTCCACCTCACAGTCTGCCTTAAACTGGTGATGTAATAAACTAGTTCTAATATTTAAGTGATATTAAGTTTTCTATCCCTTCTGATAGAAACCTACCCTCTCTACATCTTCCTGCATATTGATCTGCTGACCTGGAGAGCAGATGGCATCCTTGAAAAAACTATTCCCTAGGAGCTCTTGGCATTTTCCTTGTGCAACTTCTTGGTAAAAAAGACATGACTGCCAAAACAAACAAACAAACAAAAAATTATAAGCTGAAGTTCTGTAACATTTTAAGTCATTATCATACTTAGTTGAAGTGTTTTAAGGTCAATTTAGAAACCTTTTAAACTCGTTTTAATGCCCTTCTTCTAGTCTAGCACTTCTGGTTTTTGTTTGTTGTAGTGCTTTCTCTGGAGAGGCATGGTCAAACATCTACTCATCCCAGAAAGGCCATTCGCTACAGAGCATGGAAACTATTCCACCTCAGTCTGACTTCATGAACTAGTAAGAAGCATGAATGACTTGGGTTCCTGTGTCACATAAAAGCCCACCCCACTACACAGCCACTAGGACAGTAAGGAGACACACCATTCCTCAGCACAGCAAGGAAGATTGCCCTTCAGGGACTCTCTCTCCACTCTTGCATGCCAGCCTTAGATAGATTAGTCTCTATTGGATGTCTTTTCACCCATAGAATGGGGCACAGAATCGCTCTGTCAGTCTGTTTGGGTATCAGTTGTATTATGTGATATCTTTCTCCCTGGGGAAATAAGAATAAATATCTATTGGGAAAATAAAGGAGCAACATCAGACCAAAGAAATGATTTCTCTCCTCTAGCTTGGTTTACCAATGGCAAGCATAGATAATTTTAGGTTGTTCATCATCAAATAGCCCACCCCGACATAATGCCTCATGGAAGCTGGGTCAATTGAGCTCCCCGCCCAGAGAATGTGCTGGCAACTGTTCCATAGAACTGTTGCTACCTAATAGCAAAGGTTTGCTGCTTATATCATCTCTGGGGGCCTTGTGAGTCTTGTATGTTTCAGTGACTCCTGAATCTTTAGAGCTTTCCTCTTCCCTCCAGGAATCAATGCTACAATTCAGACAGAGTGACACGATCCTCTGAGAAGGTTTTTGAGGGGTGATACCTTACCTATCAGACTTCTATACCTCTGTGAAGAAGAGCCACAAAAAAGCCTTAATATTGCTGCCACTGCATATAAACTGTGTTTAGCTCACCATACCCAGGTGTTATATGCAGCTCAAAATCTGTTATTTGTCCATTTATCTGCATAAACACATCATACAGTGGAGAAAACAGCATGAATAAACTGAAGAATTCAGGGAAAAATGTAAGTTTCATAAAGGGAGAGTTGAAGGATCTGGTGCTAGGCCTCACAAAAGCAATTGTCCTTCTTCCATGTCAGAAATAGAAAGAAAAATGGCGCTAATTATTTTCCTATTCTCTCTATAGATATTATTTTGTTCTTACTAACAACATCATTTTCATATGAATGTATTGGATTCAGTGAATTGAAGACAAGTCATGTGGAAGTCTGCTTTGTCCAAGACACAAAAACTCAGAGGCATTTCAATAATCAGGATCCAGAAAGTCCAAATCCAGTTGTTTGTTATGCTCACTGATGATTCAGTCCCAAGAAAATTTTACCTTAAATTCAAAATAGTTACACAAAATATTGTGGCTAGTAATGCTACTACCAACATGGGACTCAACTTAGAAAAAAATCTTTATTTATGTATTAAAATCATTTTTGTCAATGCTAATCTGAAAGTCACAATTTTTATAATAGACATTTAAATGTATGTTAAAGCCACTAGCACTCTCTCACTTGACAACTCTCCTGTTCCATAGTGGACAACTGATGGAAGTCACTGAAGTACAAAATCCCACTTTGTAAATGGTATAACACCTGAGTACAACCACAAGAATTACTCACAGAACTTATGTAAGGGTTACTGCCTATAAAAATCGTGTGTGTACTTATAGATTAGTAAGACATTCCCAAACACTGCCCTTGATATATATAAGTCGTGTGTAGTGTACTTATATTGACCAATTCTCCCATCATTTCCACTCAGAAAATTATGTGTATGTATAAATATATATTACATATACATTATACACACACATATATAATTAGCTGAAATTAACTGGGGAGTCAATTAAATTTAGTATATTTCACATTCTAGAGTTATCATATGTATGTCTGTTTGAGGAAACAATTAAGCTTCTTACTAGATTGCATGTTTTGAAATAAAGTTAGCCAATTCCAGTACATGGACATATATCTAAATGTTGGTTTCTTCTTTGAAAATGAAACACAAAAGCCTCAAGTGAATCCCTAATAAATACCTACAAAAATAACTCAGTACTTGATTATACAGGCATAAATTTGGCACAACCACTATAATTTCCATGGAAAGCTATGCACATTAGCAAGCATAAGATATATTAATTTATATGGATATGCTGAAAAATTCATGAATTTTTAAATATTATGAATAGAGCAGTATTGCATTGGACATTATGATGCATCTTGGCTTTGAGACGTATGTTAAGAGCAATCAGTAAAGAATATTTCTTAAGGTTTCCATTCATAATTCTTCCAGACTTAATTCTTGTCTTTTAACGTATTTCTATTTCAAAATAGTGGGGATGGAGGGGAAAATAAAGAAGAAAAACATGTTAGGGTTAGGGTTAGGGTATTATAATCAGAGCATTATTTCTAACAGGTTTGGGAGGAGAGAACAGAGATAGGGAGAGACTGAGGTGAATCAATGGTGCCTAAATCATCCTCAGACCGCAGTGCTCCAGGATGCTCCCTTCCTCTCCAGAGCGGCTGGGACAACAGGCTCAGGCTGCAGCACCTAGCACAGAAGTACTGCTTTTTTCTAGAACGTGTAGGCAGAAGCTTAATTTATATCTATTTTAAGAGAAAAGCTGATGCGTTCAAAAATATTTAGATTGGAAAACCATGAAGACTGAGGAAATGTTCATCGGCTGCTGGTGGGCAAGCATTTTGACAGGGAAGTCGAGAATAATAACACACTTTAGGCTGCTTCACTCTTGGCACAGGATCTTACAGAAAACAAAGTGCTTGACAACTATCTTGGCTGGATCTCACCCAGCGAGGCAGGCAGAGCCTGGCATATTGTTCTCGTGTTACAGAGTTAGTCATTAACCAGTGTGCCCCAAATCAGGCCAGAACTTGGATCTTTTGACAAAACTAAGTCTGGGACATCATGGACACCATTCTTTCTCGTCAAGCCAGTCATGGTGAGTTTTAATTGTGAAACAAGGGTAGCTAGAGAATATATTTTTTTTTCTTGTTTGGCATTTATTCTCCCACTTTTTCTCTCTCTTCCCTCTCTCCCTCCTTTCCTTTCCTCCCCATTTCGTTCACTCTAGAAACTGTACTTTCAGAAAGGACACCAGTCATCAAAACAATTTATGTAAAGGAACAGGTCGCATGTAAAAATACCCCAAAATGCAGTTCATTGCCAAAATAAATAAAGTGAACATGACAGCTATTTGAAGTATACAAATAGATAGTTTTATTCTAAAATGTGTAAATATGTGTTATCAAATACTTTTTCCATCAACATGTAATCCATTTTAAGAAGGAACTCAAAAATACAATTATTAACTTCACAGAAACAATGAAAAACGAGTTATCCTGGTTGTAGTGGTTTGAACAAGGTGTTCCCGATAGTCTCCAGCATTTGAAACCGTGTTCCCTAGCAAGTGATGCTGTTGGGGAGGCTTAGGAAGTGTGGTCCCACTGGAGGATCTATTTCTATGAGTTCCCTTTCGCTGTTTCCTACTTATGGCTCAAGCTGTGCCTGCGGCCTCAGCTTCTGCTCCTGCAGCCAGACCTGCCACCTGTTGCCTCCGCTCTTGCCGTTAGGAACTTTTATCCCCCTGGAACTCCAAGTTCAAAGTAATCCTTGCATCTGTGAGTGGCCTTGGTCATGGTGTTTTATTACTGCAAGCACACGGCTCATGTAAAATATGCAAATAACTATGCAGCCTCTATTTATTGCAAGGGTGATGGACATCATTAACTCACGCCTCTTCCAGGTAGCTAGAAATATCTTAGGATCATGTTTACTCTATCTATATCCTTCAGTTGGGGTATTTCGCTCAAGTTGCCCTGAAGGTAGTTTGTACAACTTTACTGTAGAAACAAGGTTCACAACTGGATACTGTGATGTTTCTAGGATACCAGCACTCGAGGTGGAGGGAGGATACTGGTTTAAACCAGATAGGATTACACAGGAAGACCCTAACTCAAAGCAACAACATAACGATAACAATGAGTTTCATAATAAAATGATTTAAATACTTTAGTCACTTTTCAATCTTAAATGCGATTTTCCTTTGGCGGGGGGGGGGGGGGGGGATCATTGCTATGCCATTGATGGTTGTGGGATTTGGTCTCCGGACAGAAACTAACCTGTCTGAGATACCTGGTGTTCTGGGTCATTCTTTAAGACCACAGATGCTCAAGACTGCAGAAACACCGATTTGAGTGCCATCTGGTTATGCAGTCTTGGAAAGGGGAAAGGCCTGGCTTAACTTTAAAAATTAATAAGGTTTCCACCTATGCGTGCAGCTGTCTGGCAGGGGTGGAGTTTCTGTTGAGGGTGGGGATTCTCTTGAACCTCAGAACCCGCCCGCGTCACCTGCCAGAGGGCAGTCAGGCTCTGCAGCTGCCCAGGCCGACTCCCTCCGCTACGTCGCTCTGGCCGGACTGGACTCGCTCAGGGCGGCCGGATCAGGTTCCACCTCTGGCCTCTGAGCGGCTCCCTCCTGGGAGGATCAGGGCGGGTGTGTATCCGGAGTCGCTTTCTATTGGCTGCCTTGCCGGGCGTCCCGACATCTGATTGGACGGCCCCGCCTCCTCGCAGCCTGAGCTCATTGGAGGGAGCCAGCCGAGGGGGCGGAGCGCGTTCCCCCGGGTTCTTGAGCGAGCGCGCCGGGCCGCTGAGTAGGGCTGAGGCGCGGGAGCGGGGCTGCGCGGCGGTCTGCGGAGGTAGGGAGCGCGGCGGGCGGTGCGGGCGGGCGGACGGCGAGGGCGGCGGGCCCGCGGCTGGCGGCTCGGGGCCGGCGGACGCCCCGGGCGAGCCCCTCTCGCCGCAGTCCCCGGCCGGCGGGCCCCGAGCCGGCAGCCGGCGCGCCGAGCCCTCCTCCACCGTCCTGTCAGCCGCGGCCGCCACACACACAAAGAGCGCGGCGGCGGTGGCGGCGGTGCGGGGCGGCTCGCCCGGGGCCCGCAGCGCCCAGGCCGCGGAGACAATGCGGCGGGCGGGACTCCGCGCCCGGCGAGCGGCGGAGCCGGGAAAAGTTTGCGGCTTCTCCGCGGGCTGGGCCGGAGCCGGGGCCGGGCCGCGGCCGGGGGAGCCGGCTTCGGGACGGGGCCCGCGAGCTCGGGCGCCTGCGCGGCCGGAGGCGTGAGGAGAGAGCCTTTAATACTTTTTTTGGAGCGGGCGGGGAGAACAAATACAAGTGCAGTCGGGCGAGAGGCGCTGGCGTGCCGCGGTCGCGGGGACGGTAGCCGTGGGAACCCTCCGGGGGCGCAGGCTGCCCCTGGGCCCGGCGGGGGCGGGGTGGAGAGGTTAGAAGGTCGCCGAGCTGCGCTGCCCGCGACCGGCTCGGCTTGACCTTGGACCAATGATTTCAGCGCTTGGCTCACCACCGCAGGGTGGCCGGGGAGGCGACAACCACTCTGAGAGTCTCCGGTGGAGTAAGAGTCTCCTGCAGCCTCGTCGGGCTGCGGGAGTTGTGAAGTGGGTAGGCCGGGACGTGGTTCCCAGCGCCCGGGCTTCGTCCTCCAGCCTGACTCCCGAAGTAACTTTTAAGTCGGGTAGCTTACAAGCACCGGCCCTTAGAGGTTGTCTCGAGTGAAAACGAGGTGTCCATTACTTGATCTGCCACCCGTGAGACTCCTCTCCCTCGCTGCGACGTTTGAAGTCCTGGGGCCGGGGACAGAAGCCAGCCTAAGGGTGAAGTGGCAGGTGCCCCCTGCGCTCGGTGCAGAAGAAGCACGAAGTATTTATTATGCAAAGGGAAGAGCCAACGGGGCAGGTGTTGTGTTTGTGGTCTTGGTTTCTGTGTTACTGGTTCCTGCTGAAAAGTTTTGCTGAAGGGTAAGGTGTGTGTGTTTGTGTGTGTGTGTGTGTGTGTGTGTGTGTGTGTGTGTGTGTGTATGGAGGGGGGCTCTCTTGTGACAAAGAAGGAAAAGGAAACTTTATCTGTAATCCAAGTAAATCTTAAAAGTAATGTAAATCTCCCTTGCGGGCGGGCGGGCGGGCGGGCACAGTAGCGGTGCTAGTACATCTTGATCTAATTTTAATGAAGGATTGAAAATAGCCACTGTGTTCGTATCACTGACGCCAAGTCAGCTCACTTACATAATCTTTGTTGAGATTGTTGAGATGTGTGAGTGCCGCGAAGAATTCTGAAGAATGATTAAAAACGTTTGTTGTCATTTCAGATTGATGTGGAAAATGACGAAATTCTTAACTTTTGGCTATCGCGATAACCTACATTTCACCATCAAATTAAAACTCAACCTTCCCACGAACAGAACTGTTGTACATACTGCATATGTACTTTGTCAGCAGTGTATAATGGAACTGTTTGCTCTGTCAATGTCAAGTACCACCGTGCTCTCACTTGGTGAGAGTGCTTCTTAGATGTCAGGTGCTCCACTGTCATGTTTTCTGCACCATGGAGCTTACAAACAATGCAAGCATGGAAGTTAGCTATTCAGCAAATATTTGCTCACAAGATACCCAGTGTCCAGATAAAAATAATTAAAAATTCGCTTTGTGTATTAAAGAGAATTATCACCATGCTTTTCTGGAAAGAAGGGAGATATCAAAGAATTTACAGAAAAAGTAAGTTTAATTCTAGTATCTAGCCTGAAAGTTCATAGCTTAAAATAGGGATACGTATTTAGAGACAAAGACAACTGGTAGTGTTTCTAGGAGAATGATAACAATGTTGAATTAACATAATACATTTCGTGACCTAGTTTTATTTGAGCTTGAGCCTTTGAAGAGGTGTGTTTCTTAAATAATCAGTATCTGTTTGCATTGATTGGGTGTGTAATTAAATGTCCCAGTCATAACTGTAATATTTCATTTGAGTGCTGCCTCATTTTAAAACTCATTTAGAAAATAACATGAAATCTTTCCATTTATTTGTATGAATGAATATTTTTAAAATCAAGGAAATCCTCAGTGAGAAAAATTATTTCCATCCTAATATCAAATGTAAATGAAATGCCAGAAATGGCATCTTTTCAAAAGGTCTTTGCCCCAGACAACACTGGGTGTAGGAAAGACCAGTGTGGACTACAGTGCCACCTGCTCTGTGTAGTAATGGCAGTGTCAGGAGAGTTGTAAGGCCTTACGATTTGGAAGGTGAGGCGCTTAGGAAAAGTCCAGTGGCTTTATTTCAAAGTGACCACTCAACCTGGACCTAACATTGGTAACAAGGAGCTTTCTTTGTAGAATTTATGTTCTTGTCTTAGATTTCCTATTTGTGTAACAGTGCCAGAGGTGGGAACAATATATTTCAAGGTGTGCTCTTTATGGACAGGTATCAAAATTCCCTTGCAGAGCTAGCAAAGCTTCACTGTCCTGAGCATCTGCATATGTAGAGAATCAGAGTGTTTGGGAATGGAATCTGAATCTGTACTCGGAAGCTCCTTTCAGTTTGAGAGTTAGTCACACAAAATTGTAAGCATTAGTGGTTTTTTTTTTTTCCTTGCCAGTGTTATCGAGGCTAGTGTTTTTTTTTTTAAGATAATTTCTCAGAGGCTCAGTGCCTAACCATTTCCGTGTGACACCAAACATAGTCTCATCTCTAATCTGTTGTCTTTGCATATCAACCAAGTTAAGACATGTTAGAGTATAGCTAGAGTTCACAGACGCTTCCTTTCTGTTCTGTTTGTGGGAGTAATGTAGTGAACTTACCATGCTAACTAAATTTTAGGCTTAAGGTTGAAAATGGACCCTTGGATGGCAGCCTGTGAGACTAGAACAAAAGTACTCGATAGAGAGGTATCCATTTATTACCCTTTAACATTCACATTTGAAGATTTAGATGCAGTATGTGGGTATACCCATGCATCCTGCCTTTTACTGTATCACATTTTGTCCATTGATTTATGTAAGGGCTTCTGTAAGCTCTGTATTCAAATGTCTTCCAACTTGTGAAGAGTTTCATGTTTATTGAAACATAGAAGGAATGTAAAAGAGAGTTCATAGAATAGGCTGAGTAGTCTACCAGACCCGATTCCAATCCTAGCTGACATTTACTGCCCAGGTGGCTTCAGATGAACCCCTGACCACCTATGCTCCAGCTCCTTTACTACAGATACAAGGATAATAGTGCCTGTCTCGCAGGAGTTGTTTTGAAAATTATGCAAGATTATACATTAAAATACCATCTACTAATATGAGCATACTGTATAAAGTATATGTAATTTTTAATTGTAACTTTTTCATTTTTCCTTTTTAGCCCTGGAGATTCACTGAAGAAGGAAAAGAGGAAGTACACACTGAACGAGCTAAGTAATCTGAACATGTGGAAGGTCACATCACTAAGTAGTGATTGCTGAGCAAAGGAAAGATAGATTGTAGTGCCAGCTGTAATATCTTGGGTTTTGTGATCCAGCCTTCTGGCTCAGGTACTTTGTTTACCCTCATCTCCTTTGGTGCCATCATAGTTAGCACTTAGTCATATATTTTCTACACTCACTTTGTGAAGCACTGGCTATGTGGTTTGCATCAAATTTTGAACCTTGGCTTTAGATTTTAGTATCATTGATTCTTAACTTTCTGGGCTAAGGGTAACAGCTCTTTTTCTTATGAGGAGGTAGATGGGGGTCTAGCTCTTGGAATTCTTAAAAGGAATATATTTCTACCCATGATGCTAGGAATGGATCCAGAATTCAGCTTAGGAGTTACTTTTTCATACAGTCATTTGCCACACTAAAGAATGGGTTCTGGTCAAAGAGGCTCCTACCCGAGGACTTAACACTCCTTGTCCATGAGTTAGTATTTAGATATGTCAGAGTACTTTCTCTAGCGTTAGTTGGTTTGCTCCTTATAGCAGCTCATTAAAATGCTGTCATAGTAAGTGAACAGATGCCAATCAAGCCCCTCAAATCCTTTCTCATTTTTCTTCTCATTGCTGCTCCACAAAAGGAGTCCTGTTCTGCTCTAAAATACCTGTCTTCATAGGTACAGGAACAACTAACTGCTGTAGCTTAGCTCATTGGTGTTGTCTTCTTTTGCACCAACCAGAATCTGTCCATTGTTCACTTTCTAATCCTCCCTAGTCTATTCCCAGATTCCTAAACTCTTAACAATCTCACCCTCCTTGAATTCATTTGTTAGCCAGAACCATTTGGCCAATTATAACCTACTTACTTACTGCAAAATAAATGGTATATGGTGTACTTGATAAGAGAAAGCAATGGACTGAGTACGTTTGAAGACTTTAACAGTGTTTGTGTGAGCCAAGTCAGGTTATTTACTTTCCTGATCTGCCAGTACAGAGCATCGGCCAACTTTCTTATTCTGAGGTTCTAGCACATTTTGACCTTGCATAGGTAGGATGGGATTGAGTATTCCTGGATACAAATGTTATAAGAACTGAATGCGTCAGGACCTGTTCTAGCCCAGAGATTTATAAATATATGGTTGTTGCCTTTAAATTCCATATGCCTTTTCTAGAAAGCCTTTTAACCAGAAGTATTCAAAAAGATTAGTTGGGGGACAAATTAAGTGCCTCTTGATAGGTATTAGAGATAAAATTTTTAAAAAGCCCACATATGGTAAAATAGTAGTGTGAGTTCTCGCTATCTCTTGGGGTTGGAAGGAATTGATGCCAGGATCCACCACTCTGTAGATATTAAAATTTGTGACTGTTTAAATCCTTTATGGAGAGTAATTGAGTATATGAACATCACTCCCACACATTTTGTGTACTCTTGATGCTTCTTTATATGACTTAGAGCTAACATAATGTGACGATGTGTAAGTGGTTGTTGTATTGTGTTGTTTAGGGAACAGTGACAAGATTAAAAAGTCTGTACATGTTTAACATAAGTGAAATTATTTATTTGCTTTTTTATTGAGAAAATGTGTTGCTTTAGCCCAGGCTGG
The DNA here is from genome assembly GCA_963919715.1 of Microtus obscurus. NCBI lineage: Eukaryota > Metazoa > Chordata > Mammalia > Rodentia > Cricetidae > Microtus > Microtus obscurus. The sequence continues at coordinate 1,308,772 of CAWTZC010001434.1, forward strand.
AGTGGACCTTACAATGTAGTCTGTGTTGTCCTTGAATTTATAATCCATGTAGCTCAGCTTTCCAAATGCTGGAATTCTGAGACATGTGACATGGAGCTTGGCACACGCTTATACACACACACACACACACACACACACACACACACACACACTCTTGATTCACAGAAACTACAATGTCAAGTGAAAACCAGTGGTATTTATATACCTCCTTTCCCCTGCTTTGGTTTTTTGAGACAGGGTATCTCTGTAGCTTTGGAGCCTGTCCTGGAACTAGTTCTTGTAGACCAGGCTGACCTTGAACTCACAGAGATGCCTACTTCTGCCTCCAGAGTGCTGGGATTAAAGGCTTACTCCACCGTTGCCTGACTTCATTTTTTAAATCATTGTATAACTAAAAGTCATAGAAAGAAAAACTCTAGACTAGAGTGAAAAATACTTGGTGAATTTCCACTCCTCTGGCAGGTGAGTATTGTAGACTGCGTCTATATGTTCATACATCGCATGCACATACACCTAAGTTAAGGATACTCTGAAATTATGAGATCTATTATACATTGACCAGTTTTAGGGCTATCTCTTTAAAGTGTGTTGACATTTAATTGACCTTTGAAGGTTCATTCTGTTAATCATACTCAAAGTGCTAAAGCTATGGTTGACTGCTCTGGGATTTTTACGTTTAGTCGTGCTTAGCATGTAAATTCTCTGGCATAATTGCTACTTATTTAGATAAAGTTTCCTTTCTTCTCTCTGAAAATGTGAGTTTTGTGTTTTGTTTGGTTGTTTTTCTTAAGCTTTACTTGAGGCTAAGTAATGTTAGAGGTTTGAATTTAAGACTTTTCCTGTCATTAGTTGTGTGGGGTATTGCTTTTTCATACACAAGTAATGGGAACTCCTTGCCTAAGTGATTCATACATAAACTAGAGCTCTTCAAGAGACAGTGTTAAAATTTAAACAAGTTTAACTCCTAAAATTGTATATTTTTCAACAAACTTTTTAAGAGCCTTTCAATTCTATTATGGATTTAAATCATCAATTCAAATGGTTTTTATTGAACAAGAATTCAAAGGAACTCTTTTCATAGTAAATTGTATTCCTTAAATTATTACAAGTATAATTTTATTATAGACAAACTATTTGTAAAAATACAAAAAAAATCTAATCTTTTTTTTTTAAGGATAACTTTTGTTGCTTTACCTAGAGAATATCTGTTGAACTGCTTTAAGATTTTAAAATTTTTGGGACTTACATTTATGAAAATAGTCTATGGAAGTATTTTTTGATATGGTTAGCTCAAATGACTTCTAAATTGACGGTTTTTTTTTCTTTACTTTGGAATATCTTCACATAACTTAAATTGTCTTTGAAATCATGACCCTGCAGCGTCAGGTGTATGTACTTCCATTCTGCCTGCATATTTTTCTGTACTATATATGTGCCTGGTGCCTATGGAGATTGGAAGAGGGTATCAGATCCCCTGAGACTGAAGTTACACAGTAGTGAGCTGCCGTGTAGGTAATAGAAATAGAACCCCAGGCCTCTGGAATATCATCACCATCTCTTCAGTCCCTAAATTAATAATTTAATATTTGTGGAAATATTAACTTTTTGCTAAATTATGATTGAAAAATTAACATGTACCTGCCATTTTTGATACTTTATCTTTGAGGCTCCATATATATTTTTGAATGTTTTTACCTTAAAACAGCTATTAAATAAGAAAATTGAAGTTTAATCTAGATTTTTCACTTTCATGAGATAATTTTATACTTTGCAAATATGAGCCTCTGTATCTGAAATGCATTCTACTATAAATTTTGATGCCGTTATATCATCTACCTATGTCTACAATATGAGTAAAGCAAACATATACCTTGCCACAAAATTTGATCTTCTTTTCTTATCAGTCCTGTATTTTGTCTTATCTTTTCTGCTTTTCCCTGTCCTCCACTAGGGCTGATAGAACCTCCTCCAAATAAAAGGGTAATCATTTTCTCTTAGACATCCCTTCAGACTCTCCCTTTTGGGAGTAGGGGATATACATATAAATAATATATGTATATATATATAGACTAAATAATATTATTTCAATAAAACCTAAAGACTGAATCAGTGCAGTGGTGAACAGTCATGTAAGGATACTCATCTCAAACTTCCTTTTTTTCTATGCTGTGATTTCAGCATATTGCTGCATCAATAGCTATATCTTAAATTTAGAAATAATATTTTAATATAAAGATTTGTTTCCTCAGAAAACTTTCTTAGTTTTGGTAAGTGTATTGAGCGGGTGATACATTCACCAAAATAAATACTTACTATTTTTTTTTTTTTGTTTTTGTTATAAGGAATGTTCTGTCATTCAGAATTGGAGATGTTCACGGGTGGTTTATTTAACCACTTTATGTGTTTTCACATACTAAACCCTGGCCTAAACACTTCCATCATTGTTAGTTTACTTAATATTCTCCATGTTAAAACGGTGTCTTCATTTTATAGTGAGAAGGTAATGGTGCAAGAATTTATATCTTTAGTTGGGATGACAGCTGTGTAAGAAAAGTAGCTAACAGCTTGGTACTCAGGAGCAACAGAAAGCTGTGCAGGGTCTGGAGAAAGACGGGTCTATTAGGGAAGGACAGGGGACTGAGCTGGGCCCAGTATAAAGAGTAGCATGCCCTCCTTCCAGTGGCCCTGGAAGCATAGGGCAGAGGCTCTCAGGTTTCAGCTGAAGGTTCAGCCTGCCTGGTGCAGAAGGCTCCTGCTCTAGGGCTGCAGGAGCCCTCATGTCTTTCTCCTCCTGGCATTTTCTGGCTGACTCAGGCAGTTTTGCCCCAGGAGGGTTTTCCTTTTCCCTCAGTTGGAGGCCTGGGCTTTGGAAATAATAGGGGAATTTTTTTTTCTGCCAGATTTGACCTCAGGCCAATTTACCCTCCCCTTGCCGTTTGTGTATTCCTAGGAAAATAGTACTCAGAAGTGGCTTATATGTGCATCTTATGTGAAACTTAGAGATTGATAGTAACAGAACTAAAAGGCAAAGCAGTCTTTTCTGTTTGAATTTGGAAGAGAAGGTGAGAGAGCAGTTAAATGTAGAAAAAAGGAAGAAAAGAAAGACTGTGGAAATGAAGAGATAAATTGGGAGCAGGAGAATGATGGGAAATGAAAGGAGAGAATTGCTGATTTGCTTCACACCCACACCTCCTCCCCAGATTCACAGTAATAGGCAATGTCACTTTCTTTTGCATGACATGTGCTGAGCCAGGGAGTTGAGAATCGTGGGAGTGGAAATTTTCTTCCTTTTGCATTTTGAGACTTGGGTGTGCTGCTAAGATGTCACTGGTATCTAAGTAATGTTTGTTTATACTGAATATTTTCTGTGTAGCCTTTGTGGATGGAGCTTATAATACAAACAATACTGTTAGAAGGACTGCAGGTACTCCATTGCTTTGTTTATTTTACTAGTTAAAAAATTGCCAGAGCAGTAAGACTTCTGAGCACTTTTAGAAAACGCCAGAGGCAACTTTAAGAATAGCTTTAGTAAAAAAGAAAGGAAATTAAGTTTTAGTTTTTTTTTAAAATGCTGACCACCATGTAAGTTTTTCTTCAGAGAGTATAAATTAGGGTCCAACATTTTAAAAACTTAAATGTAAAGTAGTTTTTTATATTGTCTTCTTAATTGTCTAGGCAAAAGTGCAGCACTTTTGTTCCACAGAATATAAGATTAAAGTTAGAATTTGAGGGATTTTAGTCCTATTTTTAAATTCCATTTTGGTCATGTATAAAGGTCCCTTGATCAGATCATGTGCCCTAAAGTGTTTCTTCCTGATATATAATTGTAATAGGACAGATTAATTGAATTAATTGTGACCAACTCACAAAATCTAAGATACATTGTCAGTCTTATTTTTAAACTTTCTGAAACTCAATTTTATGTCTCTCCCTCACTTTTTATCTGACTAGTTGTATAAAAAATAAAAAATAAGTTAGTCATTCATATTTATGAAAAAATAGTCCCTTTTACCAAATTTTGAGTTAAATCATAAAACTGTTGATTTGGAGAAAGTAATTTCTAAGTGATTGTTTGTTCCCCAGGGCAAGGTTTTTTTTTTAATTCCCCATCCATGAAATAAAGTGAATTAACAATGCTTTTCCAGTCATTGCATAGCCCTGGCATTCTGTTCAAGCATTCATGGACTCTAGGAAACAGAAAGGCGCAGGGAGATTTTCTTTCTTATTTTTCCTTGTATCTAATTCTTGTACTTGTCCATTATTTGCTATTGTCATGGAAACTTTTCTCCTCCTCTGACACTGTTCTCATTAGACTTTAGACTGCCACTGTGCCCAGTTTTTCCACATTAGGCCTGGGCCTACCAGCATGTAGAAGGGTCCCATGCTTTCTTGGACTCTCCTCCCAGAAGCATGAGCTGTACAAGTGCAACATGTTTATTGCTGCTGTTTGTTCCTGTGTCTGTGCTGTTCACTTGGTCTACACTATCTTTTAACTTCCACTCTTAATGCTTAACTTTACAAGTGAAATTTGAGCCAGTCACACTGGAAATGTCAGCCATCCCTAATGGTTCAGTTCACATTCATCACAAATCCACTGAGTGCTTAAGTAGACAACTATTCTTTGAATAGGAGTTTTTTTTTTATCTTTCAGATTTATAGATATTTCTTGAATATTTTAAAAATTCTTACTTGAGCCACAGTACTTTAGATAACCATAAACATTTTTAGTCAAATATTAACTTCCTATAAAACTCTCCTGAAAGTCTAATTTTCAGGTAAGCGAGCTATTTCCAGTTAAATTGCTTATTCTCTTATGAAATGATATATAGTTATGAAAGCTGATTTAAAGGTTAGACTCTGTTAAATAAGACTTTTGTCCTGATTTTCTATATACTTTATTGCTATTTACCTTCAGCATAAGGTATGTAATCCTCCTTTGTTCGCTGTTTCCATCCCGTATTTCTTGCCAAATGGCACTGTAGATAAGTTCTTCTACAGGAAGCTTTATAAGTTAGCTTCTAAGTGCTGTGTCTGTAACTATACTTTGAAACAGCTGTGTAATGCTGCTATTTTAAAACAATGTGGGTGTGGAAAGTGATGATGAATGAATTCAGGGTAATTGGTAACTTTGTATTAAGAGAAAAAAATCACTGGTTAAGAAAAAATCTGCCTCCATGATTTGTATATTTTTAATTTTAAAATCTTTCAACCCTCCTGTACTCTGTTCCCACTGTATCTCATAAATTAAAAAAAAAATCAAGAAATTAGTCATAGCAATTTATAGCTATAAGGATTTTATAGAAAATTTTATTAACCCTCTTACTGAGAAAATTGACATCCAGTGTAGTTAATGAAATCAGGTTTAAATTAGCTGGTTTAAATCAGCTGGTTTTAAAGCCCAGATAACATTTTAGTAGTTTGTTTCCATTAGTATATACTGTTCTACATAAGCTTTCCTAGTAACCATAATAACCAAAATATGATATTATGGGAACATACCTAGTAGGAACATATACTTTGTCATTTTACATACACCTTGGTCACTTCTCCAGGAGGGTCTGAGGAGCAGGTACTACTGTTGCCTTTCATAGAAAATGTAGCTCAGGATCTCTGTGAGTTCGAGACCAGCCTGGTCTACAAGAGCTAGTTCCAGGACAGGCTCCAAAACCACAGAGAAACCCTGTTTCGAAAAACCAAAAAAAAAAAAAAAAAAAAAAAAAAAAAAAAAAAAAAAGAAAGAAAGAAAGAAAATGTAGCTCAGTCTTAAAGTTACAGATCTCCTCTAGCCTCCTGGTGTCCCCTTGTCTTCCTGTTATTTAAGATTCACCAGCTGGTGTTGGAGAATTCTCACAGGACACAGAGTGGGGAACATCATCTTCATATTGTGATTTTGGCTGTTTTTGTTGAGTTGTAAGTTCTCAAAAGATGCTAATTGTTATTAAGACGCATTTTAAGGATTCTCATACTGATGTCTTGAAGATCCAGCCAGCATATACCAAGCACCCACTTTCTGCAGGGCACCTCTTGGGGCTCTTCAGTAAATGCAGTAGATAGAAGGGAAACTAAAGGTAGTTTCTTTCCTTTCAAAGACTTGCCTTTGTAGGGAGGTGTGAAAGATATTAGTCCCTATGTATGAAATTGGTTAGCTCTTTCTAAATATCTGTGTTAAAGTTCATATTAAAGTCATGTACATGTACACCATATAGAAAAGCAGGAAAGTGAGTTTTTAACATAGTAATATTTACATGACTTGGTTATTGTCTTGACTTTTAACTTGATAACATGGCTAATACTGTGTCACTGCATAATTTGGAAAGCATTGTCATAAGTGCTCACAGAATGAATCAGTTTGAAGAATGGCATTCTGGGTATTTTATGGCAATTGATTATTATTAAAGACTAAATTATGCCAAGCAGTAGTGGTGCACAGATTTAATCCCAGCATCCAAGAGACAGAGGCAGGCAGATCTCTGTGAGTTTGAGACTAGCCTGGTCTACAATGTTGAATTCTAGGACAGCCAAGGCTACACAGAGAAATCCTGTCTCAAAAAATAAAAACCTCTAAATTAACTTTGCTTTATAAATACTTTCAAAAAATGAGTTAAGTAGTAGACTATAATATTTAGCAATACCAGATTACTTAACAATACCAGATTACTTAATTTACTAATATAAATATGCACATATTTATATGTATATGTGTATATGTGTCTATTTATTTTACAAATAGACACACACACACACACACACATATATATAAATTCTGAACAATTGGCCTAAGTTAAAAAATAGATGTTTTCCAGTTACTGATCTTGGTTAACAGACATCATCATCATCATTATTATTATTATTATTTGAAATAAGGTTTTACTCCGTTATCCATGCTGGTCTTGAACTCTGGTCCTTCTAAAACTACAAGTGTTAAGCAGCCCCAACTCATATACTCGTTTTTGAGACAGTTCCCCTGTGTAGCTCTGCCTGACCTGAAACACTCAATATATATTTTTTGTAGCCAGGCTAGCCTCAGATTCTGCCTCCTGAGTGCTATGATTGCAAGTGTGCTTCACCATGCCTGGTAAGATAAATATTTTTTAAAAGGCAGCATTTGTTATAAAATTGTGCACATCTGAAACAATATATTATCCTGAAGGAATAATACTAATGATCATACTAAGTTTTTATGGTGTGGGAATTATAGCTTTAGTTTGTTTCTTTTTTAAAGTAGTTCAGTATTTGAGCTCATTTGTGTCATGTGATTGTTAAAATAAAACTTAAATGTACTTAATATTCCTTTAGAAGCATGCTGTATGTATTTCAGCAGAAGCAGGAGGGCATTTCTGTTCTTTGGAAGGAGTTTAATGGAGCAAGAGTGGAAAGAAGAGCTGAGCCAGCAGCCTGTGGTCTGAGGGAGGTTGCCCAGGAGAAATTGCTGACAGGGAGGTAAAAGGAGGGAGCTGAGGTAGATAGAATAGGGTGGGAATGTCCCCTTTTAGCCTGGAGACTGGGAGGCCCTGATCTTCTGGAATGTTCCACCTTAGTAGGAATACCAGGGAAAGTAACAGGAGAGTTACTGGCAGTGGAGAATGAATGATGAGACTAAGGCCTGATGCCTTTGAGAATATCTGAAAACTTGGCTTGGAGAGCAAACCAATCTTATTTCATCATAAAAGGTGTTTTTTAACTCTTTTCTTTTGTTAATATTTTATGTTAATTTTATAATGTAAATACAAGTATTATTAAGCTGTTAACTTGCTGTTGTTTATTTTAAATGCATACCTTCCCATTCTCCTCAAATGATCTAGAACACCAAAATAGAGGAGTGAGCAGTAAGCCGTGGATGTGATTTCAGTGCTGCAAGTCTGGAGTCATCATCAGCATTATGTTGATAATGTATTTGTCCGGGTAGCTGCTTTATCATGCTATGACAGGGATCTGATGAGAGTGGCATGGTAGATATTGCTTGACATGTGATAAATACTTAGGTGAGCCTCAGTTGTACTGAGGTTATAAATGTGTGCAAGACTAAGCGTGATGAATGCCTATAATCACAGCTCAACATTTGGTAAGTAAAGGCAAGAGAATAGGATTTCAAGGTTAACCTCTGCTACATAGTTTGAGGCCAGCTTGGGTTACCTGAGGACCCGCACACACCCCAAAATTTAAAAAGTCATAAAGCTGACAATATACATTTAATTATTTATTTTGTACTTCCATATTAGTAAAGAATGATAATTGAACAAGATAATTATGTTCACTTCCAGACTAGGAGAGGATTTAGTCTTCATAAGTTTAAATTCTTTATTATCCAAGATCATGATTTTCTTCCTAGAATTTGAGTTTCTTAACAGCTATTTGCATGAACAAACTTCATGTTCCTAGTAAATTCCCATGGTTCTATTCGTTTTCACAAAACAAGGGATAGCAGGTAGGTTTTTATTAGTACTTCCAACAGCAATAAAGAAAGTCAAGGAAGATTCATTCGGTTGTGATTAGCAGGAAATGTAATGAGGATTCACACAAACCCTTAGACTAACTAAAACTGTGAGGAAAACTAGACATAGAAGAATGAGTGGGAGAAGGCGGAGATTGAATTTAAAGTTCGGAATTCTGTTTCTATAGTTATTACGTTTCAGATGAGGAAACAGACAGTTGGTGTTTGTTCTTTACAGGTGTGTCAACATCAAAACAAGATAGGTAAAATACCAGTACTGTTCATGCAACTTCCTAGACTTAGGGTTCCAAGGACAGAAGGATGCAGATCCTGGACACTGGACCCTGTGCTACAAGGGGACTCCCATTCTTAGAATACCACTATAAACATGCAAACCTGAAGTTGGGAAGTTACTTGGTGAGGGAAGAGAAAGGTGGAAGGAAAAGTGTTTTCTGGAGAGGCAGGGCACTTTGTACTTTTCCATTTCCTTTACTAGCTAAGAAAACGTTTTTAAAAGATTATAGAGCCAGGCTTAAAGTCTCCTCCATCAGAATGAGTTAATCCTCAGAGTTAATCACCAGAACAAAAAGGATGGGAGCAAGATTCCAAGACACTAGAGCTACACTTTGGGGCTGGTAGACTTAGCGACCTTGACTCCCAGGTCTGACTCTCTGGAGTGCTTATACTTTTGAAGTTGGAAGTTTCTTTTCTGTGTTGCAGGGTTGTGTAAGACAAATCAGCGTCTGATATACTGAACAAAATTGAATCTTATTTCTTCACATTTATAAATACATACTTTTAAGAAACAGATATTCATATTTTCCAGATAATGGCAAGTATTTTTGGTCAAAAGCAAACTTACTTAGTTCAGATGAGGTCAGTGATTCTCTGCTAGAAAGGTATAGCAGAAGCATTTGGTAGCTTTTGCCAGGTATACACACCCAGCAGTTTCCCATCTTTTTGAGTAAGAGTTGAGGTATTAGTGGGGCAAAATAAAATCCAGGTATGTGGGGTTAGAAGAAACCAAATAGATAATCTATCTTATCTCATCCCTCTAAGAATTATGGTTCCAAGTGAAGTCTCTGCTGCTCAACAGCAAAAACAAAATCTTAAGTCATTAAAATAACTACATAATTCAGAGCTTCACCTAAAGTGGCAAAGTTATCCAACATTTATTTGAATAAATTTTTATTTTTGTTAGGAATTTTTGCTATGCTTCTTGCTAAAAAATACTGCACGCATAGGCTTGGAAATACTAGACTGATACTTGTTAAATACTCTTGCATTTTTGAGCTTTTGTATCTATGGACCTTAGTCTTTTATGTTTTAAAGAATATTTTCATGTTTATTCATAAAGTGTTGAACAAAAGACTGGAGTGTTGCTGAAGTTTTATGTTTCTTCCATATTATTAGAAGTTGTTTGCTTAGTGTATACCAGGAAATTAATGATTTATCATTTTTTAATTTAAAGTTACTACTCAAAAGTGAACAGATTCCAAGGCAACTTTGAGATCCTTCATTTTGAGAAAAATTTATGGGAGTGAAATTCTTTTTGTAAATAGTTACTGATGTACAGTATCCTCTGGGGTGCCAGCTCTGCTATTGATGTTTTAATTAAAGAGCACCATGCCTCTCTATTTGTGGGCCACTTAAAAGAAGTGGGTGTCTTGGTGAGAAGTTCAGGAGGTTGGTGGCTGTAGCTGAGTTTAGGATTGACTCAGCTCTGGGCAGCAGTGGTATATGAATGCCAAGTGCTAAGAATGTCTGGAATGTAGACTTGCCAGCACTGATAGAGTTTGCTTTGTTCCTCTGTGTGACTTGACCCATTGAGAAATTGTGGTTCCCTAGGAAGTTTTAATAGTTCAAAGTGTTTAGTTAATAAAGAGAATGGCCACAACATAATTCAGCTTGTTTTCACCTGCTGCCTCGAAGATTAACTTTCTTAACCATAATGGGATTGAACTACCCTTTGTTTTGAAAAGGAAATTTATGGAACTCATCACATTTGTTACTTTCCACAAACATGAAGATCTCTGTGGGGATTTTTGTATCATAAAATCCCAAGGCACTGGCAACTTGACCTAAAACCCAATCTCAGTGAAAGGCACACCTACTTTTCTCTATCAGCTTAATCTTTCACTAGACTCAGAAGGGTTTTGAATTACTTCAGGAAAAGTAGTGACTGATGGAGCTTAACCTTCCGTTTCCCTCATTTATTTTCATTAGAGAATGGGAGTGGAATTCAGAGCATTCAGATGTGGAGTTAATGTGCGTCACCGCTGCCAGCCCCTGCTGCCAGCAATAGGTTCTGTGTTTTTCCAGAGGGAAATTGTGATCCACAGACTGAAGCGTGTGGACCTGCACCTCCTTGCTCTTTTTTTTGCTTTTCTCCTGATTACTGCTTACTCTTTCAAACATCAGCTGACTGTACAAGGCCCCTATGGAAGCAGATTTCAGAAGAAGCAGCCCGTAAGTCTTTTGTGTGTTAAAACTTTGCTGGTTTGATAGACTAAGCTTCTCTACTTCAGTGTTTAATGTTGAATGTGCACTTTATGCTGTGTAGATAATTAAACTTTTTCTTGGTTACGTTTGCTCAAAGAAGGATTTTGATGAACTTATGCATGTTGTAATCCTAGTAAGTCACCTTACCACTTACCTGTTTGTTTCTTATGGCCAAAAGTAGTGGATGAGATGCATTTACATATGTTGTTTTAGTAAACGTGTTTGACACTTAGTAAATGTTCCTGAATCATCTATCTGTTTGGAATTGCAGTCATTTTCTAGGGCCTGTCTGTGTGAACAAGGCTTTACAGTTTGACAGAAATGTTGCCTGTATGTTTCACCTACAAGGGACTTCTCTGGTCAGTGAGACAGAATGCTGAAGAAGGCATATCTCTGTTGACAGTGAGCGACTGTAAACATCCTCGACTGGAAGCTGTGAAGCCACAAATAGGCTTTCAGTCGGATGTTTGCAGCTGCCTACTGCCTCCAACTTCAAGGAGCAATTATCTTGTTGGCTGAAACCAATACTTTGTTTTTTCTTTGATTTATTTTTACAAAGCTTGGGTGAAAAACATATAAATTAAACAACTTCGAAACCACAGAAGTGTTCTTCCTGTGCTTAGAATATATGCAATATATGAACTTAAAAAAAAGTAACAATATTCTTGAGATAATGTATGGTATTATGTAGTATTATTATTTTTTTAAGTATACTAGGACAGTGTTTCAAAAAAGACATTCTAAAGCATGGGCTCTTTGATTCACTATTTTTATATTAAATCTTAGAATAGATATTTTTAGAGCCATTCATAAAAAATTCTGTTAATGTAGCTAAATTATTTGAAAAGAGAAAGTAAAATCCAAAGTAAAGAATTAATTACTGCTTCATAGTACTTGAATTAAACCACCTATCCCTTCTTGATTTAATCTTTAAGTTGATGAAGTGTTTAAAAAGTATATTTGACTTTGTTTTGCTGGTCAAAAATACTGTGTGATCTTGTTTGAGATTTTTATTTTAGTTGTACTGATAAAGTAGCCATCTGTCTTTAAAATAGTCAGTATATCAAATTCCATTCTTTATGAAGATATTCAGAACGGGAAGCCTATCATAGATCTCTGAAGAACACAGTTCCTAATTTGCCTTTTTTGTAAGTTTATTTTCTTCTTATAACTTAATGTGACAGGTTAAATTGTGGGAATGAGAAACCATAAAAAGAGAAGTAGGCAGTAACTTTGTCTTCTAAAACATAAGTTTTTTTGAATGATAGTATTTTCATTGTAAACTACAGCTTCTATTCTCCCATTTAACACACTGATCTTATTAAAGGAAGACACACTGAAGGACTGTGCTACATTTCATAAGTGTTGGCTGTGTTGCTATCTGGATGGAGAGATGGGTGTATAGAAGTGAGTTTCCCTCATACATAAAGCCATCACGTGAGAAAACTTAATTAGTCATACCAGGCATTAGGAGTTAGTTGACTACCTCAGGAACACAGGCTGCTGGCTAGAGAGCCCTGGGGTCTGGAACCGAGTGCAATGTTGATTTAATAGGTAAACTGAAACATTTAGTGTTAAGTAACTCAGCTATGTCCTAGGGAACCTAGTAGTCTTTCCCAGGGAAATGGTCTAGGCTTGAAGAAATTCTTTGACCTTCACTTTCTTTATATTCTCCCCTGTGTTATTTCACACTCCTTTCCTTGCTTCATTGACTTCTAAATTTTCCACTTTCCACTTCTATTTGGTTATTTCCTTCAATAAATAATTACTTACTGAAATTTTTTTAACTTGTAAATTTTCATAGATATTCCCTAAGCCAGCAGATATAAACCTCCATTATTAGCTATTTTGGTAAATTATGAAATTAATACCCGTTACGTTTTGTATTCCTCATTTCCACAGTAATAATCTAAAATGCTATTTTAGAATATCAACAATGTGCTATTTATAGTTGAAATAAGATCTGGATTTTTTTCCTTCATTTTATAAAAATAAACTTAAGTTTAAAACATAGCAATATTACATTTATATTTATATTGTCAAAGTTACTGTGCACTTAAGTAAGATTACGTATCAGTTTAACATGTTCATTATTTTTACATGTATTCTGCTCAATTTCACATCCATTCTGCTCAATAAAGCATCTTACATGAGCCATAACATAAAACAGTGTTCTTTTTTCTCCTCCTGCTTCTTTCCTGCTGGACTTTGTGGTGTGGTTGCTAGGCAAGGGTTCTTAAACTGAGTACATGCCCTGCCACACTAGAGTCTTCAGGTAGCCTGTAGCCGGTCAGTTACTGAGAATAAAACAATGCCCTTGGTGCTAGAAAAAATGAACTCAAGTTGGTTTAAGAGTGAACAGCATGTCTAAAAACCCTAAGTAATACATATTTATTTTAGTTTTATTTGTAATTTTCCAAAACAGAAATTGTAACATCCTTTGAAAGGAGATTTCTAAGGGGGGAATATAAGAGCTGCAGGCTGTGAGAACTGTGATGACAAGAGAACTGAACCTGACAGGGTCCATGTGGATTTCTTATCTGGGCCTCTAAGCCCCATCTGCCTGCATGGCTGTTAGAAGGTGTTGTTTTCTTATGCTAAGTATTAGCTAAATGTTACCTATCAAGAAAAATCTCTTTCCTAAGCATTACCAGGTTTTAATGATTTAATAACGCTAATTTAAAGTTACCAGATATTTTTGTCTATTGGGAAAGTAATAAGGTGTTAATTACCTCTTTTAACTTTTGATGTGTCTTAATAAAATCCTAAAGATGATTTCTAGTGAACTATCTTAAGAGACTTGATAAAGGAAATAAAAAATTTTTTCACATGGCCCTTTAAATAGTACAGAACAAGTACTAGAGATTCTAAATAGATGGGAAAGTAGACTTGTTAGTATGTATATTACATATGTATATATATTATATATACACACACATATATAGCTTAGTGATGTAATATATATATATATATATATATATATATATATATATATATATAATATATATATAAAATATAGTTTGTATGCCTGCCTAAGCATATATAGAACTGAGCCATTTAAGATTGAGGTTTTTATGATTATTATTTTTCTTCATTTTTTATTACACTTACTGGCAGAAATTCAGTAAATTAAAAGGGAATTTTGGTGGTGTTGGTGGTGCTTCTTTTGTTTATTTAAATCTACTAAATCCGGAGGCAGCCAAATGACTTATTGGGTAAAGGTGATTGCTTCCATGCCTGATGACCTGAGTTGAGTTGTGGGCTTCACTGGGTGGAACGAAAGAACTGACTCCTACAGTTGTTTCCTCAGTTCCTCATGCAGACTATAGACTGCATACAATAAACATTTATTTGTGGACTCACAAGTCAATACATTTAAGAAAAGGAATTTTTAATCCACTAACAATTGCATCTTGCAAATGGTATTCAATGAATTGGATATTTTTAATAGACTTCCTTAGTGGTTATTCATGACAAGTTATCTGTCACTAATATATACTTAAAGTCTGGCACTGTGAATGTGATGATCAAGTTAGTGTTGCCAAGTGATACTTAATCTGCCTTTCTAGTTTGTAGATTTAATTATTATATAAGCTTAATGATGCAGTATTGTTAGAATGAAGGGTTTTTTTGTTGCAAAATGCAAATTAAAACAAAGTAGACTGGGGAGTCATTCAGCGCGATTTCTGAATGTAAACTTATTGTCTCCATAGACTTCACAGCCTCCCATGATTACCAAGATTAATGAGTAAAGTCCATAAAGTTCCCTTTCATTTCTGGGTAATATCAGAATTTTTCTTGTTGGAAAACACAAAACAGTGTGATACTGTATCTTAAGTTGTTACACTCAGTGATTTCTTGCAAGGCTGACGACAATAGCTATATTTTTGATTTGGTGTATTTTTAGCCAAAGAGTGAAACTCTTGAAAAATACAAATGAGAAGTCTGTAAGTAAAAGAAAATTCACATAAACAAGTTAAAAAATGCCACCAGTGAATATGTAAATAAATATCCAATGTCATAAAACAGTGTCATTTGTAGTCATGATTTCCCCAGTTAGTAGGTATTTATTTAACTGACGGGATATGTGAGTTAATGTCATCAAAATATCCTGGTCCTGTTTAGATGAATATTTGATATCCTGTAACTGTACAGAAATGAGTTAGAGAATTTGTAGAATTTACAAATTCAAATGTTTGTTGTTGAGCATTCTGGTTTTGACATAGTAGAGCTTTCTAAATACATATCAAGGAAGTTATTTTGCTAAATTGCTTAGTTTTTAATTACTACCTTATATTAAAATTATTTGGAAATTAATAATTATGGACTGTCTACCTAGGAAATATAATTTTTATAAACATATTTTGTTTTTGATGGCTTTCTTGGTCATATCAGCTATGTAATTTTAATAAGTAAACCTGTATTTTACTTAAAATAGTTTCCAACAGTCTAAAAATGAACTAGAAGTAGAAAAACTGCATGGATTGCTCATAGCATGTCTAACTGTGTTTTGAAACAATCTTCCAAATTTCCACACTATATAGCTTTAGATTCTAGGTTGATTTTATTGGTTTCTTACAACTCAGTCTAAATCTATGAATAATTTTTAAAAAAATTATAGTGAGTTCTTAGGATTTTTTAAAATTTAAGGAGACTTTTTTTCTCCTTTTTATTTATTTATTTATTAAAGATTTCTGCCTCCTCCCCGCCACCGCCTCCCATTTCCCTTCCCCTCCCCCAATCAACTCCCCCTCTCTCATCATCCCGAAGACCAGTCAGGGTTCCCTGCCCTGTGGGGAGTCCAAGGACCTCCCACCTCCTTTCAGGTCTAGTAAGGTGAGCATTCAAACTGCCTAGACTCCCACAAAGCCAGTACTTGCAGTAGGATCAAAACCCAGTGCCATTGTTCTTGACTTCTCAGCAGTCCTCATTGTCCTCTATGTTCAGCGAGTCCGGATTTATCCCATGCTTTTTCAGACCCAGTCCAGCTGGCCTTGGTGTAACTTCAGTTAATCAGAATGCAATCTACTAATGCATAATTTATCTTTTTTATACAGTAGAATCTGTTCACATTGTTGATATATTTAATTATTATTGAATGTTTTATTTAACTAGCTAATTAAAGCCACTTTAAAAATATCCTTCAGGTTATCCTCTGAGACTGTAGTAGAACTAGAGCCAGAGAAGTTAGAGTTGTAAGAATTGATTGTGTGTTAGATGTATATGTCCATTCAATACCAACACACGTAAATACTATACAACATCATTTTGAGAGCCCCAAGTCTGATCTGGCTTGTACTCGTCTTCAGCTATCCTCACCTCCTTAAGCCCCAACTACACTAGTCCACTGTGTCCTTCCTCTGAACAGATGCATGTTCTTATTCCAAGCTCATTGCTACTCCCAAACACATAATGTCCTTGCTACTTGCACACATGCATGCACACTCATACTTTGTTTTTGGTTCTATCTATAATTTCCTTGGTGAAGAATTCCTTTATTCTCCTTTTCATACTGTAGTCTCATTTATCCACAAGTTGCTGTTCAACATGTGAAATGCAGAGGAAACAGTAAGTAAATGGTCATTTGTGTCAATAAGAAAAACGAAAAGTACTTAAGGATACAGTGAGTAAGAGAGTCCCAGCGGTAAGAAGCAGCCTGATCCTTGTAGGAAATAGTGGTCAGTTAAAGTATACTAATTGACATTAGATTAATATTGTTTCTATGAAACATACTTTGAATTTAGTTTAATAAGACCTTAGACACAGAATTCAATTCTACCAAAATGTGACTTAAAAAAAAAGATTAATGATTATCAGTTTGCTTTAGTAAATGCCTCACATGTAGGAAGGCTAGTGAGAATATACCTAGAAAAAAATCTTTTTCCCCTGTGGTACTAATAGGTGGAGTGAGACAGTATTAGGTGGACCAGTGGCCAACATTGCCTGAATCCTACATGAGACTAATCAGTCCTCTCAGAAAAGGTCCGACAAGAATTCCATGCTAAGAAGAAGAAAAACAAACTATCACCACTAAGCAGGGCATTTTTTTTCCAACCCCAATATATTAAGCAAATGAGACGGGTTGGAATAATTTGTTTCACATTCCTTCACTTTGTAAATGGACTATTAAAGAACAAGAAAGCATTTTAGGTAATGAAAGGGAAATAAAAATCCACTTAGGCAGAAGAGCATCATTGAGGAATTCTGTACAAAAGAGATAAGGACAATGTCCATGTGTTCTTGAGCCTTCAGTGTTCATTTACCCAGCCTACCATGGACACACTCCTCTGGTTGTTTGTTGGGGTTGGAGGCTGTGGAAAGGAAAGAAAGGGTGGGGGAGAAAGAAAGGCAAGGAAAGATGCTGACATACACCTTTACTTCTCCCGAGTGCCACTACTTGCCTCTCGGGGTTTTCCCTGTGATGACATAGAAGTGATTATGACAAAAGTATGTTGCTGCCTGGTGCCCTAGAGTACTGATGGCATTAATAAAATTGTAGATGCCATGTGCCAAGCACTGTTCTGAGTGCTTTGTTGTATCTGTCACAGCTGAATTAGCACAGTAGCATTGTGAAATAAGTGGAATTTTATTTTTACAAATGAAGAAACTGAGATCCAGACAGGTTGAGTTACTCAGAGCTTCTAAGTAAGTGTCAGAATTTAAAGTAAGAATGTAAGTTACTGAGGCTTACATGATAAAGACTAACCAGTCTGAGCTGAAAGGGCTGGAAAGGCATATGAAGCATACTCTCCCCGGGTTGAAGAAATGAAATACAAGGAAGGTGTGGAGAGAAATGTTGGCATGCAAGGTGAGTGCTTACCTGCAGAGAGTGCCTAAATTGGATGGCCTACTGCAAGTAAGAATATGTCTGGAAGCAGTACGGTGAGAAAATAAGAATATTTGTAAAGTTTGAGAATGTGCAAAAATAGCTCTCAACTTAATGGCAAGCTACACTTTTAAAGAGTGTTGAATTATAGGTTAAACTTATTATGCAGACTTGTTTTGTATCCCTTCAAAGCTCCAAACAAGGGACAGCACTCTTACTGCATCTGTAAATAGGCTGCTGTCTGTTCTTTTTGTAGTTGTAAAGAATCATTCATGCCAACACAGTTAATGAGTTTCAGCAGCTGTTGAATGAAATTATATATTTTGTTCAGTAAGGACCTTCTCATGCTACCATCATCTCCTGCCTGCCTTGGTGTCTTTAGCACCAGGCTACTTCTAAGTCTCACTGGCCAAATTGACTGGGTCAGACAGGACCTGTAGTGAGAGGGGCCCTTTGGACAATGATAGTGGGTATCATTTTTCTATTCCATAACTCCCCTCTTCACCAAGTTTTCTAAAAAAAGTTCTAGGGGAATTCATTTGGTTTTTCTAAAACATTTTTTAAACAAAGCATGGTGTATAAAATTGTGCATGAACTTTGAGTTTTCATGTTCAGAACCTTGACCTTCATAGACCTTTGAGTAAAAGATGTGAATGAGACTTCATTTTCTCCTCTAAGATGTTTCTCTGTTGCACCCCTATTTTGTAGTTTCTTGGGTAGGCATGTAGCCTTCCCATCTCTTATTACATGGATTTAAACTTCTCTTTTCAGTACTATGAGTTGAAATTAGGATTTTGTATATAGTACACAAGTATTGTATATTGCAACTCTATCCCTAGCCCTGAATTCAAACTTTAACCTTTAGTCTCCTTAAATATTTCTTTGGGATGACATCTTTCCTCTAGTTCTTAGAAAGGTAAACCTGGTGTCACCATGAAGTAGCTTCTCATTTTGCTTACCTGCCCTGGGCTGGGTTCTGTGGGAGTTGCCTCCTTGATAGAACTGGTGGCTATAGCTAATGCTTTGTGCTAGAAACTTTGTCCTGACCAGTTCCCGCAATCATTAAGTCCCAAAAAAATCACACAGAGGTCTACACTAGTTATAAACTGATTGGCCCGTTAGTTGAGGCTTCTTATTAACTCTTATAACTTAAATTAGCCCATTATTCTTGTCTGTGCTAGCCACGTGGCTGGGTACCTTATTCAGTGAGGCAGTCACATCTTGCTGCCTCTGTGTCTGGGCCAGGACTGTGGAATAGGAATTCCTTCTTCCCAGAATTCTCCTGTTCTCATTGACCCGCCTCTACTTCCTGTCTGCTTGTCTTGCCTATACTTCCTGCCTGGCTACTGGCCAATCAGCATTTATTTAAAATATAATTGACAGAATACAGGCAATTATCCCACACCTGGACTCCATGTTGACATAACCAGCACAAGCTCTGTCCAGGCACAAGAGTTAACAAACTTGGGCTTTTTCATGTGTTATGCTCCTCTGCAATGAAAGCATGTAGTTCTTTTCCTCTTGCACTGAAAAAAACAATTTCAGGTTTTTATTTCTGCATACATTTCCATAAGAAAAATATTTGGTAAATATATTTGACTGTCCATTGTGTAAAAAAAAAAATGTTTTTTTTCTAAACCCCTGTAAAGTATTAATTTAACTAATTAAGTTATATTTCAGAGTTAAACATAGAAGATGAGTATAGGAAGCAAAGGTATTTTATAAACAGATGTACATACAATTACACTTTTTTAGTCTTTATTTTCTATTTGTATTCCTGATTTCATATGGCTCTTCCATAAATGGCCATTTGTTTATTATTTAAACATTTTAGCTGTTGGCAAAATTAAGTGCGAGTAACTAGTACCAAATTGAAGGTCCTGTTTTGGGCCACAGTTTGAGAACATAGTCCATCATTATGTTGTCAGGGTTATGAGGTAGGCTGGTCACATTATACCTACAGTCAGAAAGTAGAGACATGAATCCTAGATCTCACCTTAGCTTACTTTTTTCTTTTCACTCAGTTCAGGACCCCAGCCCATGGTACAGTACCAAATACATTCAGAGTGGGTCTTCTCATTTTCTTAACCAAATCTAGTTGGGGAAATCCCTTACAGAAGTGCATAGAGGTTTCTATGGTTATTTTAAATTCATCAAGTTGACAGCCAGGATTAACCATCACAGATCATATATCTCCTTCAAAACTATGGTAATATAGGAATACTTTCACAATCTTTTTCCTTTTACATTCCTTCTGATGGGGAATTAATTTCAATGTGTGATGAGAAAAATATTTATACAGAGTGAAGCACCCTAGTCAGAAAGGATATTGTGCAAGCTTTCCATGGCTTTGTCTCTGAGGATTTTGTAAGGATGTGTTCAAATTAGAGTATGGAGGCTGTACACACGGGTCACTTGAAAATACTGCTTAACATGTTTGCAGGTACTCTGTTGCCATCTCAGTCAAATTTATTTCTGAATTAATAAGGCTCTTGTATGCTTTACAGATCTCAGAGACATGTAATGCTGTATATTCAAGGAATGCTTCAGAAGGTTTTGGGGTTTTTTTTTTTTGTAGTTATAAACATTTGTTCTTCTAACATAGTAGTCATTAAGATAGACTGTCCCTGGCACCGCATAGCAGAGTAAGGATACTCTCTTGCTGAATAAACAAATAAGGCTTCCAACCATATTTGCTAGAAAATTTTACTTTTTTTTTGTACATAACTTTGTACCTTTTTAGTTAAATGAAAAATTTTCAACTCTAACAAATAATTACTATATTTTTCTAGTCATTATTATGTTTCCTATTATTTTTAAATATTTATATATATTTTAAAGTAGTACTTGGAGTCCGACTGTGTGCACTTGTGCAGGTGTTCATCTAAAATTAGTAAATGTCTGTGTCTAGAGTATACAAGGTTCATTCCCAGATATTGCAATAAATATCACAGAGACTCTTCGTGTAGGTCTAACTGCTGTACCTGAGTCACTGCTGTCAGACAATCACATCACCAGTCTACTTTTCCATGACTAAACTGTGGTGACTTCATTTCAGTGTTTCCTTTAGGTGGCTATTTGGGAGACTCCCTTCCAATAGAGGAAGTGGGTTGATGAAGGCCAGTGTTTTCATTCCAGATCCTTCACATCTCTGGAAAGCTGCATCCTCTGTAGAAAATAGAGCTGTATGTATGCCAGAGTGTAACCCTGACATTCATCAGGGTGGGGGAGGAGGTCACATAATGCCTTGTGTCTTTCAGCAGTAATCTTCCCATTTGGCAAGAGTTAGACAGGAAGTATTTAACAATGGGATTTTATAAAATTCAATGTAGTAATGAGTGTTTTTATATTTGAATGGATCTAAGGAAGTTTTCTTTTTCTTCCCCCAGTAAAGGGAGGGCACTTAAGAGTGAGGATGTCTGTGGACTTGGGAGCATTTGCCTCCTTTATTCGACTTTGTGTAATATTTTTTTGCATTTTGTCATGCGCATGAAAGGGAATTGATAGAAAAAAAGAGCTGTATGTATTCTCTTCATATTGATCTCAAATATTTTGCTTAAGGAGAATTAGTGGGGAAGTAACTGTCTCTTAGGAAGGTGATTTTATTGAACAACCACAGGTCTTAAAATGTCTTCAGCTAGGCCAAAAACAATGGAGTTATTTTCTTTCACAGATGTGCTGTAAGACCTGGTAGTTTTAAAAGCTTTGTACAAAATGGCTTTATATTAAAATTTAAAATTATACAAACTGGACGCAAAGGTAACTCCTGATAATGTCTCCTGCTTGTCCCAGTCACCTAAGTTCTACAGGGCAGCTGTAGACACAAGTTTCTTAGGGTTAGTACCAGAGAGTTGGTTAGTAATACAAAGGATATCTGCCAAGGAACACGGTGAGTCCTAGTTACAGGTTTGGGACACAAGAATGATGTAGGTCTTCATTAGCCAGTAATTCTTGTCAGTAACAGGAAATGAGGGAGGTCACGGCTAAAGGGGATGAAGAGAATGAAAAGGCATAGATTCAGAAAGGCATAGAGACCATAACTGGCTATGAAAGATATTTTGCTTCACTGAGGACCAACTAAAGGGTCACAAATTTGGGGGGGCATATATTCATTTTGAGGCTTTTTTTCTAGTATTAAGATAAATTCCAAATAAAGGCACCAAAAAAGAAAAACGTTGTATATTGGGAACCCCACTTAAGGTAAAGTCTCACTTAAGTATAATAGAATGTTGGGTTTTGTGAGGTAATTTGCCATATCTGTGATCCTGTCTTATCTCTACAGAGTCTGTTTGCACCATGACCTTAAAGTCCTCATATCTACAAAAGATCTAGAATACCTTTTATCTCTGACCATTATCTCTCTCTCTCTTTTCCCAGATGTTGTAGATTGGCCTGTACGTTTCGATTCGTGGTTGGAGGGTGCTTTTAAGAAGGGATTAACCCCCATAATTTCATTTTCTGGATAAGTGAATTATATCACATTTAAACTAAAGCAGCTAAACCAATAAGATAATTTTTAAGTATGTTTGCATTTTTTGATTTCTCTAAAGAAAAAAATAGATCCCCTTCCCCTTTCTCAGGAGTATTTTGGTAGATGTAGTATATGTAGGCTGTGATTATAGACAGCACTTGTGCTGTGCCTGTTGAATACATCAAGGTCTCTGATGTTTGGGCTTGGAACTGTAACTGCTAGTTTTCCTATGACGAAGGAATTGTGTCTTTAAAACCTGGGGCTGTGCCTGCTACTTCTCTATCCCCACAGCACTAGAAAAGTGCCAGAATAGGTTCCATAAATATTTGGCTTATTTCTAAAAATAGCATGATTCTCCCTTAATTTTGCCTTTTTCAGTCAGTATTACCCAGGTTGGGTTAATAGCAATAAAAACACCACCCTATTCTCACTTAAATTGCCCTGTTGCCCTAGTTCATCTTTTTCTGTCCTTCCATTACCAGAATTTGTGCATAGGCAGTTTTGTGAACACACTGCCTACTAGTGGCATTAATTTGATTTACAATGCTAATCTTTATTCTGTGTCTTTCTAGACCCAAAGTCATAAGCTTTTTTTTTCTTTTTCTTTTTTTTTTAGGTATATGTCCATTTGAAGAAATCTTTATTCTCTAGTTTAGTTGTCAATCTTATAGAAGTTGCCATGTTACATAGGAGATATCCAGACTAATTTCAGTCAATGAGGACTAGAGTTCAACACTCTGCTTGGCTGGTTTCTGTTAGTATCAGTTCCTTTCAGACACATTTATGCAACATTTAGACTCTCCCTAACTGTTAAAATTCAAACTAAACTTCTCCATAAGGACATCTTGAGAGACTTGGTCAAATATGTGTTGTATAACACATTTCCTTTATCTAGTAATCATGCAAAAAGAAAAACCAAATACCCAAATTACATAAATTTCCTCTTACCTTCTCTCTTATACCTTAAAGATAAAACCATAATTGCTGCTCCAAGGCAGAGGATGTCAGATATGTGTTCACTCATAAGTACTTGCCAATCTCTTCCTCTTAAGTAGGACTCTGTGGTAAGAGTTATTGGTCCCTCTGTGAACAAGTCAGGCACTCTGCCCTCTCCTCTTGTTCATTACTGCCAGACATTGTAAGGTTGGCACTGCTGTGTGGAATAAATTTGCCATATACAAATTTTGATTCTTTTACCAAGGGGAAAGAAGCAATTGCTGAATAGGTGTTGGACAGACCAGAGACGAGAATTGTATATGCTAAAATGGAAGCCATTTGAGTTGCTGAGACTCTAAAATTAACTGTCATGTCAAGGTCTAATAAACAACTTGGGTAGCTGGTAGAACTGTGAAACAAACCCCAAGAAACTGGAATTTGAAGCAACTTGCTTTCTAAAACATTTATTAGTAATATTAGTAGATTAGTAGTAATATCAGTAATTCAAGTGCATACTAGCAATAGCTTTCACATGTTCTAAAAGTGGCACTTCCGTGTGGAGTAAATGTTTTTAAACTTAGAACTCCCATATATAAATTTTGATTCTTTAACCAAGGGGAAAAATCCTAGCAGAACAATGAGTCAATCTTTTACTACATTGCCCAAGTCTGATGCTCTTTAGAGAGTGTTCAGAGAATTGCTTATGCAATACCAGTTTGCTCACTGTTGCCTCAAAGGGGTCATATTAATCATCTTCTGAAAGTTCTTTGTTTAGGTGCACTCTATACCTGAACTGACTTCTGAGTTAATCAGTCCTGTTCACAGGTCTCAAAAGGTCTGTGGGTGGAAAACCAAAAGGTCTTGGGCCAGGACTCATATTTAAAATATCTCTCAGTTCATTCTCCCTTATCTGGTACAGCTTATTCCTTTGTCTAAAACATTGTAACCCTTTTAAAAGACTGGAGAAAAGAATGATCTTTGGTCCCTTTGAGGTTACTGCTTGAAGTAGCTAGGTTCCAGGTTCCCAGCTCCCATGCACCTTCTATGGATCCTAGGCTAGAGCATTTTTGTTTGGATTTAGAAGGTCTGTGCGTGACCCAGTTGCCCAAGGGAAAATAAATGTTTCCTTTTCTTAACACTGCTATGTTTTACTCTTCCTTTGTGTTTCCTGATGTTTCCTTTGTGTTTGCTTCTGGACTCCTTTCGATCTCTTACTAATATATACATATGTCACACACATGTACGGATGTCACATAGAGATGTGGAAATAAAATGAGCAGAAAGGAAATCCATCAAGGTTTGTCGCAAGCAGCTCTTACGGAAGTGTGTCAGCTTTGTATCAGTAAAGAAAGCTAGGATAACACACCAAGTATGTTGGACCCCAGAGGAGTCTGGAGATCTCTTGTCAGTCAGGCAGTCTCCTTTCTCCAACCCTATACTTCACTATCAACCAGTTAAAGAAATAACCAGTTTGACTATATGTTCCTTCCTTAGCCCACTTTAAAGATAATTGCACATTCCTGAAGATGTTCGTTTTTCTTTTCTTCTCTGTGGGAGAAGAGGTAAGGAGGGACACACAGCCTGCTTATTTCTAAGTTTGCTCTTACATCCTCTCAAGTGTCTGCCCAAAGACACTTTAGCACTGGGTTTAAGCAATTAGATTTTGAGGCAGGCAGGGGTTTGTCCATCTTCTGATGGACTAGAAAGGAAACATACAGTTCTGACATGAATTTCAGTGACAGGATTACCGTTTACTCTATTTTTTTTTTTTAATGAAGAGGAAAAAGAGTGGAGTGGGGTAGAAGTTTTGATTTTAGGAAAATAAAATCTTGTTCCTTTGCCACAGTACCTTTCCACATTATTTTTTTTTCCAGAGGAAGAAGAGTTTCCAACTTTAATATAATGGAAAAGGTAAACTGGTAGCTCTCATGTTTGTCCATATGAGAAAGACTTAAAAATTAGTTCCCCACTGAGACAGTGCCCAAAGTATTTCACTGCTAGTTTGTTGTATAAGCCTAGCATGTTTTTCTTCACTTGGTTCTCCTCGGTTCTGTTTTTCATCAGAAGAAAACATTGTGTCATGTTAATATACAATAGCCACAAAATTCTGCCCTGGGATCCTGCCCTTGGTGCTGTGACAAGGATCACTGTCAGGTTTCCTAAAGTATAACATGCCCTCTGCTCTGTTTCCACCAAACATAGTAGGTTACCTGAGAAATGTGTGCATGGCTGCTGCTGTTTTAAAGCAGCTGGTTATTGGGCAGCAGCAAACGCCTTTTCTTCATCTCCTGAAAAAGAATTTTCATCATAGACTCAGCTTCGTGAGTCTGTGAGATCCCAGTATTTCTTTGTCATAAAAAGTTATTGAAACATTGAGAACGTTTAACAAAAAGTCCACAAAGGAAAAATGCTTTACCATTCTACTATTCAAACATAAATGTTTGATGTTTTTACATATTCAATACTGGCCCATTTTTGTAACCATGCAATTGTGTTATATTGAAAGTAACAGTATATTTTAAAAAGTATCACAAATGGATATCATTTGGATGACTTAAGTAACTGTTACATTGGCACGATACATTATGCCAAATTGCTTACGAAATTGCTTTCATTTTGACTAAAATTCTCATGTAGATATTTGTTATTACCAGTTTGCTTTTATTAATAAATTATCTTAAAATATTCAAGTCAAAAATAGGGGGTTTTGTTGTTACTGTTTCTTTGCTTGCTTTGGAGGTGAGGGGTCTTTGCTTAGCATAACAAATTTGTGAGCCACGCCAGCATCATATATAATTTATTAGCTACAAAATACTAAGTCAGAATGTTTATTGACCTCAGTTTTGATCACTACAAAAACCTAGTAATATCTGTGTTTTATTATTTGACTTTCTTCTATGGTAAGTCATATTATAGCTCTAGCAGCAGGCATTCTTGATTCCACAATTGCCTGTGGTAACACTGATTGGCATCAGTTTATAAAGACAATTGAATGATCTCCTGAGAAGTACGTGCAATGACTACTCATGTAGAAGATTGTGCATCTAATGCAGTAAATAAGCTTTGATTGTTGCTCATTGTGACCTTAACATTTAAAAGCCAGTACAATACAGAGGTAGTTGCTTTGTCACTCACAAGTTGATAAGAACCAAACTGCTGTTATGAAAAGTAAGCTGAATAGATGAAAGCATAAACAAAAGGAAATATAGCAGCCATGGACCAGAGGCCGAATAGTGTGTTCTTCATAGGAGGCATGTAGCTAAGTCTAGCTTTTGTGCAACCACATCTATTCTTTTGGGTTAGACTTGCCCTAAGTAGTGGTGTTGATTTTTATTCTTTGGCTTTGCTGCTTATTTTTTTCTTTATTCTTCAGCCCTTGCTTTCCTGCCCTTTATCATTATGTATTATTACTCTGAGTGGGGGACATGCCCACCACAGCATGGGTGTGAAGGACATCTTCATAGAGTGGATTTTCTACTTTAACTTTACATGGTATCTCAGGATTAAACTCAGGTCATTAGGATTGGACAACAGATACTTTATCTACTGAGCCCTCTCACTAACTGCCTTTAAAAAAATTTTTTTAATTATTTTTACCATAGCATTTTATTTCTGTTACCATTTTTAGTGCTCTATTTCCTGGCAGTTTTATAATAGTCACTATAGAGAGTATTTAAAATCATTGTCAATTTAACACTGATAAAATAATCATATACACATAATTATTTGCATTTACATACAGGTGCTTTACCTTGCCACTCCTTTGTGTGGCTATTGTCACTTATATCACATCTACATTAAAACCCAAAATGCAGTGTTACAAACATTTCTGTAGGTAGTTGTATGCTTTTAGGAATTTAAATGAAAATGTCAAATGCTACTAAATGCCTGGGTAGTTTCACCTCTAAATAAATCCTGTAAATCTGTCTCCATCAAGCATCACCATACAGTAATTCCTCAGGTTTGCTTATGAAAAGGACAAACCTGAGCTTCCAAAGTCCTTAACCTCCAAAAAGATCTACTTAATGCATTTGAAATTATTTATTATAGCATCCATTCCTTATTTATTGTGCAGTATTTTAACCCGAGGTTTGCATATTCTCTCCTGTTTGGATTACGCAGCCACTGTGTGGCAGTGTCATCCACCAGTGCTGGAAGCTCTGCTTGAGCTCCTCTCTGCAATGTAGAGCTCAGTCCCTCCTTGTAGGATGGAGAAGCAGAGATGCTTTGGGTTGTAGCGACACCTGCTGGTATGTTTTTTATTTTCTTTAAAAAGACCACTTTTTGAGAAGGATCACTTAATCCGTTAGAATATCATAAAAGGCCTCTCTTTCTGTCACTCCAGCTTTGCTGGAGGCAGCAACCAACATTTGGTTTTTACATTTGTTTTGAGAGAAAGATCTAACCTCTTCCTACAGAGAGGATTAAACAACAGAATGAAGACATGGTTGTGTGATAAAGCTGGAAATGCCTGTATACTACTAGTATCATAGGAAATGCTTCTGACTGAGAAAAGATGCCTGACACATCATGAGGTGTCCCCATCTTATTTTATCATTTTATAGCATCTGAGGTTACTCAAAGACAGGTTTAGCAGTTTCACTCCATTTCCAGTGATGCCAGAGTTTTCAAATGAATGCTGGAGAATCCATTCTACTGTAAAGTGATTAAAAACAGTATTTTTACAAAATTCACAGAGCTTTATCTTACTCAAAAGTTCCTGAGTTCACTAATCCCAGTTCACTAATGAAATTTTTAAACTGGTATAAATGTTGCAGAAATAGATTCTCTTTTTAAAAATTAATATTGACAAAGTTAAAATCATCTTGACCCAATACTTCCTTCTTTCTCTGTAAGTGTGCATGCACTTATTTGGTTGCTTGATTGTAGACTTGAAACACAGGCTACTTTGTACTAAAACCTTCACTAGAGACAGAGTAATCTCAGTATCCTAAGTCATGCTACTAACAATTTGATATTCTATCACCATGACAGTTGTTTCTAAAGTTGCACCACTATGCCTGTAGTTAATGTACAAGATTTAACCAAAAGATTGGTAGTACTGTGACTTTCCCAAAATGTATGTGTGTTTGTGTGTGTAACTTAGATTTTCCACACTTAAAACATCAAGAGAGAATTTTAAAATATATATGAATCAGTTATAACATGTTCATTTGTTTTTGTTTTCTTCTGAGCACAATAGCATAACTCAAACAGTTATGCATAAAAGAGAAAAAAACAGGAAGGAATCAAGAGCCTAAGGCTAAGGAAAATGTGATCAGATATATTGCATCAAAATGATGGCTTTCTGATTTGAATCTGTTCACGGCATTTCGCAGAAAGATGCCAAAACTTTGTCTGTTCCTTACAGTATATTACTTGCTAACTCTTGGGTTTAAACAAGATGATTTCAGTTATAGCAAGAATCTAGACAGAAAATCACATCAAACAGATTCAGAGTAGATAACACATCTGACTAGGAGAAGGGAACTTTTTCTTTGAGATGAACATGAGAAGTTAAACAGTAAACTTTTGTTTTTGGAACAAAGGATATTTTCATTAAACCCAGGAACTTTTGAGTAAGATAAAGCTCTGTGAATTTTGTAAGAATACTGTTTTTAATCACTTTACAGTGGCATACTGCTGATTATGCATACAAAGTATTGTAGTGAGGTGCTTTATATTTATACTTCAGTTAGCATCTAACTGGATGTAAATTGTGACAATTGAAGTTACTGTTAAATAGAATGGGTACTATTAATTTTTTGTGTGATTTCTTCATAGTTGTTCCCTGGAAATAGCCATGTAATTCATTGTCCTCAGAGATATTGTTACATTTGGATTTACAACGAGGGGCTAATGAGCCCCCCCCTCTGTGTTGTTGTTGTTGTTAAGAGGGTACATGTGTGCTAAGCCACATATGAGGAGGCCAGAGCATAACTTAACTAGAGTTGGTTCTCTCCTTTCGTGTTGGTCCAGGGGATTACGCTCAGGTTTTCAGGTTTGGTAGTAATCAGTTTTACTCACTAAGCCATCCTACTAGCCCAAGTGTTCTTTTTCTATACTGTCAAGACGGAAGTGAAATAGAAGATGATAGGCAACCTAGCCTAAGTGAGGTATATACAAAGAAAAGGAGCAGAAGGTGCCGTAGCTAGGAGATATGCCCATGGTATCTGATTCAAAGAAGCTACTGTCCATCTAGATGGGAGGTTCTTTAGGAATTACTTATGACTAAGTCCTAGTATACAAGATACATCAAACTTCAAAATGCTAACCATGTTTTTCTCTTGTGTAACATGTATACCTATTTTAAGTCTGCTATAGTTGAAGTGTAAGCATGAGAATTAGAAAGGGTGCGCATATATACATGTGTGTATGTATGTATATATATATATGTGTGTGTGTATATTTTTCACATGTATATATATACACATATATATGTGTATATATATACATACATACACACACACACACATTTAAGTGTACTGTATCCTACTGGGACTTTTAAAAATCCAATAATGTCCAAAAATGAGTGTATTGATGTGTGTGTGTGTGTGTGTGTGTGTGTGTGTGTGTGTGTGTGTTTTCTTTAGGGAAGACAGCATGCTACATTTGTATTTTTAAAAATCTCTTTCTAGGTGGGGGGTGGGGGAAAAAAATCTCTTTCTAGTTGTGAGCACAGGGAATGGGAGAAAGGAATACAGAATCTTATCAAATGTGACTCAATTTAATGTACACCAGAATATTTTTTTATTTATAACTGAAAATGGCCAAGTTTTAGTTTCTAGGATGCTTTTTTGAAGCATACAGACCAGATTCCTTGTTACTGTAACGGAACTTGTGTTCAGAACTGTGTTTAGTTGTTACTGATGACTGTTGGACTTAGAACTTTCTAAATTCTTAAATGATTATTCAGTATCAAGAACTGTTAAGGCCATTTCCTTTCATTCTCCATTTTTAAACTGTTTACATGGACTGCTTCTATTAAGTTAATTTTTCATCCTAACTTTTTTCACTTGGAATCTATTACAGAAAATTTAAAAGTCAGGTGACTCTTGGAATGTTAACTTTTCACAAGGTCTTGCTGTCTGTAAAGGAAAGATTATGATGTGGCCAGTTCTCCTCCTAGCCACAAGTGCCATAGAAACCTAAAGTAGCTGTACTTCGAATTACTTGGAAATTAAAAAGAATTTTTCAGAAACTGTTGTTGCTTTTCTCTTTCTTTAGGTTCTTTTTAAAAGAAATTTAAAATCAAATAATTATCTTGAAGTCATTAAATTGTTAGACTTTAGATGGCAACATTCATATATTTATTCTTTAAATATGTATTGGTTATACCTAAGAAACCCTGACTCCATGTTGTGAATTTTCTTCAAATAGAATGAAGTTGAATGAAACTTAACTGAACTTCTTAAGTAACTTGGTTTCACAAAGAGATAGAAAATTATAGTAATGGTGGTCATGAACTATGAGTTAGTGATGGACAAACATGCAGAGCATAGTGATGTGGCAAGGACAGAATGGACAGTTCCTCCTGGGTGACAGGGCACAGATTTAGCCAAAGGTCAGTGGGGACTGCTTTGGAAGAGAGATGCTTGATTTAGGATCTGACAGTATGGGACTAGCTAGATGGGTGATCAAAAGTGCAGAAATGGTTGAATGAAGAATGGGCTTCTTGAAGTTCTTTGAGATGCCATTCCTTCAGGTGCGACAGACTCCAACATGCATCAAGCTGTGTCTGTGAGCCTTCCATCCAAACTCCGGGGGATGTCACTTTTGATATATGACTTTTCAACACTTCTCCTTCCTGAAAGCCTTATCACTGAAACCTATGTTAATAATTAACTTGATTTCCCCATCTCTCTGCTTTCTCTTTGTATGTTCTCATATTTGTTCTTTCTAGGTTTAGTATTAAAATACCCACAAACTATGCCATTTTCCCATTTACACAGCCTGACATTTATGTAACCCATCTTCCTTCCCTAGCTTCTGTCTCACCAGCCTCACTTCTTACCCCTCATCTAGCTGCTGAATTTTGGAATGTATCAATATAGACTTTTATTTTTCCATGACTTCTATTAAATTTCAACATATGCTATCCTCAGTGTGCAGCCCTCTCAAGTCCCCATAACACATCTCCATCGAACA
Organism: Microtus obscurus; assembly: GCA_963919715.1. Classification (NCBI taxonomy): domain Eukaryota; kingdom Metazoa; phylum Chordata; class Mammalia; order Rodentia; family Cricetidae; genus Microtus; species Microtus obscurus. Next base: position 1,340,086 of record CAWTZC010001434.1, read on the forward strand.
ACTTTATTTAATAGTTAGCATTGTCTCAGTTATCATCTGACTCGGGAGTATGCCTTGAGCCATCACAGTACCTCCTACACCAAGATTGTTGCATATGTCCTGCAGATTAGGTTGTGTTTTAAGGAAAAAGATTGGTAGTAGTCCTTACATCTAACCTAGCATTTTATAGCATTGCTGGTGTGTGACAGATACCTATAAATGTTTTGTCTAATGCACGAATGAATGATGTGTGTCTGTTCCTGAGTTGTGCACCACTCTGGCTCATAGGTGGTAGTCTCATCATGTAGGCTTGATGACTTTCTTCCTCACTATCCCACAGATCAATTTAGCAAACGAACTCGAAGAACCATTTGAGTCATTCATTCTTAGGAATTGACTTGCTTTATTTATGTGCATGCCTCCAGTTGTAGATTTGTTTCCTTCTACATGTAAGACTTTAAATTTCCAGCATTATATTAGGATATTTAGTGTACCATTTTAATGCATGCAATTTCTATCCCAACAACATTTTTACTCTGCTCATTTGATTGATTTATGAGTTTATAACCCATAATTACGATAACTGGCTATCAGTAATTAAACCTTTGGATGGTCGTCTGTCTACAGAGTTGAACAGTTGTTCTCAGTTCTGTGCAGGAGTAAAGCAAAACAAAGTCACATAGCTAAGACAATGAGAAGGCGGACTTATTTTCCTGTAGTTAGAAAGCATAGTAGTAAGTAGAAAAGAACCTTCTGAAATCATTTTGGGAAAGCATAGAATATTAAATTTCAAAATTAGTCAAATGCCTGAGTGTTTAGGGCCAAACCAAGAGATCCCAGGAAAATCCTGGTGTGTGCAGAACAGGAACTACTGAGCAGTCTCCAGGGAAGTAGGCAGCTGGCAGCTTCTCACCGACTCCAGACCTAGAAAGAAGCACTTCTGCTGTAATGCATTATATATGGTCTCTCCAAATGCTACTGGGCTTCCTGAGGCTTGTGCTGCTCACCGCCAACCTGCTCTAGAGAGCACTGAGTGACAGATACTGTAAACATCCTACACTCTCAGCTGTGAAAAGTAAGAAAGCTGGGAGAAGGCTGTTTACTCTCTCTGCCTTGGAAATCAACTAAAGAGAAATGAATTTTAGATGACCTGTGTCTTATAACTAATCTTATCACTGATCTGTTATGAGATAAACTCTAAGAGGTAAACAGGATGAACTAACTCATTCATGGTAAGAAATGCATGACACTTTGTGAGATCGGTTATTTTTTAACTCTTTAAGAAGAACAGGTTTGGTGGTGTGTCCCTATAATACCAATACTTAGGAGGCTGAGACTATTGGATAGTGATTTAAAACCAGAATGGGCTACTGTGTCAGATTCTAGACTAGCCTGGGGTTAGCCTGGGATATATCAAAAAAAAACTTATCTCATAAATAATTACTATAGAATCATAAGATGAAATAATAGTTAACCCTTATTCATTTCATGGATTGCTATGGTAGTCTGCTGTATGAAAGCAATAAAACACTAAATGCCTGCACATTAGCCCACCAGTCTTTCATTAACTTGGCTAGCATTTTATACACTGAATATATGTTTTTATGATGTCTGGAACTTGTTACTTTATCAGGGATCAGAGTCAGTATAGATCATCATAGAGAAAGAATGGTATGATAAACAATATGACTAAAACCTGCTATTTAAAGACAATATAATTATACTTTTCCAGAAAAATTAGGATTGTAGGATACAGTTGGAGAACATATTAATTCTCCAACTAATTAATTGGAGAATTAATCAATCTATAGCACTAACTTCCAGGTTCAATTTTAACCTGAAAAATAGAAACCTGATTCTTTTTCCAGTAAGTCATTTAACTTTATCTAGAATTTAGACTTCTCCAAAATGTGAATCTTTTGCTTTAGGCATCCTGGCAAGCTTCTGCCACTGAACTACATCCCAAACCCAAGTTTTGCTTTTGTTCTAATCAATATCAAAAAAGTCTTTTTAGAGATAATGTAAATAAAGTGTGTTCTTATACAGCAAGCTCTTAAAAGGTTAAAATACTTAATTTATGTTCAATTTTGTTTGTACATATTTGTTTACATATATAACTGGTATACTAGCATACTTAAGTCATTTAAACTAAGAGACATTCTATTGCCTTAAATATATTAGAATACTTTATTTCCCCTGATCCCTAAATGTAGCATATAAGACATTAAGAAGCATTGCTTCATGTAGGTCTGGTAAAAATGTATGTAAATACAGTGACTTTAGTATGAGAGTTCAAAGAAGAATTTAGACAAACTAGTCTTGAATCAGTTACGGACATTGTTGAAGTACTAGCTAAGCAGCTCAGCTTGGATGAGTCATTAACCTTTCTAGGTCTGCCTTTAGGAGTAAATCATGTTCTTCCTCTTAGGTTCTCATTGTAACAGCACTGAATGTGACGTGGCACTTGTATGAGTAAGCATGCTTAGAGGTCAGTGGGGATTTTTTATGTATTATATATACATGTCACATGTATTTGCTGAAAAGATATTGTCAACCAGTTATATAAAAATTGTATTAAATTTAGTGTATGTAATATAAATGCAAATATTGTAACTGTACAAGTAAACTTAATTACTTTGAACCTTTGTTTTCAAATTTGTAGCTTTGTCACATATGTATATATTCTTTTAAAAATGCTGTAAACACTTTAAAAGAATAAACTACAGATAAAGGTAATATTTTATTGGAAAAATAAAACAAACTTTAATCAACAACTTATTGTAAGAATATTGTTTAAAACTCAATAAAAATAAGTAGTTTGCATATTTCATTCATCTGTCAATTATCTCTTGTTTTAAATCAGTAAATCTTTAATCCATTAATTGTATGTCTAGAGGCGATCTATTTCTACAAAACTAGTTTGACTTAAATTTCTCAATTTGAGTTCAAAAAAACTCTTTATTTCGAAATCATAAATAGGTTAGTTACAGTATCTGTAACTCTGGCATTGATTAATATAAACAACAAACAAGACTGGGGGTGAAGGAGTGGCATGTTTCTGCACTATGGAAAGGTAAAGATAGAACAGATTGCCTCACCTAGCCATATGGAGGCTCTCAACTTCTGGAGGTGTGAAAGAAGCCACTGCTAGCTAGCTCCTGCCTGTGATACCTTTAGAGGTTTCCATAGTCATCTAAAATAAGCATCCTCAGGCCTTTGACATGGCTTAGTTAGTGGGTGAAGGTTTCTGCCACCAAGCCTGATGTTTAATCCCTAAAAACAGCATATTGGAAGGAGGGAACCAACTTCCACAAGTTCTTCTGACCTTCATTTGCATACCAGTGTGCACATACACATACTGAGTAATAAATGTAATAAAAATTTAAATTAGTCCGCCATCATGTTAAACTTTGGAAATTTAAAATTCCATTAAAATGTAAAATTTCTTAAAAGACAAGGTTACAAATAGACTGTCCATTTAGTGTTATTTTAATTTTTAGAGTGGTTATTGTAGTTGAAATTTTACTGGAGAGGAGAATGATTTAATATTTTTAAAATTATCTTTTAAAAGTTTTCATTAAGGAAACATTTCTTCAGTGTCAAATAACACTTTATTTTTTTAATCCTATATTTAACCAAAAGAAAAAAATTTGACCCTTTTATAGATCAAATTCCAGGTGTTATCAGGCTTCACAGAGCACTTCTCATCTGGGGACTGTGCATCTCTATGTATAGGCCATTGATATACAGTCGCTGAACAGTGCCACTTAACGCTGTGTACAGTGCCACTCAGCAATAGACCATCTCAGCCCAGATCACAGCAGAACCAAGATACACAACCTCACACATAATCTAATTCCAGAAGAATGGGAACTACTCATCTATCTTAGTGTACCCCTGGGATACTATGGGCCTGGAAAAGATACGTGTGATCTGGGTCATCTAAAAATAATCATAAAGATGAAAAATTCTCTGAGTAGATTATATGCCTTTAGATATTAGACTCCAGATATTCTACTATGTTGAGTTTTTTTCAGAGACTTTATCAGTAAAGTTTTGTTGCTTTTGTTTGAATTAAACCTTTAACTTTTAGTAGTGACCTCAGTTTCCTTTAGAGAGGGAAAAGACAGATTCTGTTTTTAAAGGAGTGAATTCCTGATGTGTTAGTTTCCATGTTATAGAAATTCAATGTATAACTTTTTAACAAGTTTGTTAAGAGAATAAAAGAAATTTAAACTTTAACTGTGTTTCTTTTTTTCTTTTTTTAAAAAACTTTATTTACTTTTATGTATGAGTGCTCTGCATGAATACCTGTGTGCCAGAAGAGGGCATCAGATCCCGTTGTAGATGGTTGTGAGCCACCATGTGGGTGCTGGGAATTGAACTTAGGACGTCTGGAAGAGCAGCCAGTGCTCTTAACCACTGAGCCATCTCTCCAGCCCTTAACTCTGTTTCTGAAAGTGTTATTTCGCTCAGAGTGGAAATGCTATTTTAAATTCCAAAGTTTATGGGGGTAAACCCAGATATCTGTGTAGTATAATCATGCTTATCACTTGAGAGTCTGACAACATTCAGGACTTGGTGGCAATGTCATTAAGTTCTTAAAAAGCTATGAGTTTGCTAAGCAGTATTAAAAAGCGTTCAACACTAGGCACAGACACCTCTTTCAAAGTACCTGCAGTGGATGACAAGAAAACTCTTCTGAACACAGTAGGGCACCTGCTCATAGAGGTTGTGACAGCAAATGGGAGCTGTACAAACTCAAACCAGACCCCAAATGTGGAGCTTGGTAAGTTGGTTTTGGTGTTTTTTGTTGTTGTTGTTCTTTTTTTGTTTGTTTGTTTGTTTGTTTTTCTTAAGTGTGTATATAGTACCTGGTAAGTCAACCACAACTTCATTGTAGGGTAGGCCACACATTAAAGAATACTTGGTCTTGATAGAAGGGAGAAAGGATACAAAGTAGATAAAGAAGTGGGGTGGTTGCATGGGTCTGGGAAGGCTTGGAGGAGGTAAATAAGGTCAAATATGCAATGCTTAAAGAACTAATAAAATGTCTTTAAAACCTCATTTAATTTTTAAATAATTTTAGTGTAGTTGTAATCCAGTTATGTATATGTGTAAAAATACCATGCCTCTGATAAGACATGGTTAATTGCATTGCAGTCGGCAGTTATGCTGGGCTGTACCATCCCAATCCACTCCACCACTTTTTTGCTGAGCCATGGCATCTACCACATTGATAATATGCACTGCACAGTAAGTGTCACAATTATCTGCTATGGACCCCATCTAGGCTTCTGGAATGTAATGTCTCCTATGATTTTGGTGACTGTGGTGACTGTTAATGCCATAGTAGAAGCCAGGCTTGCTTCTTATCATTGACTTGACATTAAGATTCTAAATCCTGGGGCTAGAGAGATGGCTTATGCTGGCAAAGCATTTACTTCACAAATATAAGGGCCTGTGTTCAAATCCCTAGAACTAAGAAAAGCCAAGTACAGTAGTGGGTATCTGTAATCCCAGTGTTCCCGTGGTAAGATGGAAAGCATAGACAAGGCAGCGGTGAACAAGAGACCCTGTCTCAAACAAGATAGAAAGTGAAAACTGCCAGTCAAGGTTGTCCTCTAAAGTGAGCAGGCATGCACCCGCATACACATACATGCACTCACACCACCCACACATGAATCTAATCAGATTCTGGTGAGGACAGGAGTAGATACTGATCAGATAGTTATAGGGACAGGAACCTCAATTCTTGTCCTTGGCCAAAGAGCCAAGTTGATATTCATGAAGAATCTTACATGGTTCACTGTAGCATATATTTAGCAAAAAGCACAGAAGTTGTCTTCACCAGACCAGAAACTTCCTGAAGGCAGAATTCTACTTGTATTTGAAAATTAAAAGTTCAATACTGATTACTCAGAAGTACATCATTATGTGACTATACCACCGTTCATGAATCTTAGTGTCCAGTAGTTTCTGATTTGTGGATAATATAAATGGTGTCCCGATTAGCATTCTTATTCTCAGTGATCAGGGTGTAGAATATTGTATAAGCTTCAATAGGGAAAGTGACAACTGACATACTGAAGAGTGAAATGTTTTAAAAGGTCAAATGTGGAATATCTATATTATTTGGAAATGGAAAACTTGCAAGTGTTAAGAGATTTTAAAACTACAATAAAGAGCCATATAGGCGTAGATGAATATACTACATACTGGGATAAAATATGAAGACAAATATGGACACTTAAAGAGAAAGTGAGCAGTTGTGTGAAAGACTCTTGCCACAATACAGACTTTAACAGATACATGAAATAATAATTCACAAAAGAAGACATTCACATAACTCTTAAAATATTTAACTGTCCACAAGTTGTGCAGTGCTCAGGGCAATATCTCTTGACAGAAGGTTCCACCTTTAAGAGACAGTTCGTTGCTTTCTCATAACCACAGTTTAAAATCTGTGTTGATGTGACATTTGAATTGCATTAATTCAAATTGACTGTGCCAGTGGAGTCCACAGTCCTATTGATCAACTATTTGGTATGTTTATCCTTGAGCATATTATTGCCACTGTATTCGTTAGACTTCTTTTTTTTTTCTAGTGGTGGTGTCAAACCTGGGGCTTCACACACAAGGGAAGCAAGCTATATCTCCAGCCCAACCAACCATGTACTATTTTGGAGTAATATTTGAAGGAAGTGAAATTAGACTGAGATTTCCTTATCCTAATCTAAACCCGTATGAATCACTATATTGTAATGTAAAGGAATTGGTCCCTTTCCCTTTGGCCTTCCATAGCAGCTAGGAGCCCTTTTGGTGTATATCCACCCACCCCCAAAGCAGAAGCAGTAGACTGCAGTTGTCTTTTTACTTTTTGATCTTTCCAGACAGGGTTTCTCTGTAGCTTTGGAGGCTGTTCAGTAACTCGCTCTGTAGATCAGGCTGGCCTCAAACTCACAGAGATCTGCCTGCCTCTGCCTCCCGAGTGCTGGGATTAAAAGTGTGCACCACCACCACCTGGTGTAGTTGTCTTTTTTTAATACTGTAAACTTTGTTATAAAATATTTGTATATACAAAAAACACACCCAAAGTAACCAAACTATACAAATTTATGAACTTACACAGTTAGAAATGGCATTTAAAATTAAAGCTGTAGAACTTTACATTATATTTCATAACTTTCAGTGTTGTATATATTTTGTGGACTTACCCACCACCAAAAACAAAAAGTCCATAAAACTAGAGGAACTATTATTAAGCTTTATATCTTCATTCATAATTTGTGTCATTACTTGTATTTAGTACTTCCTCATTCCCTTATATTTAGTTCTTCTTATTTTACTTTCAATGTTTTCTTTGTAGTTTTATATGTGTGTGTTGATTTTAATTTTTCTTTTGTTTTTAATTTCATAGGAATAAACAGAATTTTTTCATACAATATATTCTGCTTATGGTTTTCCTTCCTCCAGTCTTCTCATATCCCCTGGCTGTGGTTGTCATTATTGATACAGTCATGAGTAGACATTGCTGAGAGATACAATAATCTAAAAAGTGATGGTGGCAGCAGGTCATTTTCAGCTCCTAATTCCTTGGCTGTGTCATGTTTTCCCCTTCCTAGGAGTCAGGGACAGGGAGCGGGCATCCTGAGAGATAATTGTAGAACAGGGAGTGGGAGTAACAATGAAACAATGTCTCTTCAAGGCTGTATTAAATTGCAGTCATGTTCAGTGATTCACAATACTCAACTTGTATGGAGATTAAATAGCTTTTCAAAATCAGGAATAAATAGCTATAAACCTCATAAAACCCAGGAATCTAAAAATCAGACTCCACAATTCAGGGTTGCTCATATGGCTCCTAACACTGGCATTGCCTTTCTATCCTAGAAACCAGCCACAATTACTTCGTTTTATTTCTAATCTTTACTTGATTCATCTTTCTCCCAGAATTCTGTTCTGTCTTCCCCACCTACCTATGTTCTGACCTATCAGGCCAGGCAGTTTTCTTTATTAATTAACCAGTGAAACAATAGATAGATAGAAGACCCACCTATATCAAAGAGATCTGGGGAACCGTGTCCACCTCCCTCTGCTTCCTGACAGCACAGTGTGAACAGCTGCCTCATGCTCCTGCCACTATGCCCTCCATACTACACCAAAAATAAAGCCCTCTAGCCTTAGAATACTTTTGTCAATATTTTTAGTAACAGAAAAGTAACTAATATAAAGTTATTTTTTTTCCTAGAACACAAAATATCAGGCAACAGCAGGATGAGTTACCCACATTGTAAAAAACACTCAGTATGGCTCACTGGAAAACTCAAGATGGTCTGCACTGTGGATATGCTAAGACTTAGCAACCAAGAATATACCTAGACAAACTATTGGCTGCTTTTTGTTGCTGTGATAAACAATGACCAAGAGCAACTTTGGGAGGGCAGGGTTTATTTCAGCTCACACTTCGGGATCACAATCTATCACTGAGGGCAGAAACAGAAAACATAGAGGAATATTACTGACTCACTGACTCATGCTCAGTCTTAGACAGCATAGACCCTCCTGTCTAGGGTGGTGCCATCAACAGTGGGCAGGCCCTCCAATATCAATCATCAAGACAATCTCTCAGACATGGGCGAATCTGATCTAGGCAATTCTTCAGTTAATCTTCCCTCTTCCTAGGTGACTCTAGGTTGTGTCACAATAAAAGCCTGGGCATGAAAATCTATCAGAAAAACCCCGTTTACAATAAATTATCCTTTTGTGATCTTCCAGCTATCCATCTGACATTTGTATGACCAGTAGGGTTTAAATGATGACTACAGTTTAGAAAGGTAGCCATGATAGTGCAACCTGCCTGCAGGGAGTTGCTGTTACCCAGATTCACAGCCATACAAGGCCACAAGGCCTATAGCCTTGAAGCCCTTCAGAAGGCTGAGCTCTTATCCAGATGGATTGAACTTTGGAATCAAAGCCCAGAGCAGTTACCCAACAGTTAGGCAGCCAGTGCCTCTTCCGCTGGAGAAGAGTCAGCAGTTAAGGGAAAGGCACCTAAAGCTGTTTTTCCTGGGCTTGAAAAAAAGAAAAAGTGAAAGTGCTGTTTTAAGGCCCAAGAAAGACCATACATCAAGGGAGTTTTTAGCCCTACAGTTTTGTTAAATATGAACCCCCTGCTCTCTGTAAGGCACCTCCTGCTTCTGCCCTGCACTGCTAACCCTTGAACCTACATGGCTGCTGCTGCAGTGTAACTGGCACAAGGAAAGAGGCTCCAGTGACTACATTATGAGATCAAGGCTCATCAGACGACAGTCCGGTCAGATGCATTTGCCATTACCAGCTATAATGCCTATTTGCTTCACTTCTTCTTTCTGGATAAAATGGAAACAGACTCAGCTGAGGAGTGGACACAGGTTTTCTTGTCTCTGTCCCTCAACTGCCTCTTACTGTACTTTCAAGAGGCTTGTGAAAGGGACTGGAATCACGGGTGAAAATGACAAATAGACAGTGTTTCTATTGTCAACCTCCGAAGTTCCAGGAACAGACCGAAAGTTCAGTCTAGGTCTATGAAAATATTAGCAGTGCCAAAAGGCCAGCAGCCAAGATTAGTCTCTTTGTGGAGGAACTAAAAAGCTAGAAAAAAAAAACTTTAAATGCTTGGCAATGATGCAAGAGTCGTATGAAAGAGTGAAAAAGAGAGAAGGCCTCTGAATTAGATTTATGAGCTTCTGAAAGAAAGTTTTCTCATGAGCCTGGGCCTTTGAGTGTTAGCTGGCTGAAATGTTAAGGCCAGGGGATATTTATTTACAAGATGCCGCTAGTATGGTGCAGACAATATAAACCTGAAGTCACTTGGGATCCTTTAGAGAAGCAGCCAATACTATGGCTTTAAAAAAAATGTTTATAATAAACAAATACGTAACTTTGAAAGGCTATTCTGTTATTCAGAATGTCAATTGCATGACATTCTTTTGAAACTTTTTGGTTTTGAGATTGTAATATAATCACATCATTTTCTTCTTCCCCTTTTCCCCTCCAAACCTTTCCATATACCTACCTTGCTGCTTTCTTTAAAATTCATAGCCTCTTTTTTCATTTGTTGTTATATACATATATATGTGTATGTGCACACATATATGAATACATACATACATGTATTCCTCAATGCACAAGTACATCCTGATCAGTCTGTATGATGTTACTTGCTTCTACTTGCTTCTGTATCTTCAGGGCTGACCATTTGGAACTGGATAGCCACCTGAAGTGCTGGTTGGAATGTTGGTGTGCCCTCCGCTAGGGAGACTATTTCTCCCATTCTTGGTATTCCTTGATTTTCTGTAGTTTGGTGAACCATGTGTCACTGTAAGACTTTTTTCAATAAATTTCATGATTCTATTGAGAACGTCATAATTAACCTTTCACAATTTTATGCTTGGGGAAATTTAAATTGGAAACCCTTGTTTTCTCATTTTTAAAGTATTTCAAATAGCATAGAAAGGAAATCAAATTATAAAATGAATTGAAATTGATGATAAAAGTTGAAATTATTTGTATACACTATAATGTAAAAGTTTTAAATACGTCACTAAGGCAAATACTTCGGTTTTATTTAGTGATCAAATTATAAGACATATAAATAACTCACATGATGCTAGTTAGTAATTTCCTTTTTCACAAATCGTTGTAGTTTATCAGAAATAAATTCATTGCTGTATTTCTAGAGAGCATCTAAATGATTTTACCAGACATTGACCTGTAATGATAGGAAATAAACAGTAGAGGGCACTTTAGTTCTCTAACAAAATTGCTACAAAATCTTGTAAATCAGCAAAATAGAGAATACAGTTTGGACAACATGGTAGGCTTAAAGAAAGATATAAAGCAAGATTCTTCACTTGCTGTAGCCAAAGCAAAAATTGCTCAGGCTATCTGAAGTATCTTTCTTTAGTCAAGCCTATAAGAAAATTGGCTGCCCCGTGGAAGAAAAAGGAAAATTATTCTAAGGACTACAAATTGAGGTTCCATCATTTCAAGAATATTTCATTTAAAAAAAAATTCACATTCAGTTCAAAATTGCCTGGCATACTAAATGTTTCTGATTTAAATCAGTAAGATTGAGCATGATAGTGGTGGCACACACCTTTAGTCCCAATACTCGGGAGGCAGAGGTAGGTGGATCTGTGTGAATTGGAGGGCCAGCCTAGTCTACAGAGCAAGTTCCAGAACAGCCAAGTTCCAAAACACCCAAGGCTACACAAAGAAACTCGATCTCAAAAAAAAAAAAAAAAAAAAAAGCAACAGCAAAATAAATATAAAATAAAAAAAAAATCAGCAAGCTCATTAGTTGTTGTGTCTTGCTGTGATAAAACAGTAGCCAAAACCAGTTTGGGGATGAAAGTGTTTGTTGGCTCATAGGTTATAGTCTATCATCAAGGGAAGTCAAGGAAGGAACTCCAAACAGGAGCTGGAAGCAGAATCTAAGAGAAGAATGCTGCTTGTTGGTTTGCTCCTCTCGCTTGCTAACTACCTTTCTAATACAGCCTTGTCCCAACTGCCTAGGGATGCCACCACCCACACTAGGCTTGACCTCTTCTGTGTCACTTAGCAATCATGAAAATGCCCACACAGACGTGCCCACACACCAAACTGATAAAACCAATTCCTTTAAGATTCCCTCTTTGTATATAGGCCTAGGTTTGTGTCACAGCGACAAAAACTAACCATGACATCCCCATTATCCAGAATTTGAAGACATAATTTGCATGTTCTAGCTGTATAAGAAGTAAATGATAAGTAACAGAGTACATTTTTTTCTATTTTGGTTTGACACTCGTAATGTTTGGCCTGAATTTAGAAATGTTCATTTTCCTCTAGAATCATTCTCTATTAATACCTTTGTCATTTTGGTCATAAATCATTATTTTATGGGACAGGCACTTCCTTGTACCACCTACAAATCTAATCTACTGTTATCTACAAACCAGCAATATTATATGGGCTCATGGGATTGATATATTTATGCATATACATGTAACAACAGTAAAGAGTCTAGTCTAGCTGAAGACATACACAGGCCTGCCCAGGGTCTTGCAGTGCCAGGTGAGTAGGTGCTGTTATGGTGAGCAAATATATGGTGGAGAAATGGACGAGAAAGGGAAGAGCGGTTCATGTGCTGTGGAAAGAGGCACAACTGAAGAAGCGAAGGCAGTGAGGAGCAGGCTGATGTGGGTGGCTTGCTTGCCATGCAGGGCCAGGGTGACATCTGGGCCTGGGCTACTGCCAAGGCCCATGTCTGGGTTAGCGCCTATATAATTGCCAGGGTCTGTGCTGATTGATGTCTATAGCTCCTGAAACCATCTAAGGCCATGCCCATGCCAGGAATCTGAGCCACTCACCTGGGGCCATATTGGTATCTGAAGGCCATGCTGCCGCTGGGGCCATACTGATCTGGGTAGGTAGCCTGTGCTGCCACCAGGGCTATGGAGATGTCCAGGCCCAAGCTGCTGCCATGGGCTGTGTCTGCATTTGCGGTCCTGCTGAAGCTGGGGTCTATGTTGATGTCCATGTTACCACAGGGGCCCATAGGAACCATGCATGTTGAAATCCGAGGGCCATGCTGAGCCAGCCCACCCTTCGCTGGGATAAGGGCTCTGTGCCTTGCTTGACATAGCAGCTGAAGAGCTGGTTCCTCCCGTGATGGGAGAGCTAGACCTCCCTGTACTGGGGAGAGATGATCCCACTCCTCACCAAAGGTGTAGGAGAGCTGGCTTCTCCCTCTCGCCTGAGGGTGTGTTTAGTCCCAGAGGCCCAGACTTACCTGTTCAGCTACTACCCAGACCCACATACTGGGCCTTGGGTTGACACTCCCTAACATCTACCCCATCTATGGCTTGCTGGAGCAATTGAAAGGACTGGTTGTGCATAACAATAGCCACAGGATCTCCTTGACTCTGGGCAACAATAGGAATTCCAAGAGGAATTTTAGTGAGAGTTCAGTATTGATGGTATGTCAGAGGCCAGAGGTCTTGAACCAGACCAATGACTCATTGCAATAAACATTTGTAGGTGGGGTTGACTGAACAAAAAGATATACCTTGTGACATATTGAACCTCCCAATGCCACTAGGCCAAATGAACAGGTGTTGGAGAGTTGGGAAAGATATACGGTCAAGAAGACAAAACAGCAGCCTATAGAATGAGAAAATATCTTCACCAAACCCATGTCAGACAAATGACTGATCTCCAAAACATACAAAGAACTCAAGAAACTTGACATCAGAAGAACAAGTAATCCAGTTTTTAAAAAATGGGGTACAGACCTAAGCAGAGAGCTACTAACAGCCGAATATCAAATGGCTGAAAGATATAAGGAAGTGCTCAACATCCTTAGCCATCAGAGAAATGCAAACCAAAAGAACTCTTAGATTCCATCTTACACCTGTAAGAATGGCCATGATCAAAAATACTGATGATAACTTATGCTGGAAAGGATGTGGGATAAGGGGAATACTCTACCATTGTTGGTGGGAATGCAAACTGGTACAGTCTCTATGGATATCAGTGTGGTGATTTCTCAGAAAATAAGGAACCAATCTACCTCAAGACACAGCAATACCACTTTTGGGTATATGCCCAAAGGAAGCACATTCATATCACAAGTAGATGTGTTCAACTAAGATCCTAGCTCCTAGCAGTATTATTTGTAATAGCCAGAATCTGGAACCAATCTAGATGTTCCTCAACCAAAGAATGGATAAAGAAAATATGGTACATTTACACAATGAAGTCTACTCAGCAGTAAATAATAATAATATTAATAATTATTAATTATTAATGCCATCTTGAAATTTGCAGGCAAATAGATGGATCTAGAAAAAAAAACATATTGAATGAGGTAACCCAGACTCAGAAAGATAAATATAATAATGTACTCACTCATAAGTGGCTTTTAGACATAAAGCAAAGAAAAACCAGCCTACAATTCACAACAAAGAGGACCCTAAGAGAGACATACATGGCTCTAAATAAGAAAGAGAAAAAGACAAGATCAGAGTAAATTGGGAGCATTGGGTTCATGGAAAAGAGTAGAAGGGGAGAGGGGAGGAAGAGGGAGAGCAAAGAAAAATGTATAGCACAGTAAAAACAAAAATGAAAGAATCACTATCATGTGAGGTTCAATATGTGGAAAAAATGATGGAGAAGTTTTTTGTTTTGTTAATTTTAGGGGGAGGTTGTTTGGGAGGGGTTGCTGTAGGATTGAGGGACAGATATGGAGGGACTAGGAGATGAGTGGGATTGGGGTGTATGATGTGAAATTTCCAAAGAATCACTAAGGAATTGTTATTATAATAATAATTTTAAAAGCCATGAATTTAAAGGGGAGAGAGAACAAAGAGGAGATATGGGAGGGGCTGCAAGGAGGAGAAAGAAGGTTGAAATGATGTAATAGTATTTTAACTCAAAAGTTAAAGTTAAACAGGGAGGGGAGTAGAGAAAAATGTAGAGCTCAATAAAAATCAATTTAAAAAAGTTAAAGTTAAACATGAAAATGTGAGAGAAAACTTGACAAAGATAATATCAATTAAATCTAAATTATATTGTTCCATGTATAATTGACCTTGGAAAAATCACTACAATTTCTTGGACCTCAGTTTTAACATTTTATAAATGAAGTTCTATATTTATTACCAACTCTACAATATCATCCATTCTTACTCTGTGTATTATTCTATGAGATTTAATGATCTGTGCCCTGCTTCTCAGCACATTTATCAAGACTCTTATTCTAGTAAGTTGAAAGATCCACTTGAGTTTTGATTTAAAAAAAATATGGAGCTATTACTAAGATGTACATTTTACTCAAAATGAGCATCCACTTCAGGAGGCCTGAGGACTTTCGGAAATCAATCAGTAGATTCCACAAACCACATGTCAAGAATTAGCAAGGGAGGTTCAAATTACACAATTACTACATCTCTGGGGGCAGAGTACAGAAACTCTATGTGATATGCTTGGGTCAATGTGAGCAATAAGCTGTAAGACACAAAAGAACATTTCCAAACCCAATAAAAACTTTCTTATGCAATTCCATAATAATCTGCCCATTTTCCGCTTGAGCCGATAGGTAGGTATCTACAGCCTTGCACTTACACCCTTTCCTCTGTGAAGTACTTCAGTAGTTTGAATTGCTGCTGACCCACTGATGAGACATAGGAACTCCTAAAGAGCTGACAGCCTGGAGAACTTCACTTGCTGACACCCCACATCCGAGTCCAGTGGTGAGGGCTCTGTCTACTTCCATTATATTCCTTAGTGAAGAAAATGATTTACCACTAATGTTACCTAAGGCTAGTCCCGTCTGAAAACACTTACCACTGCCGAGTAACCAAACTAAAACAGCAAACTAGCAAAAAGGTCAGACACCAAGATTCATTAGGAACTTAGTAAAAATGAAAAAAGAAATCAGTATTCAGAGATTATTCTCTAAGATGTTTGCATACATCTTGTATCGCCAGTCTTATTTGCTTCTGGTAAGAAAGGTAGAGGTGAGATATAAGCATTTGTTCATTCTTATGAGAAGGACTTTGGCTAAAGTTCAGACCAGGAAATGCATTGAATATTAGTTTCTTGAACCTACTGAACCATCAATATTTGGTCAATGTAAGAGCTGAAATTGATCATTCCAACTCTGTCGAACATAGCCCCCATATTTTGTTGAGCACCTCACTATCTGGCCCATACCACATATCAACCTCCTTTCTATCTATTATCTGCCTTACATACATGATCAATGGACAGCTGAGCATTCCTCAAATCTTAGAGTCTTTGTGATGTAATATATCCTCAAACCAAAAAGCCCTTTCTTATCGCTCTACCTTGGGAAACCCTGTGTGGCCCAAACCCTTAGCCTCTAAACCACCTTCTCCATTTAAGTTTTGGTTAACTTCTGCCTACCTCCTGCAAGCAAAAGTAACCACTCCTCACTTCGAACCATATGCCTGATGTTCACCGTAGCTTATATTCTTCTTTCCCACAGTACTGTGCATTCCTAGAAGGCTGGACTAATTCCTTTTATATCCCCAGTTCCTAGCCCAATGTTGGCACATAGTAGGAAATAGATTAACATTTCCTGAAACATGCAAAGGAGAGATTCTAGCTGACAGGCTTTTGTGATAGTCCAGTCTTCCTAAATTCAAAAATCACTATGGGTGAAATGCAAAATCATTAATATACAATAGATTAAATTAGCTGAATTATTAACTATAGAACAAGAGATAATAATAACTGAAAGATGATTATAGCCACATTTCCTAACTAAAAAGACTAAGAAAATCTAAAGGATATAATAAACATGGAAAGAACAGATGAAAAAGAACATGAATCTGCTTTGGCCTTTTAAAACTGATAAGCAGATGATCTCCATTGACAGAAGTTAGCTAACAGTAGTGTATTTGAAGCTGAAGCTTTCAGAAATGCTATAGACTGTAAGGGCATGGCAGTAGAAAGTACAGAGTGGAGGTTATTGAAGATATACTAAAGAGAAGTGTGGCAATCACTAGGCAGGATACTACTCTATGTAAAAAGTAAAGGGCTGGTGAGAAGGAAGTGAAGGGATCTGAGAAGAAACCAATGACATGCTCCAAGAACATGGGATGTCATATGATCTCAGAAAAAAAGACCAAAATTGTATAAGGTTGAGTACAAACTGAAGAAGAGCAAAGGAGCCCTCATTATACTGACCCCTACAAATGCAGCTTCACAAGATGATGGGGCAGAATGCAGAAGAGCTACAGAGGAGGGTAAAGATGGTGAGGGTGGTTGCTCCTAGAGTAGCAGTTGTAACATGGGCAGTGTTACCCTAAGTTCTGTGATTTGTCACCTCTACCATTTTATAATTGAGAGTACTATAGTCAAGCTCCATCTGAAGCTTCTACTGTTCAGAGCTACTAAGTTTTGCTTCTCTAAGAAATTAATAATGTAATTATTATTACATAATTAAATATTATAATCTATGGGGTTGGAGATACAGCTTAGTGACAGATCACGTGCTGATGTATTCCATGTCCTGAGATCATTGCTGGCAAGAGAAAGAGAGAGAGAGACAGAGAGAGACAGACAGAGAGAGAGAGAGAGAGAGAGAGAGAGAGAGAGAGAGAGAGAGGATGAACTCTCAATTTTCCCAGCCCAAGACTACAATACTATACTAGATACTACTAGTATACTAGGTCCTCCCCCTTTCTGGTATTTCGAGATGTTGTTTCTCTATAGCCCTGGGTGTCCTAAAACTTGCTTTGTAGATCAGGCTGGCCTCGAACTCACTGAGATCCGCCTGCCTCTGCCTCCCAAGTGCTGGGATTAGAGCCGTGTTCAACCACCACCCCAGCCATCTTTGCTCCCTTTTAAAGTATGTCACAGTTCTTATGAATTGGCTATTCTGTTTTGTGTTTTGTTTTGTTTTTACTCAAAAATAAACCAAGGAGATCTTTAGAAAATTCCTTCCAAAGAAACATCGACACAGACTATCCCTAAAGCTAATAAAAATTACATATGTCTACTGCTCCAGCTGGGGTCAGGGTCTGACTGTGACCCTTCACACTTAAAGTCTTTATTTCACATGTGGCTTTCTCCTCCTGTCAACAAAGATCATGGGCTGTTGTTTAGTGCAGTAAAGGGAGGCTTGGTATGTCTCCATCCTTACAGTTAAAGATGTTTTATTGTGTCATCTGCTATTTATGACCAAAGAGATCTATGCATTTTAGGTCATGACCATGAAAGCTCATGACTCTTTTTAGCTAGTGACATTGCCATCTTGGTGAACTTACTCCAATAAATTTACCACTAAAGACTGGTGTGTTTTGAGTTGGTAATAGTCAATTATGTCATTTTAAATATAGCCTCTGAAACAGTTTGGGGAAAGACAATTAAAATCCAATTCAATGTGAGGCTTTAGCAGAGATCAAATGTACTAACTGAATAAGATACCCAGGGCCATTTCTCTCTGCCAGGGACTTCCTAGAAATTACAGTTGATAAACTTATGCAATTGAGGTGAGTCCTTCCCCGGGGAAGCCATAGGAAACTCAGGGAAAACCTTAAGAGGAGCCAGGGGAACTGGGGACAGACTTGGCTCCTAGTGATCACACATGAGGCACTCCTGCCAAAAGACCTGCCGAAAAAAAAACTATGTGAAACTTGTTAGGATAGGTTACCTGTGGGTCTTTTATAAAGCCTATGTACATGTTAGTATCTCCCTGCTAAAACTTAAGCTGCAGGGGGAAGGAATCTTTGCATTGCTTCTGCATTACCCCAAGTACCCACAACAGTATTTGGCACATTACCCGACCCATAGTTTTGTTACCCAAGTGAGTGATTTTTCTAAGAATTCTCATCTTCTACAAGTTTGACATTTTCCTGCTCAGAAAACCTCTCTTTAAAGCTTCCTCCCATTGCTGCCATTTTCCCCTTCGCAGAACACCTCCCTCTGCCCCCACACCATGTGCTTGTAATACATCTCCCTGACTTCCAGAGGGAGCCGTTCATTTACTGTTGCCCTGCTCAGAGAAGAGGGTCTTCCATGCACCCATCCTCCCCTCAGGAAGTGAGCAGGAGAGAATGTGCACACAGCCTCTTGCTCTTGGTTGTTTATGGTTCATCTAACTTTATATACTGTCTCAGGATTTACCCAAACTGTGGGTAATTCCCTTCTGCTCTCCCTCTTTACAAAACAATCACCGTGGCTACGATCTTGTTCTGAAAGAGATAAGAAGTAAAGCCATACATTTAATATTCCATGACTTGTCCCCAAAGCATATAGGCCAGAGGAAAGGAACTTCTAGTTCATTTTTTTGTTATTGTTATTATTTGTCTTGTTTTTTTTTTTTTTTTTTACACAGAAAGATCCCTGTTGGTGGCCTCAGAGACCACTACCTGAATCTCCTGAAGAGACCCTGCATGGGGACAGGATTGGGTCCAGCTCTTTCAAGTCCATTATGTTCCGTCTGAGCTTCTTCCAGACAAGCATGGAACATACAGAGATCTTTGCGCTTTATCAGTGAGAGGCACTAAAGAAAAACACTGTGGATGAAGGTGTCACTTTTGAAAAATCACTGCAGCTCCCAATGCGGTCAAGCACAAGTTCTGGTCACATAATAGATCAATGAAGGAGGCTCATGATCTGTTCACAGGGACAGAATGTCTTAAACCCTTTGTCTAAGTGTGTACTATAGTGAAGCTGTTTGTGAGTTTCTATAAATATCTTAATCTTTCATCTGCTAAATTATCGGCAACGGTGGCTAATGTGTCAGCTAACACGGTAGATCTCAAATGAGAGTAATGTGAATCTGCATAAAATAGCATATTTTTTACAATAATAATCACGGCTTCCTTTTCTACCCCAAACTCAGTAAGTACTACTCACCTTTGAAGTTCTGAAAAAAGAAGCCTGTTGTGTGAAGAAAATGAGTATCTTCCTCTAAGGGTGGACTGCAAGAGAAGCCAGGCCCCAACAGAAGAACTCACTAATATGAGCGATAAAAGTAATTGAGAAATCAGTAGGTCAAACTTTCAGACTAGGGACTAACTCTTGGTAGATGATGCTCCCCCTTTCAGCCTAGACAATGCTCTGAGCTAACCCGCAGGGATTTGGGCAGAAGGCACCTCCAGCAGCTGTTCTCAAGGAGAAGGCCTATGTCAGCACCATTTATATCAAGTACACTCAGAACATTTGTGTCAGCAGCATAAGTGCTGGCATGTCAGCATCTCTCTTTTACACCCCCTAAAATGTGGACACTTTAATTAGACTAAGGCCCTGGAATAGCTCGCTGATAGCTCGACCTGGAAGTAATGGCTTCCTAAGGGAGACTATCCCTGCCCTACCCTGGAGAATTTTCTAATATTTGTCTTTGAAAAGCCAATCCCTCATGGTGTGTTCCCTCTAGGAGACTATTCTCAAAAAGCAATAACTTTATCCCCTGAATCAAGTGGAATATTTATAGTGAACCGGAATTGATAATTTGTCTGGACACCTGCAGACTTTCGCGCTCTGCTGCGACCAGCTTGAGCAACGTGCTCTATGTCAATCCTCAAGCAGACTGTCTTGTTTCTCTGCTCCATTTAAATGGGGAGAGAACATTTCCACGGAGAGGGCCAGTTGAATGGCAGACTGCCAACACAGAATCCAGGGGATGCTGGCCTGAGCAGGTCCCTGAGGGAACAGCAAGTTTCTCTGAAGGCAGAGATCAGTGAGCCCCCAAAAGCTAAAGAACATTTTCATAACTCTCTCCTCTACCCCCTAATGTGCTGAGTCTGTTTGGACCATTCCTTAGTTTAAAAAAAATTCTTCCTCTACCATCTCTCTTTCTCAGGGCTTAGTTAGGCTGAAGGATGGTGTAAAGAAAGAACAGCCCAAGTTAATTCTTGAAAACCTCAAAAGATTTTCTTGTGTAGGGGTGGGAGGACAATGTATATGTGGAAGAACTGTTTCCAGTTAAGTTTGGAAGATAATTATTTGGAGGCCTTCCTGTGGAGATCAGGATGCTAGGAAGAAACACCAGAGGAGAGTTAAATCTAAGCTAAGATTTTTTAAGTAGAAATCAAAATTTTCTTTATGATTATGACAACCAGATACTCACTTCCAACAAGGCAGAATTCGTGCCTCCCCGGAAGTTCCTGTCTGACAAGTTCCTGAGTTCCTTACCTCTCAGTAGCTCATAGGGCCCCATTTGAAAGGAGCATACTTTATATCATGAATCAAAATGCATGTTCTGGAATGCTTGTATAGATGTGCACGTATACACCACATACACACACACACACACACACACACACACACATGCGAGGGAGGAAGGGAAGGAGGAAGACAGATTTTAAAGCATACCTTTTCTTCTCTTGTTCAATTATATCTTGATAAAGGGTCTCAATGCATATCCCAAAATGGCCCTTTGGGGGTTCCTTCTTTCCTCATGGTCTGTTGGCTAACGGGCCACAAGGGTAGAGTGCAGAAGCAACAAGTGGGGACGTTGTCCTACCTGTGGTACAACGAAAATAGCCTTCCAGGACCCTGCTGTAGTATTACAGCTCAACTTCATTCAAGAGTTGGGGCAGACATTCAGGGTTAGGGCAGTATCTGGGGCACAAACTAATCTGCATTAAACAGCGCGCTCCTATCATAAGGCTCCTAGTACAAGTCTTAGTTGTCACATGTGGAAGCATGAGCCTATCATAAAGCTCCTAGCACAATATCTAACATGGCCAGCAGGGGATGCTTCTGCAGCGAACTGTGTCAAGGGTCATTCTTGAGATAAGTCAGGCATTCAGGCCTAGAGACATTCTCCAGATAAGGTCACGGATAGAGCAGGGAGCCTCTACTGGGGAGGGTGGGGGGGAATCCTCCATGTTGCACCAAGGTCAGAGAGAGCTGATGAAGAAGGACGCTTAAAAGAAATCCCACACTCGCTCAAAATTGAGACTAATAGATGGTTATTTATTTAGGGGTAGACTCACAGATCAGAATCCTCTGCTGGAACAGAGAACAGAAACCAAATCCCTCAGCCGGAAAAGAGGCCAGACACATGCTTTACATGGGCATAACTAGTATAAGAGGCCACACCCCCGTGGGTTAAAGGCTATTGGCTGTATGATTTCCTACAACAGAGCTGCCAGGCCATTGTAGACTCCAGCCTCTGATCAGTAGCACTTCCCAACAGCCCTGACCTTAATATTCTCCTGCCTCAGTTTACCCACTGCTAGGATTACAGCTTTGCACCATTTTGCTTCATTGAAGGACTTTCTTTTGTTGCAGTAATTTTATGGGGTAGTCTACATGTGTGATAATGGTTACTCTAATGTTTTATGCCAAGTCAGAGTTCTTAACTGTTAACTACAAAGTCTTCTCACCAGGGTCTTGATAGAGACCCAAAAAGAGAAATGCAATATTAGTGTGGGACCAGTATACCCAACCTATAGCTCTCATAATCCTACTAGCTCTTACAGAAAGGGATAAAAAAAGGTTTTCTTTAGTGCTACCAGTATCTCTTCCACATTTTAAAGACACACTTTCAGAGACATCTTTCTGGAAAAGCCAGAGTTCTGAATAGGAGGACCTGGACAGGATATATTAGGTATCATTTGTTACTTTGTTAACACAGAAAAATAAATTTTACTTGAGCTACATCTTTTTGAAGGCTCACATATTGCTGTACTGCTGTCACTACAGAGCGCTCTTCAATCACTTTGAAGAATTATAAAGGACACAAAAAAAAATCTCTGAAGATGAAATAAGGGAAATGCTTCTCCTTCCCAATAGAAAGGAAAAGGGAGTGCCTCAGGAAATTACAGACTGCTGGTTGAATATGAGCTCCAGAGCAAAGGGTCAAATCAGCTGTAGCCGTGCCTCATGAACAATAAAAAGTGTGCTTTTATTTTGGAGAGCATCATGTTAATTAGGATGATGAAGAGACTTGTTGTATTTTGAAGCATTTTTTTAGCACCAATAGGATTATAAATCTTTTGTATTGAATAAGTATCATGGTGCTATAGACATGGGTCTAGCTTCGGCTCTTCCAGAAACTCCCCATACAATTCTGAGTAATAACATTTTCATTTGCTGGATTCTTAGACTTAATACTTGTCTATAACCCTTGAGATCTGAGGAGCTCAAAGCTGGGGTTCAAATCCCAAGGATATTTGCATCTATAGTCAACGCCACTTAAGAGTAGCTGTTTGATTCATGGGGATCCCCAACTGCTATTACCTGTGTTTTAATACAGGCTGTTGAAATGACAATGTTCATGCCTGGATCATAAAATCCTATTCTGTTATCTTCTTTGGTCATAACAAATTACTGTAGTTCTAGATAATTTATTTAAACTTAGTTGACCAAATTTTCTCCAGAACATCATGAAAAGATGGAGGGTTCTTTTCCGGCTTAGAACTCTCTTATTTAGACAAAATGGGGAGATGCTGTGGGAGCTTCTTCAGCCAATAACCTTTAAGATACCAGTCCACTTGGGTGTTGTTTCTTGTACTATAAATACTGATGTAAACCTTATGCTCCGTTCCCCCCTCTCTGTCTCTCTTTCTCTTGACTGCTGGATTCAGGTTCCTGTTCCTGGCTCATGCAGAGGACAGTCATCTGTGAGTCTACCCCTAAATAAAGAATCCTTTATTATACTCAATTATGACTAGTGTGGGATTACTTTATAAAGTCCATCTATAAGCAGAAATATACAATTTCTCATTCAACATTAAAGATGCATTACCTCAATGAGAGCTATAATTTCAAACTTATAGGACTAAAGGAAAACACATCCATAATGTAAATGTTTCTTTGTGATTCCGTTCACGCCATTTGGGGATCCAAACACAAGGCTGCAGAGTAGATACAGAACTGGGCAGAATCAGAAACTCTCAGCTTGAAGCAAACTGTCATACTGAGGGCAGGTGTGCAACTGCATCTCTTGAGCCCCAGCCTCAGCTGTCTGAGTCTACATGTTAATGCTACAGCTCACAGTGTGATCTTCACACTTCA
The DNA here is from genome assembly GCA_963919715.1 of Microtus obscurus. Lineage (NCBI taxonomy): Eukaryota > Metazoa > Chordata > Mammalia > Rodentia > Cricetidae > Microtus > Microtus obscurus. Next base: position 1,363,591 of record CAWTZC010001434.1, read on the forward strand.
TCATTTCTACCTCATCTACAATTTTGCACTGGCTTTCTGATTTTATTACACACGAGTGATCAATAATCAGTAGTATAGTTTTAGAACTTAAGTCAATGCTTTTACCCATAGGAAGAACAAGATTATCAAAAAATAAATAAATAAACATTGCAAATAAATTTTGCGTATGCATGACCTTTGGACATGCCAACTATATTTTCAAATCTTCTTTAATCCACTCAGTCAATCGTGTTAAATCGACACATTAGTCCTGTCAGTGCCTGGTCAAGCCCAAAGAATCAAACTCTGTGACTCAGGCTAAAAGGAAAGTTGTCATGCTGGAATAACTGTCAACTCTTTCATGATTCTTTCCTCTCAGTTTATGGGAACTCATTAAAGTGGCATTCAATCCCCTTAAATACCCACCCACAATTTACTGTCAAATATATCACCCTCAATTAAAGGTTATTCTTCCTAATAATATTTCCCAACATATAATTCTTTTTTTCCTTTTAAGAGTGAAGTGGCTAGCAACTGTGAGAAAATAGGCTTGTTCATCACATTTTATCACTTTCCCTGCTATTTTTTTCCTCTGAGACACCACAGCCTTTTTATGTCCACGCTGGCTGTGCATGTTTGTGACATCTATCACTGAGAGCCGTACCTGCCGGGCAAAAGCACAGTGCATAGGAGGGAGAGTCACTGCTGGCCAAATCCCTTTAGACTATGTCGTGATGAGTGATGGAGGTGGGAGCTTGCAGAAGCTCCCCGAGTCTGTGGGATACTAAGATACTTTATCTAGGTCAGAATTCGTGCAAACCTACTGTATTGGGTATTTTCTTTCAACATTTTTCATGTTTAACATAAGCCACAATTCCATTTTTAAGGCTAAATCATTCAACATCCCAAGCTCCTCAACTCAGACCATATTCCAGTGTTTTATTTTATGGTTTGATGGGCAAACAGTGATTTGGTGTTTACTTCTAAGGTCACTCAGTGCCTTGAGACGAGACAACAGCCGTACATGAGAATAATATAAAGAATGGAAAACTGCAAGCATTGCCTGCTCATTGCCAGCTGTTTTTCTCGGGAAGGAGAATTGTTGGATTTTCTGCTACATTTATTCTAAAGTTCTGTGAAGGTCCTGCATGATTTTTTTTTCACTTTCCCCCATTGTTTAGTCACTGTAGTACTTTAAAACACACACACACACACACACACTCATTCATAAACACACTCTCACTAATACACACTCACACATACTGTCTCTCTCACACACACACTCACACACACTCTCACATACACACATTCGCATTCACACACACACTCAAAAACATACACACTCTCTCTCTCTCACACACACACACACACACTCATACACATACTCTCCCACACACATACACAAACACACAAACACACACACACACACACACATGAGGTAGGATGTATATCTTCCACACTGGTTGCTTTTCCTTGCTCCTAACATGCCATATCCAAGTGCATATGAATGTGGAAGCTCATATGGAAGAAAACCATTTGTCCACAGTTTAGCATTTAGAATGACTTCAGTGTTGGGATGCTGGCATTATCGCCAAACAATATGTACTCATAGAACCACATAAATATTCTACAGTGTATTCATCATTCATGCTGTTTTCAATGAGCCCTGTTGCTTAGGTGGCTTTTGGAAATAAAGTCCTTGGTGACTTATGAGTAGCATCTGGCAGGTATGAATGATCTTGATCTAAACATCTACAATATGCAACAATTTTAAAGAACTTTATGTTTTCCTTGGTGTTTAATAATCTGGACCCCAGGACAACTGGAAGAGGCTTCAAATCTAAAATATTCTGTTACCAGAACCTTCCACCCTTTGCTGTTCTAAGCAGCAGCTCCAATTTGTCTCCTTTCTCTTTGCCCCCATGCCTTTACCACAGCCCACCACACTGTGGTGCATGTCCTTATATGGCTGTGTCTATCCTTCCCACACACAATCAAAATGCAAAGGCAGGATGCTACACTTATGAAAACCGAGCCATCAGATCAGTAAATGCTGCTTCTCATGAACTCTCTCAAAGATCGGCTGACACCAAGGACACAGTAACCATGGTGGCTCTCTGGCACTGTTCAGAGCAGCTGCCTGCTTCATTTACCCCTTTGAGATGTTTGCTTCTCAGCCCTACTGTCTTATTCCCACATTGTATCATCATGTTTTACCAGTTGTCTTAAGTTCACAACTCCATTAAATCTTAAAGTGAGTGTGGCAGAAATGAAGGTTTGATTCTTGCCAGATGTATCCTGAAAGCTTTGGGAAAGCCCCATAATGGGAAATCATAACACCAAAGATGACCAAACAAGCCTGTCAAATGGACCTCAGGAAACCCCACTGTGTTCAGCTGAGGAGACAAGCCTAAACATCTAGAAAGGTTCTCCATGAGGGTTGGATGCAAGCATCTTTATATCTTGGCTCCATTCTCAAGAAATCACAAGCTAGAAAGTGCAGGATCAGACCAGACGGTTCTGCAAACGAAAGGAAAGGTCTTGTTTCATACTAAAAGATTAGCAAGCTAAAAGTATAATTAAATGTCTATGAACACTCTTTTCTTTAACCTTTTCATAACAGATTTTTAAAATATAAACTAACAAATTTTTGATAAAAGAATCTCTTGCAAACTTTGCCTGGTTCCCTAACTTCCCCCACAGTTCCCATTTGCTTTTCATTGCTGGGATAAAACACTAAAGAAACCAACATGGGGAGGAAAGGGCTTATTTGATTTGATTTACAGGTTACAGTTCATCACCAACTGAGGCCAAGGCAGGAATTCAAGGGAGGAATCTGGAGGCGGGGGCTGTATATAAAGCAGGGAAGTAGACAAGATTGCCGGGCAAAAATTGGGATCTTGGGGGTGTGGTGGAAGGGGGGTAAGGGGAGAAGGAGAGAGAAATGTGAGAAGGGGAGGTTGGGGGGAACTTAGGGAAACGGGATGATTGGGATAAAGGAAGGTTGGTTAGGGGAGCAGGGAAGCACACATCTTAATTAAGGGAGCCATCTTAGGGTTGGCAAGAGACTTGGCCCTAGAGGGGCTTCCAGGGGCCCAAGGCGATGTCCCCAGTTAGTTCCTGGGGCAGCTGAGGATAGGGAACCTGAAATGACCCTATCCTATAGCCATATTGATGACTATCTTGCATATCACCATAGAACCTTCATCTGGCGATAGATGGAGATAGAGACAGAGACCCACACTGGAGCACCGGACTGAGCTCCCAATGTTCCAATGAGGAGCAGAAGGAGGGAGAATATGAGCAAAGAAGCCAGGACCACAAGGGGTGCACCCACCCACGGAGACAGTAGGGCTGATCCATTGGGAGCTCACCAAGGCCAGCTGGACTGTGACTGAAAAAGCATGGGATAAAACCGGACTGTCTGAATTTGGCGGACAATGAGGGCTGCTGAGAAGCCAAGGACAATGGCACCGGGTTTTGATCCTACTTCATGTTCTGGCTTTGTGGGAGCCTACCCAGTTTGGATGTTCACCTTTTTAGACCAGGATTGAGGGGGGAGGACTTTGGACTTTCCACAGGGCAGGGAACCCTGACTGCTCTTCAGGCTGGAGAGGGAGGAGGGGGGGGGGAGGAGGAGGGGGAGGGAAATGGGAGGCGGGGAGGAGGCAGAAATTTCTTTTTTTTTCCAATAAAAAAAAAAAATAAAAAATTAAAAAAAAAAAGCAGAGGCCATGGGAGAACTCTGCTTGCTCACTTGCCCTCCATTGTGCTCAGCTTGTTTTCATACACAGCCTGGGGCCACCTTCCCAGGGATGGCAACATCCACAATGACCTGAGTATTCCTACAGCAACAATAAACTAATGAAAATACCGCACAGTCATGCCCACAGGCCAGTCTGGTGGAGGAAATTCCTCAAGTTCTTTCTTCCCATATACCTCTAGTTTGAGTTGACAAGAGCTAACCTATATACTCCTGGAGAGCAGTGTAAAGAAACCACAAACCAAAGAAGAGAAGTGCCACCTCCTTGATGATTGATAAGCACCACAAGCTACCTATGGTCAAAAGCCACCTAATAAAAGGCACTGAGTGGCAAAAGCCTATGAATCTGGGTCCCTAGATGTCACTCCTAAGGCCAGGCATGCACATTCCGTTCCAGGGCTGACCACACCAATAGCTATTTCCTTTCTGCTTAAGTACTTACAAGTTGAGTTCCTAACACAGTTAAGAAAAATATAAATATTTATATATAATAATACAATACATTTTTGGACGTCTCCTTGTGTTAGGTTCTGAGGACAGAAATGTGAACAAACAAGACCATAGCTCAGACCTTTCTAAAACTTACAGCCTAGCTCCCCAAGGGCTGGAAGGGACTGGAAATGAGAATTTATATTTGTATCACAGTAACATTTGTATTATAATTCATTCGTGATGCATTAATAATGTCTGACAGATCCAACATGGACATTAAAGGTTAGAGTAGTTCTAAGCTGTAACCCTTCCCTCCGCCAAAATGCCAGTGAGAAGGTGCCCTCCAAGTGACTCTCCTTTGTCATTGTCAAAGGCAGAATTTGAAAGCTGCAGCACTAGTCTCACCAAGCCAAGCCATTTCTTATGATAGCTGTTGACTCACGCCAGGTGTTTACCTCGTAGGTCACGGTACTTAGAAATGTCTCATGAGTGGCATGTTGCCAATCATGATAGAGTAATAGGTGAAAAGTAGCACTTTATTCAAAAACTACACCAGAAGTTTGATTTATCTCTATAACCTTATGCTCATTTGCATTCCAGAATCCACTCTCGAGCAGGGGAGAAGAGGGTGAATTTTTTTTCCTACTCATAATCCAGGCAAGGAGCCCTCCCTGGGAAGCCCTCAGGAACAGTCTTGGATAAATCAATAAATAAATCAAGTGTTTCTTCCACTGGGGATAGCAAGCCTGAAGCTCACTGGGCAGGGAAATTCAGACTGGACCCCAGTATCTTTAATTTTGTTGAAGGTTTTGCTTGAAATCATTTACAATAAAAGGCAAAATGAATTCTCAGTCTTCAAGCAAAAAAAAAGTAAAAGAAGAAAAAGAAATGTTAAGATGTAGTTATTAAATGGCCCAGGAGAAATAAACTCACATCAAACGAAGCTGAGTCTGTTATTTCTGCTAAGCCTTTTCTTCCTCTTCTCCTTAAAGAGCAATCACACTGGTCTAGAGGGAATTTTATTTTTATCCTTTCTAGCTTAACTTCTGTTTATTGCAAAGGAGGTTAATATCATCCCTAAACTTGGGTTTCATATTACGGCATTAGGACCTGACAACTAACATCTCATTGAAATACCTGGGATGAAACAAAACATCCTTGACTTGGGCTTGCTCCTATAAACTTCAATTTTCAAAAGCTTTCCATGTCAATTACCTCCCCATACAAAGCAGGTCACGCTGGCCTCGCGAAGACGCTGAGAGGGTCACATCATCAGCCGGGCCCTTGCTTAGACTTCACAGCCAAATCTAATTTCTTGTAGTTCCTCCTGAGAGTTAGGCTGCCTTAATCAATTGAATTCCTAAAGAAAATGAGGACCTCAGAAGCAAACCTGAATTTATTAAAAACAGCCTTGCAATCAAAATCGCCAGTAGCTGTGGGGCTTGCTAATGGAGTTCATTCAATACATGCTACTCAGCAGTTTTGAGGATATGTTTCCTAGATTAGACTGAGGTCTCTTCCCGTTAGGGGAAAATATTGAATGGAATGCAATCCATAGAATATTAATCCCTTGCTCTACTTTACAGCATAGTAGTAAAGTTATTTATGCTGCCAGAGGCATTAACAAGAGGTAGGATCGCTGAAGACAGGTGGACCAAGTCTGTAATGGTGACAAAGGGCAGAATAACAGCATCTCTCTGCAAGGCTACATACCAGGACCATGGCCAAGGGGAATGACCCTGGAATCAATTTTTTATATGACACACTGAAGGATAATTGATGTCTAAATCAATCTCTGTCCTATCTCCTGGAACAAATGAATAGCAGAAATTGTCATTTAGATGAACATAGTCTAGATGTAGGTCAACTAGCTGTCAGTCACAAATCTATCTTTTTCTCAGATCAAATATATCCTTTCAGATCTAATTATGTATTCTGTATCTAACTCTCCACATATTAGCACAAGCTACACTATCAACCATACTACATTTATTCACATGGACATATTTTTATCTGATTGTGCAATTTATAAACCTTTATCTGTACTAGTTTATTTTTCCCTACATCCAATACCAACTAGATTACAGTAATGCCATCTTGTACAGGGTTTTGCTGTCTCCCACAGCACCCACTACAATGGTAAATACAAGACAGACACACACATAGTATCTGTAAATAAAGGAATACAGAGCTAACATTTTGCCTGATAGAAGGTTATAATACTGCCATTTTCCATGATCAGATGTGGACTGTTCAAAAAGAAGGAAGTCATGCCATAAATAATTCAGAACAGAAGACCTAAAAGTCATTTATATTTTACTTTGAAATGCATTATGGCTGGCTGCATCTTTATAGAATGGTGCAAATATAAAAAAATAGTCAATGAATGATGAGCCATGTGCTGTGGTAAGCGAAAGGATGAAAAGGGCATGAGAACATTTGTGGTTGTGTCTGCTCAGTATTCATCCCAGTCCCTACAGCATCTTAATGTCCTTCTGTGTAATGCTATGCCCTCTCTGGTACACGGCAATGGGAAAGCAAACCCAGACATTACTCCAGACTCCTCTGACTGATTTCTCTGTTACTGCCTGCAACCTAAAAGCCAGCACTTCGATAACTCATTAACAACCTGCCCTCTTTCCTGCAGCTTTGAATTTATGGAAACACAGAAACAGAACATTCCAGAGCTGGTACACACATAGCATGCTCCTAAGAATTTCCAGAAACCCACCTTCCCTGATATATGTTTTGCAGTCTACCTATAGTTTCTAATGAATTCATTTATAATATTTATCAGAATTTCATGTTGTTTGTGCCATAGCTACCAACAGAGATGCCCTGAAAGTATGAACACTTTGTACAGTTGTCCAGGATCCCAGTGGAAATGTCCAGCCCTACTTCTCAAGACAGTCCACTGCTGTGGGATAATGCGGTTGTACACTGTGAAGATTTGCCACTCATATTGGCTTAATAAAACACTGACTGACCAGGAGCCAGGCAGGAAGTATAGGCAGGCAACCAGACTGGGAGAATTCTGGGAAGAGAAAAGGCAGAGACAGTCACCAGCCAGATACAGAGAAAGCAAGATGAGAATGCCCTACTGAGAAAAAGTGGCAAGCCACATAGATAAGAATTATGGGCTAAGTTAAGTCATAAGAGCTAGTTAGTAATAAGCCTGAGCTAAGAGGACAAAGAGTTTGTAATTAATATAAGTCTCTATGTGATTATTTGTGACTGAATGCTTGAAGGACAAGAAGGGACTGTATTTTTTTCTGGAATTTTATCAACTTTATTAAGCTTTCTAAACCAGCAGTTTTCAACCTATGGATTTTGACCCCTTTCGGGGTTAAAAGGACCCTTTCACAGGGGTCGCCTAAGACCATTAAAAAACACGGACATCTACATTATTATTTATAACAGTAGCAAAATTACAGTTATGAAGTAGCAATGAAATATGGTTGGAGGTTACCACATCATGAGGAACTACATTAAAGAGTTGAAACATTAGGAAGGTTGAGAACTGCCAATCTAAACTCTCTAAATGCTTTCAAAATCAAAATATACCAGTCAAAATGTAGCCTCTCAGGTACAACGGCCTCCATAGAATCCCAGTCTATTCCTTATTTTAATTTTTATACCTCTAAACTGGAGAGTCATAATCTCATAGATATCTCACAGGATTTTGATGAAGCTGTAATTTCCAATTCTAGCAGTTGGTAGAAAAGTCACTGTAACATAAATCTCATCTGCCTCCTCAGATTGTCGCTTCTTCTCATCTGCCAGACAGTCCCGACTGTTGGGAGGCCTTCTTGGATGCTCCAGGCCACTGAACGAAAAGGTCTAAGCAAGCACTGCATATGTAGGAGAGTGAGATGGAGTTAACACCCTGTGGAATGAGCTGTGATCCACGACAAAAAATAGGAGGGAGCCAGGCAGAGGAACCACCCTCTGTTTGGAGTCTATGCATTTCTCTCTATAACCTGTCTGAAGCCACAGGACCTGCTGACTGCCTAGCTGTGCTCCCATCAGAGCGCCCATGTCCGGAGTGTAGTGTTTCCTGTCTATTGACGCCCACCAGCCTACAGGTGCTTTCTCCACTTTCTCCTGCACTTCTTTTCATTTGTACCACCCAAATAAAATCCTTGGTTAAGAGTTCCTGTTTGCTTTATTTTCTATGTTCCATGTAACCCAGTCAAACCAAAGATCAGTGCTGTTTTTTCTTGACCTAGCTTGATTGCATCTCTACTTGAAACCAAGAAGCCAGAAGAGAGCAAAGAGGCAGAGTATCTATGGCAATGCCATACTACATCAAAAGTGACTACTCAGCCCTGTGCCGAGAGGCTTTTAAAAGGTAATGGAGGTGTGATAACAATGGGGCTCCTTTTTCTTCTTCTGACTGTGGGGGTGATGGGAGAGTGTTAAGGACTAACTGAATGAGGCACTTTGAGCATAGCAAACACTCTACAGCAGAACTCCATTCACAGCACGTGAAGATGACTTTAAACAATAAAACCAAACGCCTCTTAAAGTGATTTGCTAATAAATGGAAGGATGGGCTTTTCAAGTATGTATATGAAGATTTTTCAGGTGACAATCTTAAAGAATCGACTATTTTTAAAAAACAAATATTCATAAATTTTTGTGTTCTCCCGCACCAACGAAGGAACGTTGAGGGTTGTTCATCTGTTTCTATCTCATCTGGTGATATTGGAAGTCTTTTTCTGCTAAAAATTCTTGGAAGGTTAATTTATTATATAAAAGGAACCTACATTTTTTTATTAGCTAAGTAGAGTTGAGATTATTTCTGTGACTTCGTTTTCTTGTCTTTAAAACATAATATCTACTTCAAAGATTTAAAAATGAAGGAAATGAATACAAAGACATCTATGAGGATCATTCAATGGAAAAAATGTTTTATCTAGGATTTACATTGTTACGCAATTAACAACAGCCCGCTCTCCGGAGCCCTGGATCTCCTCATTTGTATTTCTCTTCCCCTTCAATCAGTTATGTTTTGTTTGGTGCCAAGCATGAAAGAAACATTTTAAAATGTAGCCAGACTTTCTGCTCATCTAGACTCTTAAAAACCAAAGTCATTTCAACAAACTATTATTGGAGCCCCAAAACAAAAGAAGAGGATCCATTCCGTCCAGATTCAGTACAGATGGGCTACAACATGTCCTCTTGATGAATGTGTGCCTCACTTCTGGGATCACATAATTCCCTTAAATAGGGAAGTTTCACGAATTTGGTGAACCATATGTGTGCCAGTCACCAAGCTCACCATTTAAAAAATTATCTCATAGGTTCCTTGCATATAATTTCTGCATTGCTATAAGGGAATATCTCATGCTAGTATCTTTTGAGAAAGGCAATTCTTTTTCCCCACAGTCACAGTCCTCAACTAATGGTATTTTTCATTTCTTTCTGCGAGAGCATTCTGGGAGCAGTAATAAACTATCATTCAGTCCCAGTAGGCAATAATTTCATGAGAGAATTGTCTTCTTATAAAAACCAGTATATTTGTCAACATTCCTTTGTTGCCTGTAGTCCTCTGTTGAGGACTCATGAGATTTCTGCCTTTTGTGTCTGTCAGTGCCATCGTTGTGGGACTTCACACATCAAGCTTCTCTCACATTTCCAGGAGCCGAAATCTCACAGCAAATTCACTGTTCCTCCAGTTCTCACAGTGTTCCTGCCCACTTCTGAAACTGGGACGAAATGGCCTTCTCCAGTTGGTTATCTACAACCATATACAAACCAATGACATTACACAGACTGGGTAGATATATATTTTAAAACACACACTCACACACATACATACACACATACACAAATCAACAATGAAAGAAAAAGAAGCCATGAATTTGAGAGAGAGAAAGGATATGGGTACATGAAAAGGATTGGCAGGAAGAAAAAGAAGAGGAATAAATTATGGAATTGTATTATAAATCCCCAAATATTATTTTAAAAGCCAGTACAAATAAATAATATATAAAGTATGGCAAAAACTTAAACCTGCTGGGCAGTGGTGGAACATGCTTTTAATCCCAGAAGCAGAGGCCGGTGGACCTCTGAATTTGAGGCCAGCCTGGTCTACATAATGAGTTCCAGAATAGTCAGGGCTACAGAGAAAAGCCCTATCTCAAAAACCCCCAAAACTTAAACTTATTCTCAGACTTTAATTTTTCTTTAGGTGTGATATTCATACTGCAAATGCACACACAACCACACAGCTCGCTGCATTCCTTGCTGTTTCTCAAAGAGCAGCTTGCCTGTTGCATCAGTCAGCAGGGGTTGCGAGCACAAAACCATTTCCTGATTTCAGAAGGCCATGGAAACCTTAGGCAATTTCTATATTGCAAATACAATCTCCATCTATAATAAAGTTAAGTCATTCAGTCATTTTAGCCATCTGGGCCCAGTGGCTGCTTTTGCTTTGCCCGATTTTCTCTGAGTAGAGTGACTGTAGTATTCTTAGCCAATTTCAAAGTCCATTTAATGTTTTCCGAGGCAAATATCTAGAATGCTAGCTTCTGAAATGCCTTTCATAGGAGGAACTTTAGCCTCAATTAGCTAACCCAGTATTCCCTTTCCTCTTGGGGCTCTGTTAAAATTTGAAGATTGCTTTATTGCCCTTAACTCCAGCATTCTCTGCTCTGCCAGTGCCACAGAGTAGCTTCCAGAGCCTCTGTAGACTTCATGATAGCATAGCCCCAAGTCCAGGGCATGTCTTTCCATATGATACCAACTGTTTGGTCAGTTATATGTCTGTTGCTTCACCTCAAAATCTAGGATCCTTATGTCTGATGAGAACTTTGAAAGTGTCATCACTGTCATCTCCTGCCCTTTCTGTAATATCCATCGGACTGCGTAGGACTTTGATGTACTGTAGTAGAAATGACTTATTTTGTTGTTGTTTGTTGTTGGGTTTTTTTTGTTGTTGTTTTCTTGCTTGAAAACAACCACATGCATGTCTCCAACATCCGAGAAAGAAAAACTCTTCCAGTGTCCAATCTCTTCAGACAAGGTGACTAGGTGTGTGGAAGGAATGCATGCTCTTGTGCTGGGCTGTGGAAAAGAAGACTCGAAAATCTGACTCCTCATTACTCACTCATCTCCATCTTATAACCCAAGTGTTGGGAATGGGACAACAAACTGCCTGTAGCAGAGGGGTAAGGAATGGATCGCCTTGGGCTCTTAAAATGGAATCAAAGAAGGAAGTAAACTTGCTGTCAGGAACCATCTAGTAGAAAGATCAGCTTAGATGCCTTTTAGACTTCTAACCTTAGGTGATAGTGGAATAAATGAGCTGCAAAATCTCCTTTGGAAAATGTGACTATTTGTTAAATCTTTGACTACACATACCTTTCTCCTTCCTTTTGATGTGGAACCTTGTTGGAAGCTTCAGGCATATTTCAGCATCAATACTTTGTAAATAGGACTTTCAAACTGTTTGTGTATGGACTACTTGCTTTTGTTATTGTGTGGTTTGGTTAAAAAAAAAGGTGGGCTCTCTTTGGATTGTCTCAATATTCTTTAGAGTGCTTACAAGTGCTCTCTCCTACAGAACTGTACCCCAGGGTCCTACCAGGCAAATACTAGAAAGCGTTTGTCTCCATTGTAGCAAGAATACATTTTTATGTACAATAAAAGGTGGCCATTTGCCTATGACATGCCATGAATGATCAAAGTTGAAGCAAATAGACAAAATAAATACATCATGCTGTGGAAACTGCTAATGTCCCCAGATCCTTGCGTTTGCTTTCGTCATGGTTGAGGACAGCCTCCTAGCTGTATAGCCACGAACACAACTCCTAGCATCTTCAGTTACATGAAAACATAGAACTCAGGCTATGTATAGGAGCGGGTGTGCTGGCTGGTAGGGTGGATTTTGAAATGCTGACGATAGGCTCTTCTCCACTCCCAGATGTGAGCTTCAATGTGCTCACAGCCCAGCCTCTGCTGCTCAGAAAGTCTGATGCAGATGTTTTTCTGGGAAGATCACAGCAACTTTGTGACCTTCCAGTCCCCATCTGCGGTATACAAATAGTTGAAGATGACAAACAGGCATGGATGTATTATAATAAAATGCATTTGTAGGAATAGGTGGCAGATTGGGTCCAGGGTATGTCGTTTTCTCATCCTTTACCATATACATGATGGAAGAAATTAGTGTCTGAATGGCTGTGTGAAGCAGAGATACCCACAAACCGAACCATTTGCCTTAAAACTACTCATGAAGGAGAAAGGTAAACTTTGTTTTCTTTTGGCCATTGTGTTTGGGGGACACTTTTCAAAGATGACTTTCTGCCTTGTCAGTGCACATGAGCAGACATTGTTTACCCCTCTAAAGTTCATAATTGCAAACGGGAAGCAAAGGGCATCAACTATCTGAGGCTGACACCTCCCTGAATCATCACTACAGAAGGCTCTGCTATTCCTTCCCTTTTGAAAAAGGAAGATAGATATGTTTTCTTGGGAGACAGCTGCCTCTCACTTGACCTCTATTGAATCTTTTGCTGTAGCTGGCATCTTGAGTCACCTCAGTACACAGTAGCACCTAGATGTACTATGAAAAGGGGGTAAAATTTAGTGAGGGTTGAACTTTTATGTCCAACCTAACTTCCCCCTCCTTTTCTGTGTCCTTGTCTTGAAAGACTTTTTCACTGAAAATCAAAGTGTTCATTTGTCCTGATGTCATAATCTGTTCCTCCACATTTTTGCTGTTTGTTCCAACCATTAATTAGGAGACCATTAAAGAGCTAGACAATATAGAAACTGAAGAGTTATGTACGCTGCAACCACAGTGGCTACTACTCTGGTGTATCTTGGAACAAACTTGGCTTGTGCTTTGACATAGGCTAAGTAGACCCTTCAAAATTCTAAGAATGGGATTCAGAAACTGTACAATAAGAGATGACTTTAAACATTCATTTTGCCTGAAGAGAGGGGAGCAGTCATGAAAAAACAATGTCCTACTTTGATGAAAGTATGAGAGATGTTTTGAGGCTTGGAGAATAAGGGAAAGACATACTATGATGGAAGAAATTCTTGAAGCCATTGAAGAGCACTTGGCTGTATTATGGGATCACGTAAACTTTTGAGCTCCAATTTCCTTGTTTATGAATTTGGGAGGTTTTTCATAATTCTAAAAAAAGGAGTATGATGAAAAGAATCCACTTTCATATGCTTGAATTCTTTAGAGGAAATAGTGCAAAAATCTGTAGCACATAACACACAAAAATATTGCCATATTTATATTTGATTTTACTTATAACAATATGAAATATTTCTTCTAGAACATTCCTGAAAGAGTTAGAGGCTATTAGGTATTACATTTAAATTAATTTTCATTTTTCTATCTGAACTTCTACTCACAAGGAAATGCTTTTAAAAGCATCATATTTATTCTAGACTAAATGACATGCAACTGATTTAATTTTTTTTAGTTGGTTTTCGATGTTTCTGACTTTGATTTTTTAAATTTTTATTTTTCCCAAAAAATTACAAGTTAATCTTCAATTTCAGCCAAGGTGAATTTGGTCATCTCAAAGTCAGATTATATAATACTCAGGTACCTTTCTGTGTTGTTAATATGAATATTAACAAAATCAACATGTCTGTTGAGGACGCTAGTAGTTCAGAGGATCTGTTAATATAACAACCACAGCATCTCATATATTGTTGCTTCTTATACTAGAAATTCAGCAAAATAAACTGTTGACAAGAAATCTGTTTACATGGCCACATGGAAAAGCCAAATCTTTACTAATAATTCTGGATGCCTGGGATTTCATATGGTTGGTGAGTGTGGTAACCTCTTATTAGGGATCTTGTTGATCAAAATGTACAGGATTAAAGTCAAGGTTCAGATTGTATCCTGATGTTCATTCTTAGGGAGTAAGTGAAAATCCACTTATATGTACATAATCAGGAATGAATCTATCATCATTTTGAAGGTTGTGCTTGTAGGCTTATTTCTCAAGAGTTACTATAATTCTATAATTCAGGAAAGGCAAGGATAGCAAGTAAACTCAAGCTATAAGAAACATTTTGGTTCTTATTGACTTTAAATCAATAAAACAGACTCTGAGTTTTACACCCCAAAGGTTTCCAGGGAATGAAATTTCATCAGTACTGAGGCTATTGTTTCTCCATGGATCATGTTAGTCAGTATTCAGAAATTACATATGTGGGATCAGGAGAAAGGCTTCTTATTGATGGGTTGTTGTTGCCCCAAATGATATATAGCATGGTTTCACTTCAAAATATGTTCTTCCTTTTAATTCCAGGTTATCTGCTCCGTAGTTCATGGAAATATAAGCTTGTTGCTAAAATGCTTCAGATGTCTCCCTGTGTGTCTACTGGAGAGTCATCCCTCAGAGGTCTTCCTACACATTAACTGGGAGTTGCATGGTAGTATACTCACATAGCAGGTAAAAGGCTAGTTTCAAAGGATGAAGTCATTCTGCATTCTTCCTGCCAGGCTCTGGTTCCTGGCATGGAGTGATTGATTTTTCTCCTGGACAAAGTACTATCTAATCAAGTTATATGTACTGGGCAGAATCTGCCCCAAGGAGTGCCCTTCAGCTGGTTGCAGATACAGACCAGCTGCATTTGGCTGTCCAGAGGCATTGCTGCCAAGCATTTAGCTCTCATACCTTTTGCTCATGATTTGAGAAGGGCATCTCTCTTTGCTCCTCTCTCTCTTCTCTCTCTGTTTCTTCAAAATGTTCTTATTCTCTTTTACTATGACTCCCAAAAAAAGAGTCATTTTGAATTTTATGACCCTACAACAGAGTGCCAGGGATTTGGGTATGAATTATTTTGCTTTGCTTGGCCACAATAATATTCATTGAAATAATTACTAGGACCTAGCCACCAGCTTGGATAAGGAGATAAATAACAAACACAAGCTACACAAGACCAGTCATTATGTCTTCCTTTTTAAGAGCCTGGGGATGGACATTTTGTTTTTACCCCAGACTCATTGGTTTGCAGTCTATTTGGCATTGGGGGCAGATATCTATTAACTAATTGCAGACTGAGAACACTCTGCTGTTCTCACCTTGGCACACAGGGTACAATGACTCCCGAGGGGCTGAATTCTTGCCAGCGTTTTCCATATTCCAGTCCCTCCGTGCGTTGAGCAGAGCAGTACCTCACAGGCTGCTCCTGCCAGTTGAGTCTGCACACCTCCCAGCTGATTGGCCCAGTACCAAACGTGCTGCCCTGCCAGTGCAGGTGTCTGCATAGGAAATGTTCTATCTAGTAGCTGCTGAGCTTCCAGCAAATGTATCTGGTGCTTTGAAGGGTGTAGTGATGAGGCGAGCGGGCCTTGTCCCGCCGCCCAGCTAGCTTTACCAGAAATAATTACATGGAAACTGTATTCATTTAAAACACTGCCTGGCCCATTAGTTCCAGCCTCTTATTGGCTCATTCTCACATCTTGATTAACCCATTTCTAATTATCTGTGTAGCATCATCAGGTGGTGGCTTACTGGGAAGATTCTAACCTACGTCCATCTCGGGCCAAAGCTTCATGGCCAGACTCTGCTTCTTCCTCCCAGCATTCTGTTCAGTCTAGACTCCGCCTATCTAAGCTGCTGTCCTATCAAAAGGCCAAGGCAGTCTCTTTATTTAACCAATGAAAGTAACATATAGACAGAAGACCCTTCTACATAAGAAGGGAGGGTGGAACATAAGGGAACCCAAACAATCGACGTGGTGGCTAGGGGCTGCAAGGGTGTGGACGCTGAGTGAGCCTGGGTGCTCTGGCCCGACCTCGCCTGTCTCTGTCGCAGCCTCTTAGCTCATGCTCACACCCACTCGCTCTCATTCTTCTTTTCTCAGAGGTCAGGCTACAGGTCCCAAATATGAGCTCTTTCCACTTCCTTCTGTAGCATGACCATACTTCCCACCAGAGAGACCAATGTCCATTCCTGAATTAAAATTAAACAGATCCTGGGGTGATGTCTCTCCTAGTGAGTGGGAAGAGGAAGCCTTTGGAGCTGGAAGATATAAAAAGGTAGAGCTTTTTTCTGTCTGCCCTAAGGCCACTTGAAGCAAAGAACTCTAATGAAAACTCTCAAGATGGTTCTACCAGTGCACAAAGGAGGATGTGTATGTATGTGTGTGTGTGTGTGGGGGGGGGGTTCCTTCTCCGGTCTCAGACTACAAAGCTTCGTTCTAAATTATAGTTTTCAGAATACCACACTCTGTATCCACAGTACTTGCTCTGAAGCATCCTTTCTCTCTTTCCCTTGAAGCCCTGCTGCAGGGAATTCTTGCCCTTCCCAACCATGAAGCCTAGTAAGCAAAGGTCAGGTCTGTGGTTTCTCCTATAAATCTAAACCAGTACTTCTCCAACCCCGTCTAGTCTCTGTGTACTGTAGCACTCTCATTCCCATGGGAGTGATTTTGTAACCTCCCCATACTTAGCTAATTTGATGTCATTATCATTGGACCAAGTCTGAAGGCTTCCATGGCTCTCTGCAGCCACACAGCAGATGTTTCATCTACAGCTTGTGCAGCTCCAAGAAAGCATTCAGAATTTGGAGCGCCATCTTCCACCGCTCTCCCCAGTTCTTCATAACAACCATTGGTGTTCTCTACATACAGATCTTGTAATACTTTGCTTAATTAATCTCTGATTATTTTAGACATCTGACCTAGAAGTTGACTGTTATGGGAGGTAATGTCTTCCAGAATTTATCAGTTTTGTTTGTTTTGTTCTAACAAGAAGTCCTTCACTTTGGTGGCCACGGAGAACAGGTGATAATGGGGGAGAGACACTTGGCAACTTTGGAAGCATTTCCAATTTAAAGTTAATTTTCTGTCACAGTGGGGGGGGTGAAATCTATATGAAACTTCCCTCAGCTACAACTGTTAGGGATGCCAGTAAGCACACAGGCAAGGGCGACTCTAAGGTGCCCAAATTTCCCTCATGTTAGTGATAAAGCTGTTGACCAAGGTAATTATGTCTCTGGGGCCAAACTCAGCTGTTTTATGGATGACCCCATCCACAATTATACATAGTCACCACTTAAAACCCTATCTGATTTATCACGGTAATAGACACTATGAAAATGGTTCCCTGCAGGCATTTCTTTTAGCAGAACCCCCATATTTCAGTTTGAATCAGCAATGGCGTTTATGCAATTAGAAATGCTTGAAGGAAGCCTAGAGATTGGCTGGAGATAGCAAGTTCTTATCGGCAGAGTTTTACCTACATGGACAAAATTGTCTTTAAAACACTTTTGGGAAATCTAAACTACCTCGATCAGTTTTGCACACAAAAATATTGATGATGGAGAGGAAAGTAACTTTCTGAAACATTAAAATCATATTATTTCTCTGGCTAAATCCCCTGATGGGGATTTTATAGGTTTCCTTAATTTGAAAGAGTTTTTTTTTCAAGATTCTTGTGATAATTAAATAATAAATATAACACTCGCACTTATATAATGTTTCTATTTGTGGCACCAATTTATTCCACATCAATCATGTTAGATAAGGAATGACTAGGTGTTATCTAATTGGGAAATAAATTCAAACAAAAGTCCAAGTGGGATCTAAGCATATGGAGAACTGGTTCTGTCTTTGGTCCCTTTCTTTGTTTCTTTCTTTCTTTCTTACCACCCTCTTCTTCCGTTTTGGACTCTGTTCTTTTGGGAAATGCCCCAAATATTAAATACCTGCCAGTCAACAACAGTAGCTCTCTGCTCTGCCTCAGGAAAAGACATCCTCATTTTATAACCTTCAGTCTGTGCAAGGCAAGTATCATTTCCACCTTATAAAGTAATCAACACTCTCAATGTTTAAGTAACCTTTCCCAAGGCCACATGGACTAATTGGGAAAAAATGAGATTAAAGATTTCAGGACTAAATTTCTCTCCATCATCCACATACTTTCTATATTGCCCGTGAGCCCACAGTCTTGGGCCTTCGAGGATGTGACTGCTACCTGTGACTGCTACGTGCTTTAAGACTGAGGCTTAAGGCTGTACCGTGAGTATCACCAGGGTTATGAGTAAGAAGCCAGGAAAAGCCTATGGAACCCTAGCAGTTTCCAGTCTGAGAGTAGCCCAGGTCAGCCATTCCAGAGACCAGTACAGACCTCTTCAGTTGTTTGTGCTGACATAGATGTCGAGTAGAATTCCTTAGTGCCAACATCCCCAGAGCCAACTTGGTAAAGACCAGAAAGCAGAGTACAAAACCCAAATGACTAGCAGTTGGCGGAAAGAAGTCAGGTTAGTCCAAAGAGGCATTTTACTGGCTCTATTTGAGTTCTGAACATTCTGGATATTTAAACCAGAAAAAGAAACGCAAGCATGAAATAGAAGAAATAGCTTTCACTGTCCAGCCCACAGTGCCCCCAGACAATCAGCAGGGCGGGGCTCCTGGAGATCGGAGGAGGTGCTAGAACCTATACCTCAGATTTATTTACAAATCTGAGTTGGGCGAGCATGAGTCTGTGAGCTCATCAAACTTTTATAATTAGATTTTTATCACTATGAGCAATAGAAGAACAAACAAAATCAAGAATCACCCTCTTCACAACGTCATGTTCAACTCAAGTGTTTTTGAAGTCAATAAAGCACTCAAACTTTTCTTTGGGCTTCTATCAATGTTTCTGCAGGTTGGAGGAACTTGAGTGATCAATTGCTTCCATCCACTGAACCTCCACGGTGTTTCTACTTAAAGGAAACCTTTAGGTCAATGTTTTGCTTTAATTTGGTTGTCAACATCCAGAAAAAAAAAAAAACAAATGAAAGATACAATACAATCTGGAAATTAAAGGTTATTGAAAGAAATGTATATTCTATGTATGTGGTCTCTACTGATAATCAGGATTTACAACTTGTAAGAACAGAGGGGGCAAATCGTCTTTGCTCTGAATTGCCAAGGGAATTACCTTTATCCTGCCAAATGGTCCAGATGCTTTCTTCCAGCAAAATTTCCCTATCATGCTAATCCTGATTTGCATGCACGTAACTCAGCCAGACACAGCCAGGTATGCCTCTGATTTACAGAACGAGGCTTTAAAATTACTTGACTTGATTTAAAATGAAGCTAAGCAGTAAACGTGGAACCACGAATTTCCCTTTTCTTTTCCTACCCTTGAATCTGAAACTTCCACTAAATCATATTAAAAACAATAATTGCTAAGTGACCCCAGAACGCAGGAAAGAACTATGACCTAAGTTTACAAAGCAAATCATCAAACACTTCCCAATTAGATATTTCACAAAATATCTCAATATAAAAAATAGTAACACCATAAAATATTTTTTTAGAATTTTTTAAAAATTTGTTTTATGTGTATGGGTGTTTTGCCTGCATGTATGTATGTCGGTGTGCCATGTGTGCTCACAGAAGCCAGAAGAAGTTGTTGGATCCCCAAAGACTGTTGTGAGCTGGCATGGAGGTACTGGAATTCTTTTACCACTGAGCCATCTCTCCAGCCCCAAATAATTCATTATTAAAGCTATATGTCTTGAGAAAGAGATCTTGTTTCCATAGAACGCAAGTATTTGTCTACCATATGCACATCTTGCCTCAAGATGCGATTGTCTTATGTGTGAAATTCAGTGAATGATAACTCAGTGTTTACTGTAGGCATCATGTTCGTCACTCAGAATTTAAAGGGTCACTATGGCATTTGGTGACGATATATTAGAAGCAGAACCGTCTGGCATCTGTAAGAGCAGACAGAGGCATGTGGAGGTAGCAATAGTGATGGTGTATGAACGAGGTGGGGACCAATTGAGTAGAATCTGGTACCACACTGGATATATTGGTGAACAGGAAGTTTGGTTTCCAGTCTGGAGCTAAGGCAATGCCTCTGGGTGAGAGGAAGAAATGTCAGGTCTGCAGAGGCCTCTCAGGAACAGGACTTTACAAAAGGCAACTGTGTACGGGAGGCTGTGGTGCAAGGCCATTTTTGCTGGCTACAGGTCAGGTCTCTGGAACCAAAGAGAACAAACGGCTCTTCTTAAAGGCATTTATGGACACGGAATCCGGGTGACACTGTACCCTTCCCAGATTTAAACTAATGAAAAAGTAAATAAATAAAAGTCGGGGGGAGGGGGCAGGGATGTCAGGATTAGAGCAGTACCACAGGCTCACAGGCTCCATCACCCTGCAGATGAGCGCAGAGAGCTAACTGCAGTCTGGAATGCTGTCAGAGATGATTGTATTCTAAGACCATTTTTAGAGGTCCCTTGGTTTGCTTCCCGAATGGAAATCTGACATTCCGCTAACTGTAAGCGCTAGCTAGGGAATAAATGGCTCAAGGAGTGAAGCCTCTTTCAGTTCAGCCTTCCGGTTTCAAATTACTTTCACAGCAAAGACCAGCTCGTTGCCGGAATGATGCTCTTACATATACTCTGATTATTAAAAACGTAGACGGAGCTAAAGGAGCCGTAGAGCACACGCACTGAGCAGACCCCTGCCCCTCCTCCCTGCTTGGGTTCTACATCGGGTTCCCGCATTTGCCCCGTGGGTGTGGAGGAAGTCAGTACACATCCCGTCTCAGCATGATTACCTGTAAATTATAAAACCTTCCGCCAGCAGTGGAAATCTGTGATTTCCCCTCAGATTTCCGAATACAGAAACAAGAAAATTAGGGCAAATGCCTGAAATAAATCAAGGTTTTTGTTTTCTAGAGGAAATGAAAATGGTACATTTCGATCCAAATCAATGCGGATTTAGTTCATAATGGTGTTGAAAAGGCTGCATATGCCCCCTTTTAATACACAGCATGCCAATGCCTAGAGTTTAGAATTTCAAAGTGTTAATATCAGCCACGATTATTCAACCTTCTAATTTTATAAAAATAATGGCAGCTAAGCCATCCTGCTCAGAGAATCGATTATATGCCTAGTTTTAAACTTAACTTTTAAGTGGCCTTCCATTAGGACGTGAAGTGAATATCCACTTGGAGGGTTACAAATTCAAATGTCCTGCTTTCAATAGGGACCAAACAGTGTCCCAAAAGAAGCCCAGACCACCCTCTGGTTATGAGTCATTCCAATCAGTTATTGATGAAGCAATCAGGAGCTGATCCGGATATTTACAAGGGAAAAGTTCCTGCCTGTTTATATCAACACATCTGATATAAGCCATCGATTTTATATACCCCATGGAGTCCACTAGAATTATAAATAAACTTTCCAGTATTTGTTTTGGTTTCTACACCTGATTAGCATAGATGAGATTACACTGATTTCCGCTGAGATAAATGTTCTACACTTCCTGCTGTGCACCTCATTTGCTCTGAACCCCAACAACTAATCCTTTAAGGGACTACCTGGAATACATAGCCAGACTGACATTCTACCTAGTCTAAAACACACAGACAGACAGACAGACAGACAGACAGACACTGACACACACACACACACACACACACACACGAGCCCAGAGACTGAGAAACCTGACAAAGGTTGGTCAAACTTGGCCAGTTCTAAGCGATGATAGAGGCGTATGTACTCACGTCCACCTGGCTTCCCAGCCTGTTAAGCAATGTCTCTTTGTCTTTCCTTTTCCCTCCTCTAGGACTTTTCTTGAGCTTCTCTTTCCTAACCGTTATAACATCCATTTCTAGGCTTTCAGGCCCCTCAGTGTGAGCTCGCTTTGCTGGGGAATATTATTTTAAGGTGTGTTGCTTTTTGTTTATGCTCCATTTGTTTACCTCTGTGAAGCTGTGATTGCTTGCCTGTCACCCAGCCACCTAGCCAGGCATGGAATAAGAGTGAATGTAAGATATAGAGCAAAAAAAAAAAAAAAAAAGCCCAGAGGCGAAAAGTAGTCGGGATAATTTAAAGTTAAGAAAAGCTGGTAAGAAGTAGCAAGGCAAGCTAAGGCCGGGCATTCATAACTAAAAATAAATCTCCGTGTGTGATTTATTTGGGAGCTGCATGGCAGGTCCCCCAAAAGCCAAAAGAATAAAGCATCACAGTATATCACTTGACTCCTGCTCTGCCCCTTTGGGTCTGCTTCCGCACCTCCTCCTTTTCCATAGCTGAAGGTGGGTTAAATCAGCCAGCTCAACCCCAACAAAATTACCTAATACACCTTCTAAGCACTTGCGTATTTCTTTGTTGAATACACAACAGTGTTATCCAGATAGAACACGCCAACTATTACAGCAAAATGAGTAAGCCTTGTGCTCCCGAGCCAGCAAATCCAAGCCTTGTAGTTCTAATCTTTCTCTTCCGTGTCCTATTTTAAAACGTTGTTCCAATTAATCCTACGTATTCATGAAGATAATCTGAGCAAGATAATCCTTATGCTTCCTCTGTAATGGTGTGATGATTCCGTCACCATCCGAGACCCCAAATCAACAACACCCCACCCCATCCACTCCTACACCCGCAGCCCTCCTACCCCTGCCACCCCCACAAAATCCAAAACTACTCTCAGCACTTTATCCTGGTGGGGATTCCCTCTTATTTCTAAAGTACTAGTATGCCTGTGTGCTGTGCACTGGGAGCTTAGAATGAAGAAAACACTGTGACTATTTTTTATAAAGTCTATTAAATATTACACTCTGAGAGAGAGGTGGGTTTCATCCTCCATCCCTGGCTAGCCTGAGAGCATCCATTTGCACTAGATTTTACATTGCCTTCAGTCTACGGGCAAAAGAAAGCCCTTCTGTGTTCTCTCATTAGAACACGTGCATCCTTTCTGCTGGCTCATCTAAAGGACCGTGGTTAACATCCTGCTCAGCCACCGCTGTGATTGCTCCGCTTTTCTGTCCTCTTCTCCACTGTGTACAAGGTGACCTCGTTCTCTTAGCACAAGTTGTTCTTAGTTCTTCAATATCATATTTTCCCATCCAAACAGGTCAATGCGACCATGTTCAGATACTCTGCCTTCTCTCTCCTTTACCCATGCATATTGCCCCATGACTCGGAAGCAGTGCTTCTCAGCCTGTGAGCCCCTGGGGGTCCAATGACCCTTCCATGGGGCTCGCATATCAGATATCCTACATATCAGACATTTACATCACTATTCATACAGTTGCTAAATTACAGTTAGGAAGCAGCAATGAAATAATTTTATCCCCATAACATGAGGAACTGTACTAAAGGGTCGCAGCACTAGGAAGGTTGAGAACCTCTAGAGTCTCCTCACTCGTATCTCCTGACCACATTTTTCTTACACAAAAATTTAACTTCTTACAAATTTTACCCTGACTAAATGAAAAAAGTTATCTCCATGAGCTGCTCATGCTCCTTAACCTGCACAGAAACTTCTCTGAATTTGCATTAAAAATGAAAAGAAAAGCAAGCTATATGTTCAAGTGTGTGCACATATGCTCTGGCACATAAAATCTCACACTAAAAATTTCATAGCAGTTAGATTTTAGCCTTCATAATAAAATATTGATTTTAGAAGGTTAAAGGAGATATCTTAAATGTTAACCATTAAAAAAAAATACTTAACCATTGGACAACAGCAAGTCTTTTTTCTAGCTCTTTAAAAATATTTTAATCATGCAAAATCAACACAGTGTAATCTAGCACAATACTGAATTGTCCCCTCAGGTCAACTGGCTTTTATTAATTTAGAGGGTTTAATAGTTATTAAACACAATAGTTATAGTTATTGAAAATAGCAACTCTAAAGGAAGCTTGAATATATTATTTTAGAAACAACATACAGCAATTAGCAATAGAAACGACTGCTCTTTAGATTTGTGTGGCATAGCTCTGCTAGGCAGTCACAGAATTACAAAAGAAGAATCTCCAAGTACCATACAGATCCAGAAACTAGTTACAAGCTCTACCATACACACATGGTATTTGCAGTAGCAAACATGCAAGCATTGGTAGTTCATGCTAGAGCGGAATGCAGGGTGCAGAGAAGGCCCAGTAACTCCTGAGGATGGGAGCTGGGTGACAAGGAAATGCCCCATCTTTATAAGAATCACACCCATTTCCCCAAAATACTGGAAATACAAGAGACCCAACAACTACCTTTTTTTTTTTTTTTTTAAATCTCCTCAGGGAACATAAAGGATGGACCAGTATGTCAATTAGGAAGCAAGTAAAAGCCTTTTTAAAAGAAGAATTAAAAACTTAGCCAAGGATGTAACGTTTGCTCTCACTTGCTTCTCCCTTTGTGATTTCTCTTATCATATTCATTTACTCTGTTTATGCATACGCACCTGCAAGCGTGCACCTGTGTGCCACTGTGCACTTGTGGGGGCCGGAGGGAAACCTGCAGAAGTCTGCTCTCTCCTTCCATCTTGTGGTTTATGGGGACCTAACTTAGATTATAATCAGGCTTAGCGGCAAGCACCTTTACCCACGGAGCTGTCTCTCTGGCCCTCACTCGATGCTTAGCTGTAACGCCATGGAATAAACTATGCAGACAACCGTGGGAGACAGGAACTTCATCTACGACCTATCTTCAAGCCATCTCAACAACCCTGTTGAAATTGGGGCGCCGGGGTTGCGTCCCCAACACCCCGGGCTGCCTGGCTAGCTTATGCCTGAAATAACAACACATAAACTGTATTCATTTAAACACTGCTTGGCCCACTAGCTCTAGCCTCTTATGGGCTAACTCTCGCACCTGGACTAACCCATTTCAAATATTCTGTGTTAGCACCCCAAGGTGCGCTTACCGGGAAGATTCTAGCCTACGTCCATCCCGAGTAGGAGCTTCATCGCGCGTGTGCCTCAGAGCGCAGAGCTATCCCGTCTGCCCGCTAGACAGGAGCATGGCATCTCTGAGCGAAGCTGCATGATTTCTGACCTCACTTCCTCTTCCGCCCAGTTTTGTTTACTCCACCCACCTATGTTTTAACCTATAGGACCAGCCAAGCAGTTTCTTTATTTTAACCAATGAAATCAACAGATTGATGTATGACACTCCCACATCACAACCCTGATTGCCTGCATGTAAAAAGAATTGAATTTGGTACTGCTCACTTGATTAATTCCATTAGCCTAACTGAAAGTGTCAACGTGGAACTCACAGTTCATGGAGAACATTAATGGGTCTACTTCTGTACCAATCGGTGAGCACCTGGGCAGAGAACGCCCAGCTGATGATATCCCGCAGTGTCTCTCACCCATTCCTTGCCTGCTTCAGATAATCCTGTCATTTCCAGTAACTTCAATTCGGGGATGTTCTTGAAGCTTCTAATATTTGTTTTCATTTGCTTTGCTTTTCTTTACATAAAACTATGTCAGTTAGCATTAAAAATATGCTCCTTTGGCCAGTGAGCCCAGGAGTTGAGCATTCCTTGGGCTTAAAATTGTCTTCTATTACTGGTTTCTCTAGCTAATATAACCTCCTTAAAATGTTTTAAAATTTTTCATTTAAGTAAATAATTACACCATTTCTACCTTTCTTTTCCTTCCTTCACTCCAAACCCTTCCATGTGCCCACCCTCTTGCTCTCCCTCCTTCAAGTTCATGGCCTCTTTTCCTGCTGTTACACACACATATGTGTACACACACACACACACACACACAAATACTATAAATACAATCTTCTTGTCCATATGTGATCTACATGCACACGTTCTCAGTGCTGACTATACTGGATTATCAATAACCATGCTCTTCTCTGGGGAAGACTATTTCTCTCACGGCATTTGTTAGTTGCTTGTAGTTCACAACTTCCTTCACTAAAAATAGTTAATCATGGTCATTTAAAATGTATCATTAAGATGCTATGATTTGCCGGGCGATGGTGGCGCACGCCTTTAATCCCAGCACTCGGGAGGCAGAGGCAGGCGGATCTCTGTGAGTTCGAAACCAGCCTGGTCTACAGAGCTAGTTCCAGGACAGGCTCCAAAGCCACAGAGAAACCCTGTCTCGAAAAAAACAAACAAACAAACAAAAAAATGCTATGATTTAAAGCGTATTTTAGAAAAACAAGTAGCGGACATCAAGCTTCAATCACACCTGTAAGAGATTTTGTTTTTTCTTTAAAAAAAAAAAAACTGTGAGGTGTGAAGATACACCTTTAATCCCGATCTTTTGAGGTGGGAGGAGTCACCTTTAACCTGGGCCACCCCTCCTGCTGGCAGCCTGTGAAGAATATGGAAGGAGGAAGCTTGCTCTTGGCCTGCCTGCAAGTCCATTCCTTCACTGTTCTTCCAGAATCTAGTGTAGAATCTGAAGACCAGTTGAGAATCCAGCCTTATGGACTGGACTGCAGGATTCTTGGATTTTCTGTTCCTGGGCAAACATTGTCTACCAACAGAATATATGTATTCTAAAAGTTCTAAGAGTATACAGCCGGGCAGTGGTAACACATGCCTTTAATCCCAGCACGTAGGAAGCTGAGACAGGAGGATCTCTGTGAGTTCAAGACCAGCCTGGTCCAGAACAGGCTCCAAAGCTACAGAAAATCTCTGACTCGAAAAACAAAACAAAAAGAATATATAAGTATGCATGTGTCTGTAGGTATGCATTCTATAAGCTCTGTGCCTCTAGAGAATCCTGATTAATACAATAAGTCTATGAGAGAACAGCTCCAAAGAAATTTGATTGAAGAACCAAGGTGAAGGGTGATATTT
Source organism: Microtus obscurus (assembly GCA_963919715.1). Classification (NCBI taxonomy): domain Eukaryota; kingdom Metazoa; phylum Chordata; class Mammalia; order Rodentia; family Cricetidae; genus Microtus; species Microtus obscurus. The sequence goes on from CAWTZC010001434.1 coordinate 1,390,317, forward strand.
TAGTGTCTCCCAGGATAGATGTAACAACAGAACTAACTTACAGAGCTGATGCCCATTTGTGCATAAATTTCTAAACTGCTATAAAATGGGAGCAAATAAATTACATCAAATATTCGGTAAAAAACAACACCCGTTGCAATTGGGCATGAGGCCCAAGCAGGCGTCTCATGGCTGGGCAGCAGAGGGCACAGGTCCAACAGATTCATGAGTCGCATACACCTGTGAAGATCCCCCCGTGCACACAGAAAGCGGTTTCCTATGCCTTCCAAGATGCTCACATCCTTAACCAGCTCTCCTCTGAACCCCATTCTCAGTCAGCCAGGGTGAGGGTCACCACACAAGTCCATCACAAGATTTTCCACATGAAAACTTTAATTCAAGGGAAAAAGAAAAAATTCACAAAAGAATTGGCAGATGACACCGAATACTTTCTCTAATCTATAGGAAAGAAAGCAGGAACAAGCCTTTAAAATGTGTCTACTAAGAAAGTAACATGAAGGTTTTTCAAACGAATTTCAGATTCCTCGAAACAACTGCTAGAACAGAGACTTGAATAATTTCTCTAATAACATTCCATTTGATGTAGCCATCTGAATGCAAGAACAGAAAGTAAAACAGATCACCATGGTTTGCAGTAACCAAAGACTGTTTCGATGAGCCAGCATGTCAAGGAACTGGGAAACATTAAAGCTAACACAACAATAGGCGAATCTTTGCCCCTCTGAACCCTTTGGGCAAAGATGACATATTGTTGAATACTGCAGTAAATATACTTTAAGAATTGGTGCTCTTATCATTCAATGGCAATTTCTCCAATATGATAAAGCACCAACTTCGGTTTATTAACACGACTTATACTCATGGTTTGGGATGTTCCCCAAGACAAGTTTACAATGGTATAGTAACGCAAACTTCTGAAAGAGAACAATTTACATTCATTAAGGCACATCTGAAACCTCTAGGCATTCATATGAGAGCTACATTATTAACTTTCTCAAAGCAGCCTGTTCCTGAAACACAATCTGCTTGGTGGGTTGGCGCACTAGAACAATGGGGGAGGCAGGGTTCTACTCGCAGTCGCCCTAGAGATTTCCCACACCAATCTGCAACAAACACTACCAACTCAATGCTCAAAGAGGTGAGCAGATGTGCATGGCTAGGTTTCTAGGTCCAACACTCACTCCAGCCATCTTCCTCTAAAACTACCCCTGCCTTGAATGATTCTAGCATGTCAAATTTCAGCTCATCCTCAAACACACACACACACACACACACACACGCGCGCACACACACACACAAACAGAAAGGCAAAAAATAGAAAAACAGAAGAACGACTATTCACCAACATTCCTGCAACAGGGGATCTTATTCTAAATAGCACTTAAAGGCCTAGGGATGCAATTATAAGTTAGATTTTTTTAATGCTCTTCTTGTGTTATGTAACACAGATTTTAGAGCAGCTAGAGAATAGTTTTAAATTTGCTCAACTCCATCACTTTATCATAAATGGGAAATTTTGATTTTAAAACAATTAACCACCAAATATTTTTTATTTTGTTTTGTTTTTTAACCATTTAGCATGTAGGTTTATTTACCAAAATGGTTTCTTTTTACCCCATCCTACCTTCATTTCCAGTAAACTGTACAAATGAGAAGGGTGTGGTATAAAGCATCACGGCTGTGACAGTTTTTATTACATCTTCATGTATTTATATATGTAACGCCGAGAAAGAGAAAGAGGGAGATAGAGATAGAGAGAGAGAGAGAGAGAGAGAGAAAAGAAAAACCCTGAGAACTTTCTTAGTAACTCTGGAGTTATACACCTTCTCTCCTTAAAACTGAAAAAAAAATATAGTCTCAAAACATAAAACAAAATAAAACTATACACTATAATTTTAGAAGTCAACCACTAGACTTAATTTAGAGGAAGCACAAAGATTTGTTTTAGATCTACCATGATTATTTAGAATTTCCTGTGAGAATAAGCTCAAAAATGCAGAACGATACAATAATCTTTAATGTCAGAAACATCTCCACCATACAGAAATATATAACTATTTGTCGCTTTACAGTATCTCAAAATATCTTCACATATATTTTCTCCTCTGAAATATGAGAGCAAAAAAATATCGGAAATGCACAAGGCTAATCAAGCAATACGACGTCTATGTAATTTTATCAGTAGCCACACTTAGCGTCATTACAGCCCATGGTACAACAAAGCCCGTACGAGAACACCTGCGGAAGCTCAGCAATGCGTCTAGCTACTTGGCCATGCTACATAGCATTTTCTGGAACAGCTTTTTAGTAAATTTCTGTAAGCATATGGTAGTTTGAAAAACACAAAACATAGAAGTCAAATTCAGAGGGCTGTTTGATATCTAACACACAGAGAAATACATCACCTATAGATCTTATGTTAAAAAACTATTAAATGTACAAAGTGCTTTTAATAGAAAAAATTTGAGACGTTCAATTTTTATCAGCAAAAGGAATGACTTCCCTTAACTTGTTCTTCACTAAGTTATTCTCTTTGTTATTTACAGATTAAATGTAGGAAACATTGCCACTTTATGAATATGCAGTTTAAATAACCATCGTTGAGAAAAGGCCACTATTTTAGATGGAAGCCAGGGAGTTCTCCTCTTGAGACTCAATGTTCTCAAATTAAATAGCATAAGCTAACATAATCATTAATAAGAAATAATAGTCTAAACTTGAAATTGTTAAACGTTTTCATTTCTAAGGGTTCTGGTATACCATAATTTCTATGTGATTCAGATTGTATTAATTTTAGTTCCTGGTATCTTGTATTTAAAAAATATTTTTAGTATCTGGCCCATGTTTATTTAAAAAAAAAAACCTCATTTATGTGTATGTGTATAGGTATGTATGGGCACTGCATGTATGGAGTTCCCCTGGAAGCCAGAACAAGGACTCAGATCCCTTAGTACTAGAGGTAGTTGTGAACCAACCACCTAGTATAGGTGTTGAGAACTGAACCTTGGAAGAGCCATCTCTCTAGTCCCCCTGATCCCATGGTTTTTATACTAAATACACTTAAAGTGGTCTGAATGCTTCATTGTGTGTTCAAAATTAAGATATTTTGAATTAAACCGATCATAGCCCTAAAATTTGGCCTAATTTAGTAGTCCCCTTTCCTTCCTGAATCCTGTGTAAACTCAACAAACTAAAGCTGTAGAATTGCAGTAACTAAAGGCTGAAGTGTTTCATATCTTACTCACTGGGATGGATACACAACACCGGTGCCACCATGACGCATGCACGCATGTGTGCGCATATGCACACACACATACGCAGCATACTCTCTTTCTCTCTCTCCACACACACACACACACACAATCTGGGATAAGCAACTGAGCTGTGTTGTGTAAACTTGAAAACGATAAAATCTTATTTCTAAAAGCACGAGATTGGTGGGAGTATTTTGCAGGAATCACCACTAAAACTGTGGGTGGAAAAAACCAACAAGATGATTATGTGATGTGGTATGAAAGAGGAAATAGTAAAAAATTCCTTGGGGTAGGAGAGGTGGGGAAAGCCTATATGACTTTTCTTAAAAGCCGAAGAGAGATTTTATAAAGTCAATTCCTTGCTAAATAAAAAACAGTAAAAATATTCTCTGTTCATTGCTTTGTTTGTGTCTGTATGAATGTTTTAGAGTTCCCATCACAGTGTTTCCGATTGTCTTCGGATCTGCAGTAATTAGCAACAACTGTACAAAACAAGACTGTTAGCCAATGAGTTGTAATATACTAGTTCTTACTAAAAGTGAGTGAGTGTATGGAACAGCAAACTGTTCTCACATCCAAAATGACAAACTACAGATGAACATACACACAGAGGCACTGTGGACGAGTGACACTGGCAATCCCACAATGCTACCCACATACACAGACACTGTATACGAGTGACATCAGCAACACCACAATGCTACAGACACACAGACACTGTGAACGAGTCACACTGGCAATCCCACAATGCTACACACACACACAGACACTGTGGACGAGTGACACTAGCAACCTCACAATGCTACACACACACATACAGACACTGTGGACTAATGACATCGGCAACCCCACAATGCTACACACATACAGATGCTGTAGACTAGTGACACTGGCAATCCAACAATGCTATGCACATACACAGACACTGTGGACAAGTGACACTGGCAACCTCACAATGCTACACACACACAGACATTGTGGACAAGTGACAGAGGCAATTCCACAATGCTACACACACACATACAGATGCTGTGGACTAGTGACAGTGACAATCCCACAATGCTACACACACACAAACACTGTGGACGAATGACACAGGCAATCCCACAGTGCTCATGGCATTGATGCATGAATGGCTCAAAGGGCAAAATTGCTCGTCGACAGTGTGAGGACACATCTTTAGAAAACTTTTGTGATTTTTAAAACACTCCTCAGTGAGTGTAGTCCTAATCAACCACCAGTTTTATATATAACAGCCACAAAAAAACAGTCTATTTTTGTTCTGTATTTACATACATACACACACACACACACACACACACATGTCCTTTCTAAACACTTAATACTGAAAATATTCTTATTATTCTAAACATTAAAAAAAAATCTTGAAATCAGACTATTAAAAATTTCCCTCTCCCCAGCTGGACATGGGTCCTAATGTGTGCTGGAAAACTCTTGTGGACGCTGACGAAGACAGAGCAGAGGCAGGCTTGCAGACAAGTGGGACCGACTGCCACTGCAGAACCCAAAGCTAAGAACACCAAGGAGCTGCAACAAAGATTCCAGATGACTTTCTGGATACATTCGAGAAAACCTACTCATCCTTCCAGTTTCAAAATGAATTTAAAAGTCCAGTAAGACCGCATCTGGAGAGGGTCCTGATTTCTACATGAATCTCTCAAGAGAACAGGCTGAATACAAAATGCTACTCGATTAGTTCTAGACGACTTGATAATATTTTTAAAGTAACTGTTATATACAGATTTTGGAAAAACACATCCTAAATATATTCTTTTATTGGATCTGGTCTTAAAAACTTATTAAATATCCAATTTCATTGTGATCCAAAATAAAAAAAGAAGAACAAACGGTTTACAACAAAATTCACAGATGGCTAACATTTTAAACATGACCTCATCTCTGTTCTTCAGGGTAAATTAGACAGGAATTTTTTACACTCTTAACCGGAACTGGTTTGTGAGTTTGTGACATTCACTGTGACACTACCTCATTGTGGCAACTGGTGTTTTCAGGATTTTCCGAGTCTTTGCTCTGGTTTTCCCCCTCTTCGACATTTTCAGAAGAAGTTGGACATTCCCCTTTCCCTGTGGTCTCAGTAACTGTTTGCTCAGGTGGAGGATTTGATTCTTCAGCAGCACTGTTTGGCTCTGTGTCTTGCGGTTTGCTATCTTCACTGCGGGGCTCCGGGCTCGGCTTCTCTGTCTCCTCTACAGCCTCTCTAGGGGCCCCCTTTTTCTCTTCCACAGTTTTGCTATTTAGTTGAACAGCTACTGAGGAATTTTTGGAGTCCTTGGATTTCTTGTGCATAGATGTTTGACTATTTGAACCTGAAGTGGGCAGAGCAGGCATCTTCTGGGCTTTGCCTCGTTCTGGCTGTTCTTTCTTAGGCGGGCCCCAGATGAAATTCTCCGACGGCATGTAGTGTTTCTGGGCAAAGCGCAGGAGCTTCCTCCTCTCTCTTCTGTCTCTAATGGTATACACGAAATACTCCAGAGCACTCTGCCTGATGTTGGGAAGAGTATTCTCCACCAGAGCCTCGTGGAGAATGAATTTTACGAGAGGAGATTTAAAACTCTCGTACCCAAGCTCACCAAGGCTTTTCAGAATCCGTGTAATTCTTAAATAGTTGTGCTGGGACCTGAAAGAGAGAGTTACAGAACATAAGAGAGAATAGCATGTATTTGACTCTGAGGTCTCAGCTCAAGGCAACCTATGTAAAACTCAAATGTACAAGCCAACTCTCCTCTTGAAAAGACTCTCTATGTAAAAAATTACTGGGATTGAATGCATCATCGCTGGTGTTACCTTGTTTATTATCATATCTGGGGACCAGGGATCTACAAGAGCAGCTTGTGACAAACTGCCAAGCATCAAGTTAGCTGATATCATCATAAGAAGAAAGGATGGTCAGAAAAAAATGAAAGTGTGAAAAGATGTGCACAAAACTCTTGCTACATGTATCTGCCCTAGCTTCCAAAAGTGTTTGAGTTATTAAATTAGAAGTAATTGCCAAATCATCTGGAAATGTTGGAGAAAGATGTCAAATTATTTGAGATATGGAAGTGTAGTAGCTCCATGGTCTTATATTTCAATAAGAGAATACAGATAAAATGGAAATCTTAATTATTTGAGCTAACCAATGACTGGGATAGATGAGCCCACACAAATTTTATTATCTCCATCCTCTTGGATGTTTATCTTCAAAGTATTATTTTACACTTTAATTTTCTTTTCATCTGAAAGGTGGCACTTAGACATATGTCTTAGTATTATGGATCTGTAACATCAGGATTTTCTTAAAGCTTCTTTATGTGTCTGTGTGTGCCTGTGTAAGTCTATATGCATTGTGTGTGTGCAGAAACCAAGGAAGGTGAGAAGAGGGTGCCAGCTTCACAGGAACCAGAGTTAGAGGCAGTGAGATGCCACGTGGGTGCTGGGACCCACACCCTGGTCCTCTGCGAGAGCAGTAACAACTTTTAACTGCCGAGCCATGTCTCCAGCCTCAAATCTACAATTTAAATTGTGTTTTGAGACAATGAGACTGGGGTAATATTAAGAAACCACACCACTAACCACAGGATTGATTTAGCGGTCACATTAATGTAGAGCTCTTGAGTTGAAAGAACTTATTGACAAACCTCGAAACGTGATGAAGCAGATACCAGGTTTGCAACACAACCACTCTAATACAAACAGGAAACTTAGTGTTTGCATGCACATTCATCTGCATCTAGACATTCGCAAGCTAAAGTATTTATGTAACAGAAAGGGAAAAAGAAAGTAAAAAACAAAGATCAGGATTCTAGAATGAAATTCTCTATAATCAGGTGCTTCAGTATGATTTGATATAAATGCCACAAGGAAAGGCGAAGTGATGAAAAGTAAGTTCAGTCCCTGCACACCAAGGAACTGAGAAAGGGCTGCTCGAGAGACAAAAGGGCAGGGCTGATTTTGCCAAAAGCCTAGACAGGAAAAGGGGGACCACAGGAGGGAAATGAAACCTAAGCTGAGAGTCAGTACAGCTCGCTGTAAACAGGACCTGAACAGCTTCTTGAGGTTGATCTGCACAGCTGTGCCCTCGTGCCTGGACGTATTTCACCAGCGTATTTTACCACGGTTGGTCACTTGTTCGCTCGACACTACTTCATGTTGCTCTGATTAAACAGTTTTCCTCCGCTAAGCTATAAATACAGCCGAGTCCCGGCCTATTCTAAAGCGTTCAAGACGCCGCGCGGCTTCAGTCACATAGAAGCAATGACATTTAAGAATAAGTCACAGAAGAATCCAAATGAAAATGAAGACGGAGGAGATACGCTTCTATCATTCCACATCATTTGTCCAATTATAACAAATAAAAATTTCCGGCAATTAGGAAGCTGTAGTGGCATGCGTCTATAATGCCGGGATTTGGAAGGCAGTGCTGGGAAGATGGCAGATCTGCAGTCAGCCTGGACTCAGAGAGACCTTGTCTCAAAGACTGCAGAGAATTCATATTTGGTTCCCAGCACCTGCCGTAGGCAGTTCACTGCCTGAGAATACCAGTTCCACTGGACCGGATCTTCTGACTTCTGCATGCACCTGCATATATGTGGCACACAGAGACAAGCAGGCACACACATATACATGTAAAATACTTTGTTCAAATTTAAAAAAAAATGTTTTCCTCAGAGAGTTCATCTAGAGCTGGGAAAACAGACAGACACTGGAGGACAGGAGGACAGGGAGCGAGGTGGGGCAGTGCGGAAGGGCTGTAAATTCAGGCGGTTCTTCCAGCGGGCTAAGAGACAACCTAATTAAGTAAAGCTTTCAGAAAAGGCTCTGGTTTTGGCTATAAATGAAAAGACCTGACAATGATACCCTGGGGATCACATTCTGTCCAGGATTTACAACTTCAGCCATGATGTGCCAAACACGACTGTCATTCCAAGAAGCGAAAAAGTGATAGCGGTTTGCACTCAGAAGTGCGGTGTGCTCGCTCTCTGCCACAGGCTGCCTTGCACACAGCCTTCTTCAACAGCATGACAAAGTTGCTTAGAAACCATCCAGACCTGACTGTCTGCGGGACACGGGCAGATGCAGACGTGCTTGCCTTTAAATAGCTTAAGAAGCGAACTTCTCCCGAGTTCTGAGTTAGCGGGTCTCCAGTGAGGAGTGTCAAGCTTTATGCCCACGTTTTCAAGGCTTGAGCAGAGCCGATTTGAATAGTGCTACTTAAGACGCGGGAAAAAGACACCCCAACCTTAGTATTTCCACCCCTCTACCAAAGCAAGGGGAAATTCTAGGAAGATGCGAACATTTTAAAGAGCCGATGCCAAAACTCTGATTGTTTTTACCAAAGAGAAATCACTTACGTTAGTTTTTTTTTCCTTAATACTTGCCCAGTTCAGCTAATTACAAGGTGCTAAAAAAAAAGTTTCTTAAAATTGTCGGTTTAGAGTCCAGTACTCCTAAGTCAGTCTATAATTAAAAATGGGGAAAAAAACAGTGTGCATATGAAGAAAATATTTTTAAAACTAAACTTTGGTTCTAAGTATTAATTACCATTATACATATTCAAGCAAAAGAGTACAGCTAAACCCATCCAAGAAAGCTATTCAATTTTCCTTTGTAGATTTTGGAATTAACCACAAATAGGTACTTGCCTTTTACCTAACTCATGCAAATAACTTTTCCTCTATTCCTCTAGTCGGAAGTATGGCCGCATTGAATAAAACCATTTTTATACATCATAGACCTCAGTCACGAATTTAATATAAGGTATTTGCATGCATGAAGATATTAGAAACTGTTTGTACCGAAAGCAGCCTATGGCCTAGGAGAGAAGATATGAAAAACTACAAGCAAGCAATAACTATAAACTCCATGAAACATGGCATAGAGAGGAAGAAAAGCCACGTCTGGCTGCAGGCAGAAGATTCAGGAAGAAACTGCTCTTGAGCAGAACAGCCAACATGCTATGTAGATTTGTCCTTTGGAGTTTCTGTGTTTTGCTTCAGAATGTAAAAGAAGAAATAAATGCATATCTGACTAGATTTTGATTCCTATTTCTATGCCCATCAGCTAGCCAGTCAGTCCTATGCCCAATGTCTAGCTATCCCTATGCCTAATAGTGTTCCTACACCCAGTGTCCAGCTAGTCCTATGCCCAATATCTAGGAGTCCTATACCCAATGTCTAGCTATCACTATGCCCAACGGCTAGCTGTTCCTTTGCCCAGTGTCTAACAAGTTCTATGCCCATCAGCTAGCCAGTCCTATGCCCAGTGTCTAGCCAGTTCTTTGTCCAACGGCTAGCTCTTCCTACTTTCCAGAGAATGGGGCCACAGAAGAAGGCCACTGGCTTACCATTGGGGCTTCACTTACTCATTCAGATGCTGAAATCTTTCTTGCCAATTTGCAGCCCGAGCAACATTTCCAGTTTTATCAATCAGCTTTATCCCAAAAAATTCTAGCATCATTTTATAAGCCAAGAAGAATCTTCTGATTGCTTCCTTTGTTTTTTTGAATTCCTATTATAAGAAGAAATAAAAAAAGTCACTTGACATGACTCAGTAGCTATCAGGACAATAAAGAAAGGATATTAATTGGCTACCTCATGCAAGATGAATTGAGTTTGCATTACCTCAATTTCATATGTAGTTAATTCTTTAGCATAAAAGTTCAAGCCTTGTTCTCTCAGGGGAAAAAGCCTAGTTGGTTAAAAATAAAATAAAAATTTTCAATGAACACTGTCTTGAGAACACACGATTACCAAGGGCCCGGTTCAAGGTAGAGAGCATTTAACTGACCATTGAATGTAGGTGTGGTTGTGCTCCAGCTTCTCATAGTCTCCCTTCCATTTACTCAGGACCTCTTCAATGTAAACCCCTAAACAGCAAATATTTAGAAAATGAACCACTCACTGAAAAGACGGTGATGGCATTTTAACATACAAGTCACCTGAGCTTTATAATAAACCATTAGTTTAAAACCAGCAACATACAAGACCACTCCTGAAAGAGGAACAAATACTCAGTAATGCAATAAGTATAATTTAAAAACACATAGCAGTAACTTGAATTACAAAACTCTGTACTAGGCAATCCACTCTAGAGCAGAAGATGGCAAATGATGGTCTAATGATCATCTTGTTAGTAAAGTTTCATTGGAACATAGCCAAGCACACCATTTATACACTGTCCACAGGTGCTTTTTACTACAACACAGACCTGAGCGTTACGATGGACTATCAAAGTCTAACACATTTGCTATCTGTCTCTGTGAAGAAAAACTATTCCAAACAGCATGACCATCTCCATCTGATTAATAACAACAAAAAATTTTAATGAAAACAATGCTGTTAAGTGATATATCTGTTCAAAGCCGCATACTAACAAATTAGTATTATTATTATTGATGATGATGACAACAATCTCTTCAGTCACATACTAGTAACAAAGCAGCCTAGGAGAGAACACTGGTCTTTGTGCCTGTAGAAAGTAAGTCCTTTTGTTATGGCCCCATGTTCTCCTATAAGAACTTAATAAAAGCCTTTTTATCCTCAGGTCTCTCAAGGTCCTTACCACTGGCCAGTTAGCTAATCTTACAGACACAAACAACAGACAAACCCACAGCTCATCTCATTCTTGTTTCCTCAAAGATCAGCAGCTTGTTGCCAAGGCCCCTCCCAGAAATGGGAAAAGTCGTACTCAATCACACCACACTGTAGGTTTAACTGTAGGTTCACAGGTTCATCACAGGTTTAACACGCTGAAGTCATTTTTCTCCTGCGTTTTTTTTTCTTAATCAATAGTAAATAAAACTGTACCTATGTCCACAGCTTTGCCTCCAGACTTCTGGGACACCAAACTGTTTAAGTCAATTGGATTTGGCCATTTTGGCAACATGCCTTAGGGCATCAGATCAGGACTCCCACTCCCAAACACCACACCCAGTCTTTGAGCTCCCTTTCCGGCTTAATCACCGGATATCCCAAGACTCTGAAAGGTTCATGTCTTAGGGTTCCTATGGCCAGATATGATGGAGGGAGGGAAGGGCTATTTCCCTCCCACTTCGACATCATAGCCTGGAACTGAAGGGAAGCTCGGCTAGGAACTCGAGGCAGTAACTGAAGCAGAGGCCATGTAGGAATGCTGTTTACTGGTTGGTTTCCCATGGTTCGCATGCCTGCTACCTCATACCATCCAGGACCACTAGACCAGGGATGGTACAGCTACTTATGAGGTAGGCCCTCCCATTGTAGACATCAATGCAGAAACTGCCCTAGGCTTTCCCACATACCAATACGATGTGGGTATTTTCTCAAGCAAGGTTTCCTCTTTGTAAATGACTCCAGCCTTTATTAACATAAAATTAGCCAGCCCAGTTTACAGACTAGGGCAGTGGTTCTCAACCTTCCTAATTCTGCAACTCTTTAATACAGTTCCTCATGTTGTGGTGACACCCCCCCCCAGCATAAAATTATTTTCATTGCTACTTCATAACTGTAATATTGTTACTGCTATGAATCATAATGTAAATATCTGTGTTTCCCGATGGTCTCAGGCAAGCCCTGTGAAAGGGCCGTTCAACCACCAAAGCGGTCCTGAGGTACAGGTTGAGAACGGCTGATCTAGGACCCCTGCTAGCTGACTCATACTGTTGTGAATGTCACTCTTACTGAGCAAATGACAGGAATCAGGGCAATCTGGTCACCTCACACTGATCCTCCAAGGAGACTCTGGTTTCTGCTTTGCCTATACACAATTCAGACACCCATTGAGAGACACAGTGTGCTGCCTCAGGTTTTTTTGCTTTCAAGTTTGTAATCAAATTACCATAGCAACTGTGAATTTTTGCTTTGGGTTTGAAAAGGTCCTATGCTTGGAAGGAGGTTACACGGGTGTGAGGGAGTCACATTTATTTGGCAGGGTTCGAACTGGGGTTGCTGTAGTGACCCAGCCCTTGATTCTGAAAAGTGGCAAAGGTAATTCTAGACACAAACAATATCTTTACTAATGTTCTAAATAATTTTTAGGTATGGCATAGCAGAAAGAACAGTTGAACTTAGTCCCTCTCTAAGATCAATTCAGCGACCAGGGAAGTCAGTCATTTAGGGTTCACGTCCCAGCTACTGCATATTCAAGATGAAAAGCTGAATTCAACCCCCTTCAAAATCTAATCATTTGAAAGTCTATGGATCCTCAACTCTCTCCTCTTTTCTGTTCTCTCTCTCTCTCTCTCTCTCTCTCTCTCTCTCTCTCTCTCTCTATCTCTCACACACACACACACACACACACACACACACGAGCCTACTGATGTGGGATGTCCTTCTGTATATGTGATGCTTTTATTTGTAATAAATAAAGCTGTTTTGGCCAATGGCTTAGCAGAGTAAAGCCTGGCAGAAAATCTGAACAGAGATATAGAAAGAGAGTAAGCAGAGTCAAGGAGACGCCATATAGCTGCCAAAGAAGAAAGACGCCAGAACAGAACATTACCTGGTAAGCCACAGCCTCGTAGCGATATACAGATTAATAGAATTGGGTTGATTTAAGATGTAAGAGTTGGTAAATAAGAAGCCTGAGCTAATAGGCCAAATGGTGTTATAATTAATATAGTTTCTGTGTGATTATTTGGGTCTGGGTGGCTGGGAAATGAAAGAGCAGTCTCCTTCCACAGTCTACCTGCCCCCCCCCCAAATTAAACTAAACCAAACAAACAAAACAACTGCCCCTACTACCTTTTCAGGAACAGCCATGACACACAGATAACAAGAAGATACAGTTAACCAGTATCTTTTTCTCCACAGTTCACTAATTGGATGACCACAACTCTAAAACCTGGGCTCTAGGGACACATCAGCCAGCATAGATAACAAGGCGAAACAAAGCTAACCAGCTAACACATGCAGCAAACATACACAAAGTGGAGATAAGGAAAGAACACCCAAATATCCGTTAGGATTTAAAATTTGCTTTTTTCCAACATGGCTTACTTACCATCTGGCTTAAATGGAATTTTATTCTTATAAAAGCGAAGGTTGCTCAAGTCATTTTGATACCGAATGTCTTTGAAGTTCTGCTAAAGGAAAAGATAAATTAATTTCCAGTATATGGGAACACACAAAGAGGCACAAGGACCCTTCTGTTATGTTTTCTTACCAGCGGAGTAAAAACAGAAAAACGGAAAGACAAGCGTTTACATTTAAGGGGAAAAGCATTCTGTTGTCTTACTGGGTACTGATGTCGGTATTTGTACAAATCCCTCGCAGCATAGAAGCTCCTCTTTGGTTTAGCAGCTGCTTCCGTGGGATCACCACCCTAAGACACAGAGTGAAACTCCGTCACACACTTACACAGAGCATGATACTGAGACCCTCACTGACACGGACAGAGGGACTGAGAAAGCTCCAGACCAAACTCCAAAATACTCAACATCTGTAAAGAGCCCTGAACACTAACAACCCGACCAGATGAAGGAAACAATTATATCTCTATATTGATGCCCATAAGCAGTGCTGGCTGGCATGACCTCCTTGTTTGCGTCACAAATTCCTGTCCTGAGCTCTATCACTAAATAAAAAACTTTTGATTCAGTAAATAGCAAACTCTTCAACGCCTTTGGGGAATAAATGCTAAGAATCAGTATCGATCCGGAACCGCACTCAGAATGAATTGCAAACATGTTTCAGGAGCCGATGACCAAACTTACTTTATACACCACGAGGAAAGGGTTAAGTTGGCAACTCAATTCTACACAGAAGATTCTCATTACATCTGCATCTCGGAGCTGCACTTGAAAGTCAAGGAATATTTATGAACGGGAAGGGGGTTTTAAACTGAATTAGCTTTCTAAACGCCTTCAAAGCACCATAACAAACACAAGGCATGAATAATCATCTGCCCATTCAATGATCAATGGGACCTAAATCAGCAAATTGGAGATAAATGTGCAAAGCAAGACGGAGCTCATTCTCGGGAGGGATGAACGTTGACTGAGGTACTTTCTGTGTGGCAATTCACTCACGCTGCTAAACAGAGGGCCACCCCTGTGAGGTCACCGTCGATGGGTAAGACGCAGGTCCCAGCATCCTTTAGCTATCGAGACCATATCATGTAGGACAAAATGCTTTTGCCCGGTGACACGCAGGACAATGAGATGGAACATGGGGAAGTCTGCAGTGCTAGAATATGAATATTCATTAAGAAAGCTGCCCCCAGTCCCTTCTCTCTCACCATTTCCCGCCCTCTCTCAGTGCTGACAGACTGGCATCCTTCTAAGCAATCTTCACATGTTTCTGAGGTGGTGTGATTCTCACTCTTACTACAAGCGCAAAGCTACTTTAGCACCGAATCCTCCGACGTCTAACGGCGGCTACACTGTCATATTACATAAGCAAGGAAAGGCTTCCATTCTGGTTCTTGCCACACTTTTCAAAATAGCTCCGCCTAACAAGTTTCAGAATCTATTTAGCCCGAGCTACAACCCCATGAATCATCACCTGCATTGGCCAAGAGCACTTTTCCATTTCCAGAACACTTCCGTGTCCCTTATTACTTCACTTGGGTCTTACAACATAGCTCACTGACCTTCATTACTGCCTGCACCTTGTTTCTAAGCTTAGAGGAACTAAACAAGGCTCGGATCCCGGCAACAGTGCAAGAACTAGCTGCTTCCACGCCTGTCTAATTAGGTCTGAGCCAGTGTTTCCCTGCTAAAATTGACGGAAGTGATGAATATTTGAGAATCCTGTTACAAAGATCAACGACCCAAGATCTGGAGCCAAGAGACTAGGTAAGTCTTGGTTCTGCTACTTTATATCTGTGAGGCATTTAAGAAAATCACTTAGCTGAATCTTAGTTTTATCATCTGTGAAATGAAGATTATGGCTCATGGCCTGCCTGGTTCCCCAAGACAGACTGCCAAGTGCCAACGCCTGCATCCTCCACCCTGCCAGCATCTGCCCTGTTTAGCTCTGGCCTCTTTCACTTCCTCAGAGAGGATTCTGCACCTTAACATACCACTCCCTTCCCCCTGGGCCATCAAAATTTCCCTCTTCCAAGCCATTCCCCGAATCCAGCAAGCATGCTTCAGTCTCTCCAAACTTAGGCATAATCTCTCGCTTGACCCAAGTCTGCCTCAAATACAGATCACGCCTCCACTCCCTTGTGATGTAAATATTACCCAAGAATTGGGCATATTCTCTATCTAGAATCATATTCTAGAGCCCACCCCGTAACCTAAATAAGGCTTTGCCCACAGCATGGCATTAAAATGGGACACTTAGGAACTTTCCAAATAAATCTCTTTCTGGTAAAAATAACGTCTCAATGGCCATCCCAGGTGACTTCCCAGCCATACTGAACTCCTTAAGGCTTCCACCCTGAGCAATGTTAGCATTGGCTGTCAGAATACCACACTCTCCTCCTGTCTTGTTTCCCGGGTCACTGTCCCCTCATTTTTTGGTTCCTCCTCTTAATCACACCCTCTGTCTAGAGCAGCAGACCTTAACTTGTAGGTCACAACCCTTTTATAGGGGTTACAGATCATATATCCTGCATATCAGATATTTACACTACCATTCCAAACAGCAACAAAATTATAGCTAAGAAGTAGCAATGAAATAATTTTATGGTTGGGGGTCACCAAAACAGGAGGAACTGTATTAAAGGGTCACAGCATTAGGGAGGTTGGGAACCACTGGTCTAGAGTGAGGTTTGTCCTCATCCCTCATGGCTCCTTGGTGACCTCTTATCTTGCACTGATTTTTAATTTACTCCTAAATGCCTGCCTACAGCTCCAATACTAGACCAACTATTTATAGAGAGCATTAACTACTCTTCAGTCCCTCTCAGATGCTTAATAGGACGGCAAACTTAAGACTCGACTTAACCTCTAAAGCATCTTTCGCCCCAGGCTTCGTCTTCTCAGTTACTGGTACCATCCTTGGTCTCTTGTTTACAGAGAGATGGACATCAGCAAAGACGGTGATGAGAAACCAGTCTGCAACCTACTTTACAGGGGGAGCTGGCTGTTCCAAGCAAGGAACAAACAGGGTGAAGGGCCAAACAGAAACCAAGAGATTATTTAAGAAGCTGGGTGGTACTTACAGAGGAAAAAGTTGCCATTAATGGGTGGTCTACTTAGTCACTCAGGTTGGGGGCGAGGGGCATTGGCTGAAATGTTATCCTGCTATTTTAACACAGATTGACCTCATTAATTAGATTATTACCCTTTTTTTTATTCCAAACATCTGTCAATAGCTACTTACTTGGGGAGACAAATGGAACGATAAAACACTGGAATATGACAAGTAATACTGTTTCAGGGTTCAGCACACAACGCTAGATGCAAACCAGAGCACGAGGGAAGGATGGCCCCATCCCATCCATCTGGGCCAAAGCGCTCACTTTGGTGACAGACATACTTAGGTCTGCATCTTTCTTTCCCTTTATGCTTTATGCAGGATTCTCCTTAGAAGGCTCACAATTCTCTAAAATGGTAATTAAAATGGCATGCACACACCCAAAACTGCATTCCATTTCAATAACACACTCAACTAGCTCCTATAGGAAGGCTCTGCCGTCCTCCCAAGAAGACGAGACTTCCCCTAAAGTCACTTTGGACTTGGGGCTCCATTTTCTCTTAAGTGGTAATAAGGGGACGTTAACCTTCAACACACTGCAGACTTCTTTATAAAAAAAAAATATTGTCCCTCCATTTAAAAGTTTCTGAGGCCCGGATAGGGAAAGGGACTCTCTCCCCCTTTCCCCCTCCCCCACCAACCTCCATAACGGTATTGGTCAAGTGATTTAAGCTTGGTTGGATCAACAAGTCTTCTGCCTGAAACAAAATGTTTAAGGAATGTCTTGAAGCCGTTGAAAGGTATCTCTTGGGGAAACGAACCCAGGCATATTAAGTTTGCACGGGAACCTTTCTGCAATACTTTTAATGGCCGTGGACCCCCGCTGAGGGGGAGACTGCGGGTCGCTGGGCATTGCAGTTCCTTCTTGTTCTGAATATTAAAAAAAAAAAAAAAAAAAAAAAAAAAACAGTAACACGCACCGGTCGGGTCCTCACAATCCTCTATTTTTAGGCTGGTTCCTCCCACCCCACCTTCGCATCACCCAGCTGCGCTGCAGAGGCAAAGATAACACCTAGAGGAGTCGGGGTTTGCCTTGGGGGACTTCCCCATGGTAATCACAGCAAGGCCCCAGGTCAGCAGCGAGTCACCCAGGCAATCCTGGCCACCGCAGGCTCCCCCAGGTCGGATGCCCGGGCCACGTACGCCTAGCATCCCTCCCTGCACCCCCATGGGGCCGCTCGCTGTCCCCCTCCCCGGTGCCCGGGCGCTCAGCCCTGCCGGGACCACCCCGGGTTCGGGTCCGGTTCCGGGGGTCGCGTACCTGCTCGGCGCCCCCCGCCTCGGCGTTGTCCTCGGGCACGGGGCTAGCGCGGGGCCGCCCTCCGGCTCTCTCGGGAGGCTGCTCGGGCTGCTCCGGTTCGCCGTGCTCCTGGCCTTCGCCACCGCCTGCCGGCCCCGGCTGCTCGGGCTCGGGTTCGGGCTCCGAATCGGTCTGCCAGGTGGAGTCGCAGTCCTCCACGGTGGTGGGCTCGCGGAAGCTGACCCCGCCGAGCAGGTTGCCCATTGAAGAGGCTGCGGCAGCGCGCTAGGGCCCGGGCATGGCCGCGTTCCGCTCGGGGTGCAGGCGGCAGCTCGCACGGCTCGCCGTGCACAGTTCAGCGCGGCCGCCGGCGCTCCAGTGTACAGGCGGGGAGGAGCCGGGAGCCCCGGGGCCGCCGCCGCACGCGTCCCTGCCCGCCCATCCCGCCGCCGCCCCGCCCCCGAGGAGCCGACCCACTCCCGAGCGCGGTCCACCAGCTCCTCCGGGACGCGCCCCCACCACTTCCCCGGTCCCCTGGGGTCGACAGGGGTCAGCTGCCCCGCCCTGTCTGGCCCGGGTGCCGCCCCCTTGGGGCTCCTCCCAGCTAAACTGGAAGACTGATCCCGCCCAGGTCAGAGAGTGGAAGGAGGTGTCTCCATCAGCAGTTGGGTCCTGCCCGCACCCCCGCCCCCACGGGCTGTTCCAAGAGGAAGACAAATTAGCCGCAGCCGAAGACAAAAGCTAATGGTGACAGTGCACCCTCTAAACAGGAAATCCGAGCTTCACGAACAGTACTTAGGGACACCGAGAGTCCCTGCGGTCTGAATAAAAGTCAGAGCTATCTGTCACCCCAGCCAAAGAGCAAACTTCTCTTGAAACAAAGGAGCATGGTTCATCTCTGAGTAGTTTTAACAGTTACCCACTCCACATGTGAGCTCTCTGCAGAAAAATCTCAGACTCTCAGAATCTGTACTGCAGAGGGCCTGGTTCTAAGTGGAGTTCAGACTCATAGTTCTAAGGGGACAACCGAAGAGTGTGAAACAAATCTCACGAAGCTGGGGCCCTCTTCCCTCCTTGTTTGGATAGGACTTCTGTTGGGGAGCATTGCCTGGGCTCATGCAGGGAGCTTGGTGCTCAGAAAACATTATTGAATAGGCACAAAAAAATTGGTTAGTTTTGTTTGTTTGTTTATTAAATGAGTCAATCGTACTCAAAATTAGTAATTAAAAAAGTATGAATGAAGGTAGGTGGGTATTGCTTAGGGGACTACTCAGGCAAACAGGGTGCCCCCCCCCCCCCAGATAAGGTTGCTTCTTCTCAAACATTCCAATGGAGTGGGTGTCTGTCACTAGTTTCTGACTTTGGATAGATCACATTGCTTCTTGAGTCCCCAGTTCCCTCATCTTTGAAATGACGCCAGGTTTTTCTCTCTCGAGTGGCATCTGGTTTGACCTTTAATGACTTCATGACTAGCAGAGGATCTAAAACTAATAATGGATCCATGATACACACAAAAAGAGCTTTCTGGTCAGGGTATCATAAAAAACTGATGATATTAAGATGAAATCCTTCTTGTCAGACCCAGACAAAGTTAGAGCCAGACAGTATTATTCAGGGACGTGGTGTTCATGCCTGTCTGAGGTAAGCAGTTTCTTGGCTCATAAAATTTGTTTGTTCTAAAAGATCGTCAGAGTTTGCACGCCTCTCCCACTGGAGAAAAAAAAAATTATCCTTAGCATTGAGATTGTTGCAGACCACACAAAAGCTTCTTCAGAACATTTTCTTAGCAATCCTACCTACTACACAACTGAACCCATCTCAACTCCTTCCTCCCACCTCCAAAACCTAAAATCTTGATACCCAAGAAGCTTTTGTAAATTCATCTCGTTTTGAGTTTAGAATCATATCCTTGCCTTAATCCATCTTGGATTTATCCACAGTTTATCTGATGTGCCTACCCTCTCTCAGTGCTCTGCTCTTCCCAAATAAACATCATCGTGGAGAACCACTAATTGTCTTTTATGATGACAATGATTTGGCGAAAAAAAATTATGGGGTAGCTGCAAAACAAATCAATCCAACACTGTTAAAATCCAGGGATTCCATTCATCTTCCATTGGTACCAGTCAAGAACATACTGCAAAAGTGAACATTTAGCTGGTCCAGAGTGGATAATGCTGGAAGTCTAGGGATAATGTACCCAGGTGCTCCACCAATTGGCCTACTTGTGGGCAGAATCAAGTCAGGTGGATTGTCTTTGCTTTTCTGCAACTGAGATCGTTTCCCTACCTTCCAGATGCCTTGGTTGCATGAAGGTTTTTCTAGGGTTAAGGCCCCACGGGAATCTCCCCCTTGTGTGCTCACATGTATATTGGTGTCATCCATGTTCAGGTTTTATTTAGGCAGTCACGTTCATGAGACTTCATTGATGTAGCCTCCCTGACACTTCTGAAAAGGGAATCTCACAGCGCACTCCTATTCCTCTGGCTCTTACAAACTTTCCCCTTCCTCTTTCACTATATGTACCAACAGTTAAAACACACACACACACACAAAGTAGTCTATGGTTTGAGAAAGAACAAGGAGGTGGGGGCGTATGGGAAGGGCTGGAGGGAGGAAAGGGAAGGGTAAAAATGATGGGATCATATTTTAATTTAAAGTTTTTTTTTTAAAAGAAAAGGACTGTTTCAACCCTCACTCTTGAATTGCTTCTAACCTTGAAAAATAGAACCTGAAATAAGAGATATTCTGAGATTTTCAAAGTTAAGCCACAAGGAAGTTTGCATTCCCAGCATATTATTTTGGGGTATTCCTCTGACAGCTTGGGGCTAACATGTAAACTCAATTCCCTTGATACTACCTTGCTGGAAAGGCCACTAGAACAGGACTCTGGCTAGGGCTGCCAGCTAATCCCTGCCTCTCAGTATCTCTTGTTAAATGTGAATTGCTTCATGCTGAATCCATTCACTAGACAGACCTCATTCAGTAGGATTCATTGATCCTACTCGGAACAAAATAAGCACACAATGGAGCGCTGATCTAATTTCTGAGTCATGAAATTTAATAAAATGACTATTGTTTTTAGGTCACTAAATTCTTGAAATGCTCTGTTATACAGTGGGAAGTATGTATACAAGCCTATATATATTTACATACATAAACATAAGTAACTGCTCCGGTTAAGTTCTTATATTTTCCTATACTTTTTTGCATTTTTATCAGCTTTATAGGGTTATATATCACTTGCCAAGTTGTGAAATGTGTTTATTAATGAGTGTTGTTTTATACGAAATATCATAAAAACACAATGTAAACTTAAAGTAAGTAAAACACTTCAAGTAAGTTTAAAGCAATAATTTGCCTACATTGTATCCAAAATATGTTCTTAATAGTTAATTCTGAATGTCTCTTAGGTCCTGTAGAAAAAGGAATAACTTGATGAATAACTAATTAAAAACTTTTTCCTACCTCTGAGAGTATATGACATTTTTGAATTAACAGTTAAGCATACTTTCAAAACTTCATCATTTTCCTGGATATGGTAGTCTAGCCCCATCTTAGGCACAGTTACTATGGCTGTGATGAAACACGATGGCCGAAAGCAACCTGGGGAGGAAGGGTTTATTTGGTTTATATTTCTGCATCATATCACAGTTCATCACCAACAGAAGTCAGGACAGGAACTCCTACAGGGCAGGAACCCGGTGGCAACAGCTAAGACACATGGAGAAGAGCTGCTTACTAACTTGTTTCCGATGGCGTGCTCAGCCTGCTTCCTCATAGAACCCAGGACCACCAGCCCAGGGATAGCACCACCCAGAATGGTCTGGGCCCTCACCCATCAATCGCTAATTAAGAAAATGTTCTAAGCCGGGCGGTGGTGGCGCACGCCTTTAATCCCAGCACTCGGGAGGCAGAGGCAGGCGGATCTCTGTGAGTTCGAGACCAGCCTGGTCTACAGAGCTAGTTCCAGGACAGGCTCCAAAGCCACAGAGAAACCCTGTCTCGAAAAACCAAAAAAAAAAAAAAAAAAAAAAAAAAAGAAAATGTTCTAAGCCTGGCGATGGTGGCGCACGCCTTTAATCCCAGCACTCGGGAGGCAGAAGGAGGCAGATCTCTGTGAGTTCGAGACCAGCCTGGTCTACAGAGCTAGTTTCAGGGCAGGCTCCAAAAAAAAAAAAAAAAGGAAAGAAAAAAAGAAAAGAAAATGTTCTAGTCTTGCCTGTAGCCCTAGCTTATGTAGGCGTTTTCTTAATTAGACTCCTTCTTCTCAGATAACCTTGCCTTGTGTCTAGTTGACATAAAACTAGCCAGCACACGCCCTACAGTGATTGGGAAGACTTCGGTGGGGGGGCCTTAATTTAGGCCTGGAGTTCAAAACCAACCCAAGCAACATAGGGAGAAATTGTCTCAAAACAAAACAAATTTCAGCACTTAACCCTGTACCAGAAAGCATCTTAATTTATCAGCGGATGCTACTTCTAGTCATTATTCATCTAACACATCCTTGAAGAATACCAGATTTAGCTCTAATGTAAATTGTATGTTGAATGGGGAGAAAGGACTGTCAGAATGGACAGCAATGAGGCATGACTTCTGCCTCCCTGTATCTAGATTCTCACTGGAGTCGCCGCAGTCACCCATGCCCTAGTGCCATCCTCTAGTGTAATTTCTGCTTTTGTCTGGGAAGCATCGAAAGGTCTTCAAGAGGAATGGACACACCAGAAACGAAGCCCTTGGATAGATTCCCAAGTTCAGCTGGCATAACTCGCATTTGATTTTACAGTGAGCTGTGTATTAAGAATATCGATAAAAGAGGTTTTGTTGGTGCCTATGTCCTTTGAGAATCTTCCAAATAAGCAGCGAGGTCAGATGAAGGCCCACGTTGCCTAACCTCAGGAGTTAACCCTTCAACAGCTCCCAGAAAATCCTAGAGGGGGCGAAGAAAAAGGCATCTCGAAGAAACAGCTGTGTGCTATGCTAGTCCTTTAACTCACCACAGTAAACATCTCTGCTAACCCTTGCAGGGCCACTGTGCCCCTGAGAAGGAGATGCTCTTTATCCCATTGGATTGGAGGCCTTGCCCAAAGACCCAGCAGACACCTTCACAAGGGCTATGACCTACACAACCACTTCTGGAGTCTTTGACTAGACCAGGGCTTGCTAGAAATTTCCCGAAATCATCTCCTCTTTTCAAAGAAGGAATTTGTGAATGCTTTCGTTTATAAGGACAAATTAAGGCATGCTTTTACATTAGCTTCCACCCCCCAGTTCTGTCTCTCCTTCATGTGCAGCATCACCACCACGGTGCCGCCCACAAAATCTGGTCCCTCGCTGGATACCGCACTTGGGAAGGCTATTTTTATCCTGCCTGTTATTTCTTATCTTCATAGGCTTTCGTGGCTGGTGTGTTTTCTACCCATTAACTCTTTCCTAAAATTCTCTCATTAGCAATTTTAGCCATTTTTCTAGGTCAGAATGAGAGCCCTCAAAGTTTTTATAAATGAGATACAGACATAAAAGAACATACACCTTGCTTTAACGACATCAAATTTTATGTAACAAAGAGATTTATGTATTTTTAATAATTAATAGAAAATTCCAAATATCATGCTATCAAGTTATGGTAACAACTGAATTAAATCCTCTCGTTGGCAGTCGAACTGCTGCCAAGATTCTGAGGCATGCCTGGGGTACTTTAAATATTACCACTTCTAATCTATCAAAATGACAAAATATAATGAGTATGTGATTCTAGTTTGTCTGATTGGTTTCCCAACACTTAATTTGTTTCACCAGCATTCACTAGGGATGGCCATTGCACAAGTCAGGGTCACAGACTCAGAGTCTGAGAGTGCATTGGAGAAGACAGCAATTCAACAAACAATAATAATCACAGAAATGGGAAGTACAACAGAAGCAAGATGCAGCGGCCGTGGTGGGGCTTTTGGGGGTTTCTCTGAGGGAGGTGACATACAAGTGAGGAAGAGAGGGACTGAAGGAGGAGAAACAGAACAAGGAGCAATAAGAAGAGTGTTTCTGGCTTCCGACAGGGTGTGGAAAACAGCAGCAAGCAAAATCAAGACTGACCCTCAGCTCTGTGGCAGGAGTACAGCAGCGAGCAGGGAGCAAGCTGGCCAGAGCAGTGGATTCAGAGAAACCAGGGCAAAGCGGCTGGTTTTCCTTCCCTGAAAGACCAGTGGCTAGTCAGTTTCATCAAGACAACCGTTTTTTTGTACTCCTGTAAGGCTTCTGGTGTTTGTCACTTTGTCATGAAGTGCGAGGAGGGGACCCTCCAGCGACAGGTTTCTTGAGATACTTGCAGCACTAGCTGATGCGAGGACATAACATCCTGCGTTTGGGAGAATCTAAGAAACACTGATCCTAACATGCATCTTGTCTCACTTCAATGTGAAAACCTATATATTTGAAAGTCCCCACTATTGGGTAGGTGACTAAGAGGGAAAACTTAACACTGTTAAAGTACTGGTTTATTTCTAAAAAACTAGTTTTCAAACCAAAGGCAAAGACCATTGAGTATTTTTTTTATTAGATTTTAAAAAAAAAACATACCAATACAAATTCCCACTCTCTCCCCTCCTCCCATCCCCTCCACACACCCACCCACCCTACCCCCATCTAATCCTAAGAGAGGGTAAGGCACATTGCTTTGTGGAAGGTACAAGTCCTTCCCTGCTACATCTAGGCTGAGCAAGGTATACATCCAAAGAGAATAGGATCCCCACAAGCCAGTACATGCAGTATAGATAAATCCCAGTGCCACTGCCAGTGGCCCCTCAGTCTGCCCCAGCCATGCAACTGACAACCACATTCAGAGGGACTAGTTTGGTCCTATGCTTGTTCCTTCCCAGTCCAGCTGGAGTTGGTGAGCTCCCATTAGCTCAGGTAAACTGTTTCAGTGGAGAACCCTTCATGGTCATAACCTCTTTGCGCATATTCTCATTCCTTCCACTCTTTAACTGGACCTTGGAAGCTCAGTCCAGTGCTCTGATGTGGTTCTCTGTCTCTGTTTCCATCTGTTGTTGGATGAAGGTTCTATGGTCATATTTAAGATAATCATCAATCTGACTACAGGGTAAGCCAAGATTGGGCCCCCTATCCCCTATTGTTTAGGATCTTAGGTGAGGTCATCCTTGTGCATTCCTGGGAATTTCTCTAGAGCCAGGTTTCTGCTAACCCTATAATGGCTCCCTCAATCAAGATATCTTTTTCCTTGCTCTCATCTCTGTCCTTCCTCCATCTCAACTATCCTATTCCCTCAAGTTCTCCCCACCCCTTGAGTATTTTCACAGCACAAAGCCCAGTCACACCAAAGTTCCTACTAAGACCAAGGTTAAAGGTCTTATAGTGTGTGTTTTGCATTAGGACATTAGGTGTTACTAGACATACTGATAGTGAAATTAAATTGAAACTAATATGATAAGAACTAGGTAAGAGATCATCATTTGAACTAAACTAAGGAAGTCAACCTGTGAACTAAGAGTAGACCAGTCTTCAGAGTTAAAAATAGCCCTTGTTCAAAACTATAATTAATAGTTCTCATCTGGATAATTCATCTGCACATTCTTATTTTGAAAAATACTGTAAACCTTATGAAACAAGAATATTTGATCTCATGAATTTAAAGGATTTGTATCATATAATCTTTTCAATAATTATTCCATTATTTTTTCTTACATAATTCTTATTCTTGGTCTTTTAAATTTTTCTAATTACTTAAAAGCATTTCAGTAACTGAACCAAAAAATAATTAAAGAAAGAAAGAAAGAAAGATCATATGTAAACCCCTGCTGAACTTTCTTCCAGATTTGAAGGGCATTGGCTACAAAATTAACAACCAAGAAACACGTGGCTTGTGTGGGTGTGCGCCAGGCTTCCGTGAGTTCCCGTTCTTCTCCTTGTCTTTTGAAATAATCCTCAAGTGATGGGTTTTCTCCAGGCAACTCGCACAGGTGCAGCTATGAGAACATATCAGAAGCAGTGGCTCAGCTGTCTTAGAGCCCGAAGACCTAGTCCAGGGAAATGCAGTCAGAGGACAAGCTTGTGACTTCATTTGGGACTTGCTGACAGCTTCTGAACACCCACACTCTGCCTAAGGGACAGTCTAGACAGTTTAAGATTAAACCGACCCAAACTCTTGCCTGACCTTCTTTGATAAGGGTGTGCTGTTTGGGGACTCAGAGGGTAACTCATCATAGGCAGCCAACCGCTGCATCAGGGCAGAACTGAGACATGAGAACATGATACACACCAGAAGTACAATTCACTCTACAATAACAATGGGTTGTTTGTTTGTTTTGCTTTTCAGGCTTTGTACTGAATATTTGCTTTCCTAGGATGCTATCTGTGTAGTTTTGTCTCAGTTCCAAACTGTTTCCCTCCAGGCTCAACTCCGTGACCCGTGTTCAAGCTCTAGTTGCCTCCCTTTCTGACAGTCAATCACTTGTCACATTACCTGAGAGTCCAGTATGATTGATAAAGTATGTGCCCTGACATATGACATATGAGAGTGTCTAAAGACACTGTTGATTCCACCCTGGTGTCCTCTAATCCAAAAGCAAACCTTCAGGTTCCTACCACTCCAGCTTTATCCTCATGTAAGTCCCTCAGATACTTCAAGAGAAAAGCGACCAGTATGGCCCTTCCTCACCCCTGACCAGCAGAAAGTGGGAAAGAAAATCAGTAATTATTGTTTGTAGCTGCGGTGTTTGGAGAGTGGTTTGTTACAAAGTTGCTAGAGTAACAGGCACATCATAAAGTCGATTCCAGTCACCAATGTCAATCATTCCTCACATTCTTACTGATCACCTGCGATATGAGCCATGTCCTCCACTTCCAGGGAATGTCCATGAGTAAATACAGACAAAAACATATGATTCTTTGGAAAAATAATGTTGAAGCACAAAAACAAGGGGATGATTTTTCTCTGTTAATGGGAAAAGGTTATTCATTCTTGCAATAAAAATGTATTTTGTATTTTCTAGGAAGCAGTCATAGTGATCTGTTACAAATGCTAACCAGAAAAAAAAAGAACTAAAGGAAGGAAGGAAGGAAGGAAGGAAGGAAGGAAGGAAGGAAGGAAGGAAGGAAGGAAGGAAGGAAGGAAGGAAGGAAACCACACTGAACAAGATAGATTTGCAAGAGGACTGTGGAAAGTTAAGGAGATAAGAGCCTGGAGGAAAGTTAAAATGAGGTCATCAGACCTGACATACTGTGACCTTAGACCAATTTCTATAAAATGATAAAAATGGGTACTAAACTGGAGTAGAAAAGGACAGGGAAACTTCTGGTACCTACATGCATATTTTCAGGAATGCTGGTGGTTGGGAGAGAAGAGAAGAGAGCTTGTTGCCTCTCACTTCCTTCAGCTGGTTCCATCACCGGCAGCGTGTTGCCCATCCCTGCTGGCCTGCATCCAGC
Source organism: Microtus obscurus (assembly GCA_963919715.1). NCBI lineage: Eukaryota > Metazoa > Chordata > Mammalia > Rodentia > Cricetidae > Microtus > Microtus obscurus. The sequence continues at coordinate 1,417,397 of CAWTZC010001434.1, forward strand.
ACAGCCAAGCTGCCTTGGTGTAGGCTTAGGGCACCAGTAAACCCCTAAGAGTGGACATTTCCTTTAAAAAAAAAAACCATCACTCTAGAAACCTAGTCACAGCTCTGCAAGTAGGACTTGCTTTTTGACATTAAAATGAGTTTTACAAAATAACGGAATGGCTGTCTCAAGTGTCATAGCTGCCTCTCAACAGTGATATAATACACGAATGTAGAAACCTATGATCAGTAACTAGGATGGTTTTCAGGCATCAGCGACTCTTCAAGAGCCCAGCTGGCTTCTTCTACTGTTCACTGAGTGGTGTTCCTCAGGACAAGCTCACTGAGGTCACCTGAACAGTCTCAGAACCTTAAAGGGCCACTGTGTGGAGTTCGCCTATCCTGTTCGTCTAGATTACCAGTCCTTTGGAAAACTCTCAAGAGAGAAGGCAGGAAACCACATCCCACTTCTTAATTCCTAATGCAATCAGGCCTGCGGCCCTCCAGTGTCTGCCCCACTAAGCTTGGTGAGCATGGAATCAGAGCAGGGGACATTATGGGATCTACATCTTCAAAATCTTGAGCTCCCAAAATCCACAACCTCCTTTCATACAGTCTGAGGAGAAAAGCAGTGTGCTTTCTGAGCCCTGGGGAAAGTTCTGCATTCAACATACCACATTCAACATACTTCAGACTCTAGCTTTTCTGCCCATCAAGGAACCGTTTGCTTGAGTGGACCACCCAGGCAGAAACATCCAAATCGCCAACAAGCTGTAAGTCACAGGCCAGCAGGATGGCAAGAGGAAGGTGCATTGCTGGCAACTCCCTGCTCTGTCTCCTGCTGGATTATGGGATGTTACAGGGTAGTTGGGAGAAAGAAAGCACAGGGGCATTGTGGGTTGTAACTGTGTTGGGAACTTTGAAGCTAGTCTCTGTTGTGACGTTTCCATCTGAATCCACCTAAGGCTGAATCAAAACTTGGTGTTAGGGGGAAATCTGGATTTCCTAGTTTTTGAAAGTATAAGATTTTTTTTCCATTATTGTTATTGCTTTTAATAAACATTAACAAATTACAATGGATTTTGTCTTTTCCTCCCCAGAACTACTTATAATAGGTGACGTATTACAGTCATGTTTTCAAGGCTTAGTATAAGTGTGAGGAAACAACGTAGCTTAGCGTATCAACAAACTCATAACTCCTACCACCAAATATCTTCAAATTCCCTGCCCAACACTTGTAATACTTCTATTTTGGAGCGCAGCTTTGCCAGTGTATCTTTACCCAACACTCGAACTCAGTGGTCCCCAGCTTTCCTAACATTAAGGCCCTTTAATCCTCATGTTCTGGTAACTCCCCAACCATAAAACTATTTTGCTGGAACTTCATAAGTGTAATGTTGCTACTGTTATGAAACATAATGTAAATATCTGATGTGCAGGACATCTGATATGTGACCCTCAAAGTGGTCGTGACCCGCAGGCTGAGAACCTCTGATCTAACCCATCAATGCCTGCTGAGTACACTTGTGTTCTGAAAGATATTGTGCGTTAGACCTTTAAATGTGAAACCAGAAACACATTCCATAGAGTTTCTGAGAAGGTCATCATTTTTAATTAAAACTTCAAACTTTTGCTCTGCAAAGAACACGTCTGAGAAAATGAAAGATAGTAGAAAATCATATTCTACACAAAAAGGCTCGTATCTGGAATATATGAAAAATTTCTAAAACCAACAGCAAAGAAAGAACATTTGAAAAGATTTAAAAAGATTTTAATAGAGACTTCGCCAGAAAAAAAAATACACATGTGTCCAAAGGACAAATCAAGCAAGAATATAAGAAGATGCTTCAACTCATTAGCTATTTGTGGAAATGAAAATTGCAGCTATAGTGAGATAGAAATACATACCTGGGAAAATGGGGACAGAAAACAACACCGGTGAAACCAAGTGGTTGCATTGCCAGGGAAATCTAAAATGGTTAACACATTCTTAAATACAGGTATAGGCTCGTAAGGCTGTCTATTGCTTCCACCAACTCTGCTGGTAAACAGTAGAGATACAAAGGCAGCTCACTAATTGCTGGTCACCGCCAGCTTTTTAATTCATTGAATAATCTATTTATGAGCAAACTTTTCTCCATTTTTCTTTTATATCTTATAAAATCGTGATTCCTGGACCTCAATAGCAGCACAATTACCGATTTTATAGACGTGCGTTTTTAGCTTTCTTTGTAACTTTAAAGCATGAAAGGGGTGGTTTTGTTTTGTATTTTGAAAGTGCAACGAAATGTAATACTTCCTTAAGGGACAATGGTGCAAGCTTTGAATTGTACTGTTTTCTGTACAATGGTAAAAAATAAATGACAAACTGGAATAGAAGGAGGAAGTCAAGACTGCTGGTGTAATACCCCATTTTTCCTTAGTGGGGAATCTTAGTGGGAGGGAGGAGAGAGGGAGAATCCAAGAGCTTGGTTTCATCCCCCACCCCGGATTGCTTCTTCTCTTCACTGGAGTTGGTACAGTCATTAGGAAATACGAGCCATAACACACATAACACAGTCTGATCATCTGTATGCCAACAGCACCTGCCAAATAAAAGCAATGTATTGTTTTTATTTGAGAATAAATATTAGGTCACCCTGTCATTTTCTGACCCCATCCCAAAACAACAGCATGATTTTCAAGTTATGGTCACTCTTTCAATTCACTGAGTGTCCATTTGAGAATAAACTTTTCTCCACTTTTTTGTATTTTTATAAAAAGAAAAATATTAAGAGTATAATAGATTTATGGACTTGCGCCTAAAAGTTGTAGCAATTTTAATGAAATAATTCTTAATAAAGTACTTTCAAGGTTCTATTTTAATCATTAAAATGTCACTTCTAGTTAGTTCGAGCAGAGGCCAATCGGTGTACCATGCCTATAATGCGAAGCACAGTGGCAAGTTTCACAAGGAATATTTATTCATAATGACTGACATGAGATTGTAGCATGAGATGTTCTCATGGGAAGAAACAAAACTAAATAAATTCAGTAGAAAAAGTCGATCCAAACATACCAAGAACACTTGTGGAAACACATGCATCCCAGAGTACTTTAGCCTGCTTTAGAAAGAGATCCATGTTTTGGTAGTTACTCTGAGTTGTCTTCAGGACAGAGGTTGAACCAGCACTCCTGGCATCCAGGTTTCTGTCCTTTCCAGGGAAATCTAACACGTCCTTGCCTCGGCACCTACCATCCTTTTACACTGTCAACTTCTCCTTTATGAGTGCTCCTACGTTTGGATGAGACAGAGACAGGGCGAGAGTGTGACCATCAGCCTTAATCTAAAAAGTGATCCACTTGGCCAGAGGCGCCTATAGCCACGGCACTATTTTTACCTTCTGCTCAAAACCGACTTACAAATGAGAGGCGTTCGGAGTGCTTCCACCTCATTATGCATCTCCTGCCATGCTGTCTGAGCTCCGCTGCTCTGCCTTCTTCTGAACCTGCTACAAGTCATTGAGCACGCTTCAGAGTTTCTCTGACATGTCAGTCTCCTTCTAAATTTACCACTTCGGTGACTGGATGTGCCTTTGCACTCGGTGCCCACCGCTTTCAGGAACCCACACTTTCACCTCCCCACATCCCCAATCCACCCGCTCCTCTCCCTTCACCGACACCCTTAAGGGGTCCATCAAGCATCACTATATTAAATTTAATATATCAAACCTCTTCCACGATGGACACCATTTGGTACCTGCATCTTCATCCTCCAAGGAGCTTCTACCATTGACCAGAGCATCTGGAAATAGATTGTATTCTTCTCATATTTCAGAAGTTGAACTATATTGACTACCCTCTCTAACAAATCAAAGACAAATTTTTAAAGTGAAAATTGGGACTTTAACTCTTCTGAGAAAATAAACCGCACCCTTTTTTGGTGTTCTGATGTGTGTAGGCACTGATGAAGATGCTGCACCTGAACAGGCTTCAATACGCCTCTGCCATGGATACACACTGCCAGTCAGGACAGCCACACAGAAAACAGCATACAATGTCACGGGATATATGACATCCATAGGTCACATATTAAGTACTTTTGTTCACATCTTCCAACTTTAAGATCACCTTTACTCTCTACACAATTCCTCTTAAACATCCCTGCCATCTTGGACTCTCAGTATTGCTTATTTAAAAATCATATGTTGGCTATTGGGTAGAAGACCAGGAGCTCTGATACAAAGACAGCTGGACCTCAACTTTGGTCAAGCAAGCTATCCTAAACTAACCCCTTGATCTTTCTCCCTTCTGGAACCAGCAACTTTCTCAACTTGCTTGTCATTCACTTAAAATCCTTGGAATTACCCTGAATAAATGCTTCTCATTTGTGCCTTATATAGAAAAACCTTCAGTGCTGGGGTTTCATTTAAGGTCATATGTCCTTTATATGGTCCACTGTGAAATGTCATATGCTAATTTATATCTTTGACATACGATATTCAGTGACCCAGTTCCTAGTCTTTGATAGCTGTATTTCCATAGTCTCTCAGCTATCCCACATGGGTGTGGCTCTGCCCATTCACTTTCTTCTGATCTGTGCCAGATAACATCACCAGATTATTTATTGATAAATGTCAGTGTAAAATATCTTCTTATTCCCTACCCAACCCTTACAATGTTTTCATTTTAACGTGGGAGCTTAATTTTGCCAGTGTGTCTTTATCACCCGCACTGACCTATCAACACCTGGGGATGCCAAGTGTTTGCATTGCTAGGAAAAGAGCTAAAATGGTCAATACAGTCTGTAGAAGGTGATTAGTTTATCAGAAGGTTAGGCATGTTCTTCCTCAATGTCTCAGCAGTTCTATTTAACCTTTTTATATGGGATATAATGCTTGGTTCTCAGCTGGTGTCTCTCTTAAGGGGTAAATGGATCATAAGGATGCTAACTGCATTAATGAAGCCCCCCAAAACCTGTTCTTCTTTAAAGGTGTTCCTCTCAAGCACTTGGTAACAGTGATAAAAACCGACAACCGCAATCCTAGAGAAATAAAAAACATAATGGATGTCAGCAGATGATCCCAGCAGCTTCACTGGCTTCATCAGCTCTCGGTGTCCACTGGAAGAAGCCACTGGTGAGCACACCCACCCAACCGACACTACTCAGGAATTCTAGAACAAACTATTGACACAGTCATAACAAACAAGGATAAGGACTCAAAAGCAGCATCCTGAATGACGGGAGTCTGTCTTAGATGGTCTCAGCCTCCAGGACTCCACTAACATCCTCTTCGAGAAAAGGAAAATGAGAGCAAGGAAGACGAGAATCGACTTCCCTGCGCTTAGGAAAGGGGGTTGGGGTGGGGCTAAGAAAGATTACTAAGGCGGTACTGGTGGGAACAGAGCTCATGTATGCTGATTGTATTGGTGCTTCCATGAATCTTCACATGTATTGCATCCTATAGAATTCATACCAAAAAAAAGTTATTTTATATTATGTTCAAGACATACACGATGGGTGTTTTTTTTTTAATTTATTTGTTGAGCACGGTCTTCCTATGTAGTTTAGGCTGTCCCTAAACTTATAACTATCCTGCCTTGGTGTCCATAGATTTGATATTGATATTGATAGCTACCATGCCTAGCTGAACAAAATTCTATTAGTGATTAAAACAATAGAAATCTAAATTAAGTCTTCCAGAAGCATTCTTATAGTTACTTCGATTGCTTGTAATGGTTTGGTATCCAAAACAACCATGAAATTAGTATGTGTGAACATTATTTAATAAAAAATTATACAAGTTAAAGGTGATAGTGTCTACATTATATAGAGAGATTTTCTTTGCAATCACATCGTATTCCTGGATGTTTGGTAAGACATGCAAAGATCAGTATAGTTAGATAAACATTTCTGAGTGCCACAAAAACAGCAAATCTTATTTATAACACTTATGAGTCAAAGAAAGTCTTCATTTACTATTAGGTAATGTGACAGGCACTATTTACCACAGGGTGTTATAACAGCTATAAATTAATAGATACATTATAATGCTCATCACATTAGTTGGTTGAAAATGTTATGCTAATGATATCTGAGGACATACCATGGTGGAGAAAGACCAGCAGAGAATTTTTGTGGATCTGTTAGCATGACGGACACTTGTGCATTGAAAATACTCGGGAATTAACTTACAAGACACTCAATGTATTCTTTATATTTCTATGTCCAAATTGCTCTGCTCTCTCTTCATTTGTTGAATTAACTACAACAAAGCCAAATTTACATACCATAGTTTAGATCTGAAATTTATCTTGTAGGCTTACACAATAAAGGCTTTGTGGGCAGCTGAATAACTTTGAGAAGGGATTAGATCCTAAGGTCTCCAACCTAATCCATAGATTAATCTTTGTCAAGTACCTATAACATCATTAGGAAAGTATTGCCAGTATGGTGGCCAATGTGCTTCAAGCCAATGAAACTCCACAGCACAGTCTTGTGCTGCATGAAAAAGAAACCTATTTCTTCAGGCTTGTCCCTTAAAACTACAACCAGCTCTGCTTGTGATGTCTGATTTGGACAGCCGACTATTGTAGGCCAGTGAGGAGGATGCCATCATATGGCAGGAATGTGCTGAGTGTGTGTGTAATGTGTAATTGAAATTACTTTTATTAGTACAAAACAAAAAATTCAAAGAAGATCTTGAAAACAAATTAACAATTGACAAATCTACCATCTAAGGCGGGAGAAGCATCTGCAGGGAAAGAAAGGAGACTAGCCATGCACAACCGTGATAAAGAACACTCAGCTTCTCAGTGGGATAAGTAGAGCTTGAATGTGGGCGGAGTGACAAGTGCTCAGCCCTTCTGGACTTTGGGTAAAAGGGAGGGTGCACTTTTCTGCAGAGTGCAGTCCACCAACCCCACCATTTATGTGTGTTCCTGGTCACGTGCACAGGGAGAGCATGGTTGCCACCTCTGTCCAAGGAAAATTCTCAACCAGGCAGGACCTTCCTCCTACATCTATCCTCTGGAACAAAAGCCTTCGTCTATGTGGGGTACAGTAGTAAAAAAACCCAGAGATGCTTAAGATACTTGGAAAGTCACAGAAATGGAGAAACAGAAAATAATCATTCTGTTTATAGAATATTCAGTGCTAAAAAATGATGCAATCCCTGACGGAATGAGAAAGGCCAGACACTCTAGCCCTGGTTGAGCCCTGCCTACTACTCTATCTGCATGATAAGTAGGAGGATGAAGAGGGCCACAACCCTAGATGCAGTGCCCATCCAAGAGGAATGTTTGCCACGGAGCCACCCTCCCTGTCGCCAGCCCTGTAAGTAAGTCACAGGTAACAGCAGGGTATTGCTAGAAGACCAAGATCACAGTAAATGTTGAGAAGGAACTCCAGGCAAAGAGCATCCAGCTGGAAAATAGTGCTGCTACATGGGACAAAGATGTGTGTGTTCATGTGCATGTGCGTGTGTGTGTGTGTGTGTTCACGTGCGCGCGTCTGTGTTTTATGGGGGGAGGGGAGCTGTTTTGATTATTTGAGACAGGATCTTGCTATTGTTAGTTCAAGCTAGCCTCTAATTGGTCATCTTTCCCAGGCTGGGGTCACAGGCATACCTCACCTCACCCCACCCCACCCCACTCTGCAAAGGAATCTGATCCCAGTGCAGCACCAAGGGGGAATCAAGGAGAGCCAACTCTTCGTTGTGATTGGAGCGGAGGGGCTACATTCCTGGCACCCAGCCGCCCGCATGGCTAGCTTTATACCCGAAATAATTACACAGAAACTGTATTCTTTTGAACACTGCCTGGCCCATTAGTTCTAGCCTCTTATTGGCTAGCTCTTACATATTGATCTAACCCATTTCTAATAATCTGTGTAGCCCATGAGGTGGCTTACCGGGGAAGATCTTAACCTGCATCTGTCTGGAGTGGGAGAATCATAGCGACTCCTGACTCGGTTTCTTTCTCCCAGCATTCTGTTCTGTCTACTCCACCTACCTAAATTCTGCCCTATCAGGCCAAGCAGTTTTCTTTATTAGTTAACCAATGAAAGCAACAGATAAGATACAAGACCCACCTCCATCAACTCTTAATCAAACTCGCTCTAGAATTCCAGCAGCAGGACACCTGTACCCATTTCCAGCAGACACTCGGCTTCCTTGTCTCTATATCCTAAACCAGGTGTTTGGCTTTAAATGGCAGATCACAGGTCATAAAACAAGTAGCAAGTCACCAAACAGAAAATCTCAGGCAGTCCACAGATGTAGGAGCTGTGTCATGGAACGGAAAGGAACTCAGAAGTGGGTAAACACTGGTAGGAGCGGGTGACAACACATGGAAACAAACAAACTATGAGTCAGTCAAATTGACATGCAAGGAGTGAGAGCCACAGGCAGGGAGCTGCAGGAAGAGCCGGAACCTTTGTTTATCCCGAACCCTGTTAAAGCACCAAATAACTCTGGATCCCTGCCCATGGTAATTAACCAGACTGAAAAACAGGGAGAAAAGATTCCACCCCTCCTAAGCATCTTTGCCCAAAAGAATTTAGAGAGAAAATTCTATACCTGAGTGTCTATCGTATCTCTATTCATAATACAGCTCAGATGTCTTTCAACCTATGAGCAGATAAAACACGGCGTAGCCAATCAATCAAATACTAGTTACCATTAAAAAAGAATGAGCGATTGCTACTTGTAGCCACACTGGTGAATCCCAAATATACTTTGCCAAGTGCAAGCAGCCAGATTTAAAGGCCATTGTTTTGCTTCATTTATACAAAGTTAAAACAAAACAGGTAACTGTTTAGAGGTAGGGGGAGTGGCTCTCTGCAGAGGGATGAACACAAAGGATACTGAGGTGACAGGGCCTCTCTGTGCCGTGACTGTGGCAGTAGGTAGACAACTCTAAGCATTTGTCAAAGCCTGAGGAAGAAACCATGATGGGGAATGCATTTCACTCTTTGTCAGGTGAGGGAGGCACTGCCGCATAGAATACGAAGTCAAACAAATGTTAGCAACCTTACCTCTGAATAATTACCACAGCGAAACAGATAGAGGACAGAATTAACTAAGGAATCTCAGAAATCAGTATTGTGGTAGGATACTATTACAAACTAAAGATAAAAAATGTTCAGATACATTCTAAATAATGTTTCCAACAGGAATATGAATTAGCAGTTTTGAGATGTCGTGGGTACCATAGAATTATACAAATAAGGAAAGACATTATAAACCATTGGGACCGGGTTTCTAGTTGTCAAAGAACAGATCAGTCTGTATTGACCTGGAATTAGATCAGAACTATGAACACAGAGAATAATATAGAGAGACTAATATAGAAACAAAAGTGATATGTGTGTGTATGGGGCTAATATGATCAGTGCTTATAGAGAGGTTTTGTAAATTATTGTACCCCAAGGCCAGCTCAATGTCATGCTTTCTAAGAAGCCTCACACGCTGCCTTCTACAGATCCTCTTTCGATTTATAATTCTTCCATAGCATTATCACAACCGTCGTGGACTTTTGCACATATTTTTAGAGACCCTTCTAGATAGAAGATTCTTAAAAGTATTGAAGGGGCTCTAGCAAGCCCAAGCAGGGCAAACATGTCTCTGGCAGGCCTTGGCCTTTTCCCCAGTCCCTCTGCCTTGCTAAAAACCATTAGCTTATATTCTTTTTTTTTAAAATTAATTTATTTATTTAAGATTTCTGTCTTTTCCCCACCGCAGCCTCCCATTTCCCTCCCCCTCCCCCAGTCAAGTCCCTCTCCCTCGTCAGCCCAAAGAGCTATCAGGGTTCCCTGCCTTGTGGGAAGTCCATGGACCACCCACCTCCATCCAGGTCCAGTAAGGTGAGCATCCAAACTGCCTAGGCTCCCACAAAGCCAATACGTGCAGTAGGATCAAAAACCCATTGCCATTGTTCTTGAGATCTCAGTAGTCCTCATTGTCTCTATGTTTTTTCCCAAGACGGTTTTATCCCAGGCTTTTTCAAACCCAGGTCAGCTGGCCTTGGTGAGTTCCTGGTAGAAAATCCCCATTGTCTCCGTGTGTGGGTGCACCCCTCGCGTTCCTGAGTTCCTTGCTCGTGCTCACTCTCCTTCTTCTCCTGATATGGACCTTGAGATTACTGTCCGGTGCTCCAATGTGGGTCTCTGTCTCTGTCTCCTTTCATAGCCTGATGAAGGTTGATATTCAGGAGGATGCCTATATGTTTTTCTTTGGGTTCTCCTTCTTATTTAGCTTCTCTAAGATCATGTATTAGAGGCTCAATGTCCTTTGTTTATGTCTAGAAACCAAATATGAGTGAGTACATCCCATGTTCCTCTTTTTGGGTCTGGCTTACCTCACTCAGGACCGTGTTCTCTATTTCCATCCAAGAACTTTAAGTCTTTGAAGAAAGAAATTGAAGATGACACCAGAAAATGGAAGGATCTCCCTTGCTCTTGGATTGGGAGGATCAACATAGTAAAAATGGCAATTCTACCAAAAGCAATTTATAGATTCAATGCAATCCCCATCAAAATACCATCAAAATTCTTCACAGATCTGGAGAAGACAATAATTAACTTTATATGGAAAAACAAAAAACCCAGGATAGCCAAAACAATCTTATACAATAAAGGAACGTCTGGAGGCATTACCATCCCTGACTTCAAACTCTATTACAGAGCTACAGTATTGAAAACAGCTTGGTATTGGCATAAAAACAGAGAAGTCGACCAATGGAATCGAATAGAAGACCCTGACTTTAACCCACAAACCTATGAACACCTGATTTTTGATAAAGGAGCTAAAAGTATACAATGGAAAAAAGAGAGCATCTTCAACAAATTGTGCTGGCAAAACTGGATGTCAATCTGTAGAAGAATGAAAATAGATCCATATCTATCACCATGCACAAAACTCAAGTCCAAGTGGATTAAAGACCTCAATATCAGTCCGAACACTCTGAACCTGATAGAGGAGAAAGTGGGAAGTACTCTACAACAAGTGGGCACAGGAGACCACTTCCTACGTATAACCCCAGCAGCACAGACAGTAAGGGCCTCATTGCATAAATGGGACCTACTGAGACTGAGAAGCTTCTGTAAAGCAAAGGACACTGTTGCTAAAACAGAAAGGCAACCCACTGACTGGGAGAAGATCTTCACCAACCCCGCAACTGACAAAGGTCTGATCTCCAAAATATATAAAGAACTCAAGAAACTAGACCATAAAAGGCTAATCAACCCATTTATAAAATGGGGCACTGAGCTGAACAGAGATCTCTCAACAGAAGAAGTTCAAATGGCCAAAAGACACCTAAGGTCATGCTCAACTTCCTTAGCGATCAGGGAAATGCAAATCTAGATTATATTCTTAAAGCTAGCCACCAAGGTCTATTTCCTTATTTGGCCACTTCCTCCCCCTGAGGCTGACTACCAAGGTCTAGCTGTCAAAGTATTGAAGTCCAGCAATCAAAAGCCCCCTCTGACTGCCCTAGTTAACATTCCCAGTTAAAATTAAACACCTCATTCTATCACTGGGTTTTCCCTTTTTATTCCCTTTGTAAACTGTCATTTTCCTATGTGTCATGACTGTCTCCTCTCTAACCAGAGGCAGTACTTAGTTCCTCTGGGATAAATATCCCCCCTCCCCCCACACTCATTCCCTTCCCCTTCTCCCTTGTCCTCTAACTCCTATCTTTATCTTTTATTTCCTGACCCTCGTCTCTCTGGGGCAAATAAGTCTCCTTTGCGCTGAGAACTTGGTCTTGGGGTGTCCTGTGTGGATACTGCTCCCTCAACTGTGTCCCATTTCTTCTGATTTGTCCCCAATACATGGACCAGCTCATTTAGTTCTCCCAGGTAATTTACTCCTGCCCATCGCTACCGCAATCCAGCCCCCTCCTCTCTCTAACAAACTGTGAAAGGCTCTGACCTGGTCAACCTGTTTCATGCTTTTTCTCTCACTATCCAGAAAGCACTCAATGGTTGTTTTAAAAAAATCCGTGCTCTGTCAGTTTGAGTCATTTACGATTCTTCAGTGGACTCTGCTGCCTGGACTGTGACCCACGCTCATCCTCAGAGCTCTGCACATAACACAGAGCTCCACTCCCACTCACGAGCTTCCTGTCAGCTCCTCCAACTCAACAGCCTCTTTCTTCGGGGCTTTTGCAGCTGTGACTGACTTCGCTTACAAAGAGCCTTTCAGACTATGAGTGGGGAAGGATTTTTTTTTTTCTTGTGAATCTGCCATGTAATTATACCTTTGTAAAAGACAGCAAAAAAAAAACTATTAGAAAAAGATTAAAGACTTTCAGTTTCAGATTTAACAGACATAAATTTGGTCTTATCAAATTGCTTCATAAGTTATAAATGTATACTCTCAGTGGAACTAATCAGGATCCAGGAACAGCTTGCTAACGGTGCCTGATGCATGGACTGCTGAGGACTCTGAGCATCGGGGATTCCATCTGCTTGTTTAGGTCTCGGCCTTCTGCAAAAGGTATGTCCTAACCATGCCTTCACTTCAGACTGCTCCTTTGAATTTTCCATTACTTCACTCCCTTTAATTGAAAACACACATGCAACGGTGAGTGTGCATGAACACACACACACACACACACGCACACACGTACACATGCGCGCACACACACATGCACACACGCCCGCACACACATGCACACACACGCCCCCCCCCACACACACACTTTATTCTCTGTCTCGCCATCTTAAACTCCAGGTATCAGACACTGTGACCACTGTGTTCACTCTGGCACACATCTGCAAAGCCAAGAAGAGTCAAACACACTTTGGAATGGAAAATTTTCTTTACACGCCAACCTAAAGTGTGAAATTCCAAGCGTGATGTATAAAGTGAAGTTTCCAAAACTCATTTGTCCTTGTAGCTGGTTTTTCGGATGTGTGTTACGAAATATAGACTGGGAAATACTGATCTAGAGAAGTATCCAGAAAGTTTAACAAGGAAAAACTAGTTTGCCAGGTTACACATGATAAGGAACCATTGATGCCTGACTTCAACATGCTGCAGTCATTTCCAGGGCAGACAGGAAAGAACTGGAATTGTGCCGAAGATTTGGCTGACTACTCATGCGTGGAATTCACTGGTCCCCCCCACCCCGCCCCCGCCTTGATTTTCTTTCTGCTCTTTCATGCTCTGGGACTGAAACATAGAAAACTGAATTCCCCAAATTTCCTAGTCTAATGACTTCTGAGTAAGGAGTCTTTCACAAAGAGGCAGCCACAGGATATTGGAAAGAGAGAAATAAAGAGACCTTCCCCCTCCCCTTTAAAACTATGACTGTGTTTGAAAGCAGTGGGTGGCCTGAGGCTTAAGTGACTGCCTATGGCTGTGACACAGTTGAGGGTCCTGGCAGAAAAGCAATCCTACCTCAACCAGCTGCATGCTCCCAGGCTTTCAAGGCCCTCCTCGGGTCGCCAATGGTTTGCAATGCTGGAGCCTAAACTCAGAACTTTGTTCATGCTAGGCTAGTGTTCAATCACCCAGCTACACTTCCAGCCCCAAGACCTTCAGTGTTGCGGCAACTCTGCCGGCAAAATTGGCAGTGGTGTGGTTTCTGCCTCCAGCAGTGTCCCTGGGTGAGTGACATCCTAGGTCTCCACTGTGTGCAGTCAGGAGTTCACGGGGACTTCCTGCAGTCACAGGCTCTTTTTTCCATAGCTTGTACTGCATCAGGCCTCCAACATTCACATTTATTGATGGACTGACTGTGTGTGCACATTTACCAGGGCATGCTTGTGAAGATCGGAGGCATAAGGGCCAGAGACGATTGCCTTTTTCCACCAAATAGTTTCCAAGGATGGGACTCGGGTCACCAGGCTTGGTGACAAACACCTTTGCCCACTGATCCATCTTGCTGATCCCATAACACCTTTTATTTTGGGGGTTTTCAAGACACTGTCTCCTTGTGTAACCACCCTCTCTGTCCTGGAGCTTGTTCTGTAGACCAGGCTGGTCTCAAACTCACACAAATCCACCTGTCTCTGCCTCCCGAGGGCTGGGATTAAAGGTGTGTGCCACCACCGCCTGACCCCACGACACTTTTTTAAAAAATCAGTCTTTTGTATGCAAGTCCCTCTATGTGAGGTTTCTGAGGTGGTTTCTATTTTCTGATTTATGTGGAGTCAATATAGAAAAGGGTATTTTATGCAAGTAAAGAAATACCACCTTGCTTATCTTATGCAAATATTAAGAGGAAAACTCTGACTCTAGAGGAATAACTGACTAGTCGGATGATACCATGAAGCCAGGAGTCTGTTTTCTGTCACCTCTGATATGACTCTTGTGTGTTCCCACATCATTCTAAATCTAACCATTTCATTTCCTCCCTTGATTGCTTCCGGTTCTAAGGGAACACGGGGCCCTGTATGAACCACAGGATGAAGTCCTTTATGGTCCTTCTCAATCTACCCAAAGCCACCTCAAAGGAACCATCTGATTAAAGGCCCATGTTTGCTCTGAAATCCTACTTGCTAATGGATCCTGTCTGTATAAAACCTCCTTCAGCGCTACTCTACATTTAGTCATTAAGATCACTCTTTTATTTCTTTATTATGATTATTTTTTTCTAGACAGAGTTCCTCTGTGTAGCCCTGGCTGTCCTAAAACTAGCTCTGTAGTTCAGGCTGGGCTCGAAATCACAGAGATTCACCTGCCTCTGCCTCCTGAGTGCTGGGATAAAAGGCCTGCAGCATCACTGCCTAGTTAATATGATCACTCTTGTTGGTCACTAAGCAGGGGAGAAACAAGCTCACATAATGATGTGTGGGAGACACTGGTATGTAAACAAGAACAGATCATTGAGTAAAACAGGTATTATCATGAAAGTGTACATTAAAGCAATAAGGGGACAATTAATTCTCTGGGGACCCCTCAAAAGCCTTCAAAGACAAGAAAGGTACACAGGGAAGCATGGAACTCACAGAAAGGGACCTTCAGGTTCAGCGTTATTGTGCCCTTGATGGTAACAGTGAGACAAGTGAGTGTCTTATATGAAGAAGGGACACATATTGATTTCAAAATGTACAACATATAAATATAGGGTATAAATTGAAGAAACCTATTTGAGGAGGAAAACACTGGACATTTCATATTATGGCTATAAAACATCACACTACAGCACACACACACACACACACACCACACATGATATCAGAGTTGGAGGGAAATCTCAGTGGGGAAAACCTTGTTTCTAAGCCTGACAGCCTGAATTTGATCCCTGAGACACATGGTGGAGGAAGAGAACCGCCTATGCCAAGCTGTCCCCTGACCTCCACATGCATGCCCACACACTTGCATCCACACAAATAAATAAGATAAATAAAAGTTAAAAAATGAAGACGGCCCTAAGATTCTCAAGTCTCAAGTCATAAGCAAAAGAGATCAGATCATTAAGCTGTCAAAATAATGACCCTGTGTGCTCAACTAAAGTGCCATGGAAAAGAAGACAACCTGCTGAACGACTGAACGTGAAGCTTGAAGGAACAATCTGGACTGAGCACAGTACCTTTTCACTTTCCAGATAGTCCCCATTTGGAAGAATAATGAGAAATAATGACAGCTTATGGATATAAATAAGATGACGTGTGGTTCAATATTGTATAATTAGAATTAAAACCCAGGAATATTTTCTAAATTCATCTAATTCCTATTTGTTTCTTGATTGCTGATAAAGAAGAAATAGCATAGAGTTTTTTGAATATCATATGTGGAATTATTCATGAGTTTTCAAAGAATATTAATAAATTCAGCGCATGTAAGTCACTTTTATTAGATGATAAAAGTTTATGCACTTTCAAAAAAAAAACCTTTGGATAAGTTGTGCCTGAGGTAGCTCATTTTCTTTCATTAGCTCTATATCAAAATATGGATACAAATTGGATGAACTAAAAAAAGTAGCTTAATATTAAGGAAATTGATTAGTAAGAAGTATTATAGGCATAAGATACGTTCATATTTGAGAAAGGATGAGGAAGGAATGATGCCAGTCTATAAATACTTGAAAAGTGTAAACATCTAATGTGGGGGTTGTGGGGGTATTATTAAGAGCTATAACTAGATACGGTTTATGGGATGCAACTGGACAACTAGAGTTGAGAGCACCTCAAATCATCTTCCTTTAGATAGTGGAGACCTATATTTATACACACTAGCAAATGGTCAACCCTGAAAACACACATAAAACTGACATTAAACAAACTGGGAAGGTTGTACTTATCTATTAAAGGATATATAAGTACACACACACACACACACACACCAAACACACACACCAAACACAACAACAACAGGTAATGAAAAATAGAGTCCATGAATTTGAAAGCGTAAAGAGAGGCATATGGAAGGGCTTGGAGGGAGGAAACGATATAGTTGCATTATAATCTCAAAATAGAAAAGAAAGATTTTTATTTAAAAGATGAAAAAGGTCACCTTTGGAGCAACTCAGTGCTGTGTATCTTTTACTTATTTATAATTTTAGAAAATGCAATATTTTAATGATGAAAAATGAGTATTGAATTCCTCTTCGGTATAAGGTGACTTTCTTATTCTAAGACTCTCGGTGGTGGTTTGTTCTATTATTTGTCACAAGAAGACAAAGTCTATGAATACTTCTCTAACCTATCATTGATCTTCTTCTCTACCCACCCTACTTACTAGCAGTGAACAAAACTCACTAATTGGAATTGTGCCCAGACATTACTAGAAAATCGTAGCTCATCGATTAAGAGTAATGAGAATTAGGTACCTAATTGAGATAAAGACAAATGCTGGCTGCTTTACACTGAAAAGAGTCAGATTTCATTTGCACTTGACACTAATTACTGCCCCTTTCTTGAATCGCTTCCTTGCCTGTAAAAAGCTCTGAATTTCTAGCCATAGCGGCCTTCTTGGGTCTTCATTCTGTGTCTCAGGCGGATGCTTTGATGTTTTTTTCAAACTCGATGAACTCCAAGTCGAATTCATTTGACAGAGAAAATAAAATTTGCTGCACACTTTGTGAATGCCAGGCACTATGGTGAGGAGCTAGAGATGAAATCATAGTCTGGATGGGAATGCCGCAGGGAACAGCTCCCAGACCCTGTCTCCCTACCACGCTAGTCTTTCCTCAACTTTTGAACTACCTAATTCTGTCCTAACAGAATTATATATCTAAGGCTGGGTTTTCAGCAGCGTGGTTTATGGAGATGCAGCTGCTCTCAGAGTGAAAGGACCAAGGTCAGCTGGGCAGAGAATGAAGCTAAGGCCTTTGTCCTTGTTGGACCCTACCTGCAGTGTGGACTTATGGGTAGCTCTGTAGAATAATCGATTCCCTTGAGTTGATCCTAGTTGGATACTGGCAGGGTACTTTCTGTACATGATGGTCAACTAACCATGCAGCACAGATGACTACATCCCTGGAGGGTGTTATTGTAAATTCCCAATATTTCTGTTCCCCTGAGCTTCCACAGATTGAAAGAGGACCACAATGGCCCTCCTACAAAGCAGCTAGAGAAACCACACACCAGCTGATAAAGACATCTGGTTGACCACCAAACAAGCCCAGTAAAACACCATCACTACCTTGAGGGTCAGAATTACTAGACATTAAGCCATGCCTTATTTTTCACTAACCCTTGTTTGCTTGTTTTTAATATAGGAACTCATTGTGTAGCCAAGGCTGGCCAGGGGCTATTCTATTTCTCCCAGAACAGCCTTGAACACTCAACCTTTCTGTCTCTGCTTGCTGAATGCTGAGAATACAGGCATGCATCACCATGCCCACCTTGCTTCACTACACATTTTCATATTTTTCAAGAGTTTTTGCTTCTCCTTTAATCCTTACTGCCATTTAGAGTAGTCTAAGCGTTACTAGAACTGACTGACTTTTTAAAATTTATTTATTTATTAAAGATTTCTCTCTCTTCCCCACCGCCGCCTCCCATTTCCCTCCCCCTCCCCTGATCAAGTCCCCTTCCCTCGTCAGCCCGTCAGCCCAAAGAGCAATCAGGGTTCCCTGCCCTGTGGGAAGTCCAAGGACCACCCACCTCCATCCAGGTCTAGTAAGGTGAGCATCCAAACTGCCTAGGCTCCCACAAAGCCAATACGTGCAGTAGGATCAAAAACCCATTGCTATTGTTCTTGAGTTCTCAGTAGTCCTCATTGTCCACTATGTTCAGCGAGACCTGTTTTATCCTGGGCTTTTTTTCAGGCCCAGGCCAGCTGGCCTTGGTGCGTTCCCCATAGAACATCCCCATTGTCTCAGTGTGTGGGTGCACCCCTCGCGGTCCTGAGTTCCTTGCTTGTGCTCTCTCTCCTTCCGCTCCTGATTTGGTCCTTGAGATTTCAGTCTGGTGCTCCAATGTGGGTCTCTGTAGATGCCCTTCAATTGAAGAATGGATGAAGAAAGTATGGAATATATACATATTAGAGTACTACTCAGCAGTAAAATACAAGGACTTCTTGAAGTTTGCAGGCAAATGGATGGAAATAGAAAACACTATCCTGAGTGAGTTAAGCCAGACCCAAAAAGAGGAACATGGGATGTACTCACTCATGTTTGGTTTCTAGCCATAAATAAAGGGCATTGAGCCTATAATTCGTGATCTTAGAGAAGCTAAATAAGAAGGAGAACCCAAAGAAAAACATATAGGCATCCAACTGACTGACTTTTAATCCAAGATCACATTCTCCTAACTAGCTTCAGAACTTCCATATGCAACAACTAATACCTCCTAGTGGTCATTGGTGGTATCTGTTATGTTGCTTTTGTTTGGATGTGTTCTCCAAAGAACAATGTAGTAAGTGGTGCCCAATTAGTGAGTGTTGTAAAATATTAATTTAAGATGCGTTCCATCCATTTATACTGTGGAACATTTGGTTAATGATGAAAAGATGTGCTGTATTCGTTTATGTTGCATTTGTTTAACAATGTAAAGCTGTGTTACTTTGCCTGCCTAGAACATCTGGTTGGTCTAACAAAGAGCTGAATGGCCAAAAGCTAGGCAGGGGAGAGAGATAGGTGGGACTTGCAGGCAGAGAGAATAAATATGAGAGAGAAGGAGGTGGAAGAGGAGAAATGGACAAGGAGAAAAGGACTCCAGGGTCCAGCCACCCAGCCAAACAGTGAGCCAGGCAGCAAGAAGGAAAGAGAGGTATATAGAATACAGAAAGGTAAAAGTCAAGAGGCAAAAGACAGAAGGATAATTTAAGAAAAGCTGGCTAGAGACAAGTCAAGCTAAGGCCAGACATTCATACATCCATAAGTAAGATTAAGTCCCCATGTATTTATTTGAGATCTGGGTGGTAGGTCCCCAAAGAACAAAAGGTAAAAAAATAAACAAACACCTACAGTGGTGCCGATGGAAAACAATGAAGCCATTAAGTGGGAGGTGTTAGCAGAAAGTTGTCTGGATACTGAGCATAGCCCTTAAAGAGGATAGCAGGACCCTATCTTTCATATCTCTCTTCGGATTTTTACTTTAATAAAATAAGCAGTTTGCTTTAGGATGTGACTGCCTGGACAAAGGCCAAAAGCAATGGGACCATCTAACCACAGACTAAAACTTCCCAAACCGCAAGCGAAGATGACCTTTCTTCTAGATGAGTCAGGCTGTCTCACACACTTATGGTGGGAGTGGAAATCTAACCTAGATACACTAAAAAGGCCATGCCTGGGCTAAAAGGGACAACCTCTAATTGGACTCACAATGTTGCAGATGTTCTAATATTATAAAAGAAGGCAGTCTCCCACGTCTGCATAGGGACAACTTCAAAATTTTATATGACGTAACCAACTCTGGTTTTTAAAGAGGTTCTCTCTGAGGAACTATGAAAAACACATTTTCATATCAAATATACTCACCATAGCCATTTTTAAAGGTCTAGCCAAAAGCCCAAGATAAGAGATGACATTCAAATAAATAACTATGGTTTAAAGTGAAAAACAGCAACAATAAAAAAAATCTCAAAGGAGATGCAGTTAAAGTACATTGCGGTTTAGAGGAAAAGGAATTAGCTTTGTCTGTGTTAGGTTTTCCATCTCTCATGTCTATAGCAAAGTTCAGAGCACAAAACAGTCCTAAGCAAATACTCCAGTGCATAAAGCAGCAAACAAAGGTGTGTGTGTCTCTCACTGTACAGAGTTCACAATGCAAGGCAGCAAATACGGCCAATAACTGGGCAATTGTCCCAGGAGTCACCAAGCCCAATGCGGAAGCCGCCACACAGACCTCCAAGCCTTTGTCAGCCAGAGTCACACAGGCAAAATCTTCTTCCCTGTCAGCTCCTCCTTCACCACAAAAAACTTGTGTAAATGCTTTGGTAAGTAGTGTTTCGGCACTTGCTCCCAACAGCCGCTGGAAACAGAGGCCTGTGTAGTCAACTTGACTATATCTAGAACTAATTAAAGCCCAAGTGGCTGGGTTCACCAGCAAGGGATTTATTTTCTCAATTAAATCATTTGAAATGGGAAGATCCACTTTTAATCGAGATCTTTTGATGTGGGAAGATCCCTCTTTAACCTGGGCCACACCTTCAACTGGCAGCCTCTATAAAGGACACAGAAGAAGGAAGCTTGCTCTCTTTGCCTGCTTATTCTCACTAATAAGTTCCCCCTTCTCCTGGATTAGAGTGTACGTTGAAGACCAGGTGAGACATTCAACCTCGTGAACCAACAACTGGATTCTTGGACGTTCCATTTATAGACAGCCTTTGTTGGATTAGGTGAACCAAATTCTGCAAGTCATTCTAATAAATCCCCTTTATATATATACATTCTATAAGTTCTGTCTCTTTAAAGAACCATAGTACAAGGCCAGAATTAGTTTCCAGTACCAGACAGACTTTTATTCAGCCTTCACATGCAAGGTAGAAGATGCCAACTTCCTTCGGAGATGCCCTGTAGCCCCCTACACACCCCATATGGATAGTTTCTTGTCACAAGTTCAAGACTGTCAGGTTTTAAGACCTTGGTTGGAAGCAGGACTCAATGCAGAAGGAGAAGTTTGAACCAAGTTCAGCATCACATGGCAAGATTCCTTCTAAGCCTAGGCCTTCATTCAAGGCTCGCCAAGGACTGGGAAAGGGACCAGAATTGTCAAATGCCAGTCAAAAAAATTCTGAGTAAAGCAGAATCTAGTTCCTGCAGTTCCCAATGGGTTGCTTCCAAGAGTGTCAAGCCTTTTCCAGAACATTCCATGTTCTGATGACTCTTTTTCTAACGCCATGGAGTTATCCCATAGCACTTATAAAATGTTTCCGGATCTAGCTGGAAGCTAACCAAGAGGTTTCTGCCCCAGCTAGGCTCCTCTGTTTAGTCTTTGTCTGTTCTTCAGTGAGTTTGGATAGGAATTGTTGAAGTCTGAGCCTCAACCTCAGCAGGCAGCCTGTGGTATTCACCTTCAGTCCAAGTTAATGAATCACTTAGTGTAAGCATATTTTATGTTCAGCTAGTTATTTGAATTGCACCACGCAACGCCCCTTTTACATGTTGCTTTGCATTTAAAAGAATTGCTCATTACATAATTGAAATGCTTTTTACCATTTGCAAAATTGGCTTTTGATTAATACACCTTTTGCTAATTGGCCTGCTATTTCACGCTTTCTCTTGGGTTTCTAGAATATGCCTGTACCTCACCTTTCTTGCCTACCTGGCCAGACTCCAATTTTGAATGAATATTGCTTTCTCCCTCTCTTGCCAGAACACTGCTTAGTACTCAGGAGGGTGCGGCAGGGGTGGGGGGAGTTCAGCCAATGAACCCACCTCTAGTCTACTTCTTTGTTCTGTCTCAGCAGAATCTGCTTCTTTAGCAGAGGAATTATCTTTGAGACACAAATGGTTCCAAGTCCAGACCAGGGTTCATGTAGCCAGAGGATTTCAACCTTCCTAATGCTGTGATCTTTTCATACAGTTCCTCATGTTGTGGTAACTCTCCAACCATAAAATTATTTGTGTTGCTACTTTATAACTGCTTTTATTACTGTTATGAATAATAATGTAAACATTCATTTGCATTTCATGATGAGCTTTGGGAATCCCTGTGAAGGTGCCATTTGACCCCCAAAGAGTCTTGACTCACAGGTTGAGAACCACTGACCCAACTCATCAGTGATTCCCAGGCTTGGTGCAGTTGAACACATCCCCTCCCTGCCATTTGCCAAGTCTTTGCTCCATCTTCCTGTGTCTTCCTAGCGTCCCTTCTGCCCCACTGTTCTCGCAATGCCCCTTGCGATTCTGCCCCAGGTACCTCCTGTTAAATTTGCACTGGGCTCTAGGCCAAAGGCATTCTTAGTTCCTGTGGTTTAATTGGCCTTCTAGATGCTGGCAGCTTTTAAAAATAACTTCATATTTAGGCTTGTCAATGTGAGACATGCACAGTGAACAAATCAAGTGTCTTTAAACTTATAAAAAGCTTCTGTGTTCCCTTGCCTAGCTCTTCCCTAGCCAGACTTCCGAGGCGTCGTTTTGACCACCGCAGTCCGTGCCGTGAGGGGCTGAGATCATCCGGAGCGCACTTCTACTCCTGTCTCAGCCAGCTTCGTGCTACAGATGATGTCTGCTGCCTTCTCAGTCCCACGCCTTCCCCCTCCGCATTTACAGTGTTTACCATTGGTACTATGCCAGTGGGACTTAAGTAACAAATAGTAAATCTCTAATTCTTTTTTTATCAAATTTAAACTTGCTGTCTCAACTGTCCACTTCTTAGGCTGAGGCTGGGAGCACTCTGCCGTCCTTACCCACCTCCTACTTTCTCCCAGCTAACTTAGACATTGTCATTATCGTTACCATCTTTCCAGAATGTATGGGGAGAGATTCACCCTAAAGGAAAGTAGCAAATGGTATTTATTATTGTTATTATATCAACAGTATTTTATTATTGGGCTAACTACTGAACAAAACTATCTCTTTCTCCTCCAAATCTATGAGCTCAGCCGGGCGGTGGTGGCACACGCCTTTAATCCCAGCACTTGGGAGGCAGAGGCAGGCGGATTTCTGTGAGTTCGAGACCAGCCTGGTCTACAAGAGCTAGTTCCAGGACAGGCTCCAAAACCACAGAGAAACCCTGTCTCGAAAAAACAAAAACAAAAACAAAAACAAAAAAAAAAACAAATCTATGAGCTCTGTGGTACCATTGGACATTTACCAATATCAAAGTCAAGTGAACCTCTCTTGTTTTCTTTCATCTTCGTTTTGTTTCCTTTAGGGTATTTTGTTGTTGTTGTTGTTGTTTGAGATGGGATCTCTCTGTGTTGTCCCAGCTGACCAAATCACTCCTGGCTGGCTTTAAAGTGGCCATCTCCTGCCTCTACCTCCCAAGTCCTGGGGTTGCATTATCATTTGTTGTTCTTTTATTTTACAAAACATTTAAAATTACCCAATATTGTAATCTCATTCTCTTTAAATGGTTTTTGGGTGTATGTTTCGTCCATGGTTTCTAGAACTATCTAAGAGTTTCCCTTAACTTTAGTTCTTTATTATTTGGTAACAAAGACAATCTTGCAGAGTTCAGTTTGTCCTGTTCACAGCTGCCCTTTAGTCTGCTCACCTCCTGTCCGGCTCTAGGTCTATTCTCTGTATACCTTTATCTTACAACTTCCCTTCCTTGTCCTTGACACTGTGGGCTCCTGACTGTCTTTTCCTCAACTGGATGCCTGCTTTGCTGGAGTAAACTCTCAGGTATCTTCTATTGAAAGGGAGTAGTTTGGCTGATTATCTGCCTTGGAGATGCTGTGCCCTTACCATCAAGCCTCTGGGATGCTGATGGCAGTTTGTATTCTTCTTCCTTTATAGTGATCAACTATTACTCTATTTTATTTATCTTATATTCTAATATCATACAACTCAGTTTTTTTTTTCTCACTCAGTTTCTGGAGACATGTTGAGCCTTTCCAGTCTGAAGATGGCTCTCCTAGACTATGTTTCAAAGACTACATCTATCTTACTGCTTAAGAGTGGAACAGCAGGAGTCTATGAAGAGGGGAAAAAAGCAAAAACAGAAGAAGGGGATTCCTGAGAAGGTCACAGCTTCAAATTCTGCAGCCAGACTCAAGAACAAAGTGGAAAGTTGTTTTTCTCCACAGTCCATTTGAAGGAAAAAAGGGGGGACCATCTCCCAGTGGCATCTTCTTTGGGGGATGCTGTTACTCATAGATCACTCCACAGTTTAACTCCGCCACACTTGCATACTCCAAACACATAGATGTCGCAGTGGATCCTTGGCAGCAGCAGAGTCCCCAGGGTAAGAGGTAGATGCTTCAGGGAAAAGAGGACAGAGGCTGCCAGCTTCTGTTCTCAGGTGACATGAGGGACCAAAGACTATTGCCACCTCAGGCCACCATGTAGCAGCAGAAGAAGCCAGGAGACATTTATTAAGTCACAGAAACAGTGCTCATTGATGACAGGCCACCATCTGTGCTGGGAGCTAAAGTCTGCACAACCACTGTCTGGGCAGCATCTGGGAACTGTCTTCTGGTCTTTATATTGTCTTCCTCTCTCCTTTTCTCCTTCCTTCCCTCCCTTGCTTCCTTCTTTTCCCTATCTTCTCTTTTTAGGAATAGGGCGTGGAGCTAGGCAGAGTCTTGTTCTGTATCCCCAGCTTGCCTGGTATTCGGCAATCCTCTTGCATCAGCTTCCCAAGCGCTGGGATCATAGATGTGTACCTCCATAGCAACACTGGCCATATGATTTATTCTGAGGACTCAGAGTTTGACCTCGAAGAGCAATCTTCTCCATTCATGCTTATTCCTTTCCTGAGTGTCCTGCTCTTGATTTAAAGCCATGGCTGATTCTCAAACACCCATGAGAGTTATGAATTTTGGTTGTCAGTCTGTCTGGGTTAGGAGAGATCCAGAGAATTGCTAAGGCACGCTGTGCATATATACTGGTGAGGTGTGCCTCTAGGTGTGTCCTGGAGACAGTAGACGTGTGGGTCAATAAACTGAGTGTAGAACACCTGTGGGGAATGTGGGAGACACTGACCAATAGGCTTGGATCCAGGGGGAAGGACTATCACAGACGAAAACTGCCACACATCCTGTCTGCTTCATTACTCTGCAGTGCTGTTTGCTTGCTTTTTTGGATTTTTGTTTGCTTATGCCTTTACCTGTAGACATCAGACTCCAGATCCTTCAGCCTTTGCACATGAGCTCATAGAAGCGACTCTCCAAGGAGCCTTCAGACCTCTCGCCTCAGACGGGGCAGCATCACTTGTCCCTCTTGCTCTGAGACCAGCAGCTTCTTGGATGAACAACAACAGGTTTCCCTAGCTCTCCAACCTTCAAACACATACTGTGGAGCTGTGTGACCTTTGCTATGTTAGCCAATCTCATAAACCACTGCTTGTAGCTATGACTATAACCATAGCTCTATATATACACTATAATATAACTATACAGAGAGTTTTATATGAAGCTATACACACACAGAAACACACACTGTCTATTGGCTTTGCTATTGACATCATGATTAATAGAAGATTATTAGTTTTACTTTTTAATTTTTCTTCTATTAGATGGTACTCTGCATGCTGGCTAAGAGGATGGAACCCAGAGCTACTGTCTGAGAATAAGAAACTACCTGGGATGGACTCAAGACAGCGTACTTAACTACCACATTTTGTCATGTAGATATAGAAAAAGGCAGAAGCGGCATGAGCATTTCTAGAACCATCTTGCCCTATCCTTTGAAGTGGGTCATAAGGCCTCATTGCCACTTACTTTTTTTCTGTACCCTTCTTTTGGGTTTTGATTATATTCTCTCTCTCTCTCTCTCTCTCTCTCTCTCTCTCTCTCTCTCTCTCCCCTCCCCCCCATGTATGCACATGTGTACACATGTATGAGGAGGCCAGAGGTCAAGTCAATGTCAAATATATTTCCTGGGTTGTTCTTCACCTTTATGTTTTGAAACAGGTCTCTCACTGAACATGAAGCTCATCAATCCAGCGAGGCTGCTGGCCAGCAAACGGTACTTATCTCTGTTCCATCAGCTCGGTGATTACAGAGACACGCCACTAAGCCTGACTTTTTGTGTGGACTCTGGGGATCAAATTCAGGTCCTCCTGCTTACATAGCAGCACAGCCCTTAATGACTGAGCCACCTCCCACCCACCTTGGTTATAGCTTTTACAGTTTTTGGTGTGTGTGTGTGTGTGTGTGTGTGTGTGTGTGTGTGTGTGTCTGTGTGTCTGTGTGATGCTGGAAATGGAACTCAAAAAATCCCTGGCATGGTAAGCTTGTGTTCTACCACTGAGCTATATTTCATTCTACTTTTGGTCTTGTTCTTGTCTGTACAAAGGAACATAGACACAGTCTATGTCTTTCACTTAACTTGAAAACTCCTTTTTGTTTTGGTTGGGTTTCTTTCCTTTTTCTTCTTCTAAGCATTTATTTGTCAGCTAGACTTTCTGTGCATGGGTTTGTGGCTGCATGCATTATACACAGGTGTGCAGGGAGCCCAGAAGAGGGTTTGGATCCTCCAGAACTGCAGTTACTGTGACCTGGAAGGTTTTGTGAGCACAGAGAAACCCTGTCTCAAAAAACCAAAAGCAAACACACACACACACACACACACACACACACACACGAAAAGAAAAAAAGAAAAAACTCAAATTGGAATGTTACTATTTTGGGATTACCATTCTGTGACTAATAGATTAAAAACAAAAACAAACAAACAAGACCCCAACTTTTGGAATCTATTAATTAACAGTTCACTGGCTTCCGAGCACCCAAAGCTAAGAATGTCAAATGTCATCTGAGATATCTGAGGCCACTGCAAAGCTACCTCCACTTGCTGTGGCCGCCTTCAAAATGTACACACTTCTGTATTGTAAACTCACCTTGATTTGACTTGCTTTGTTCACTTCATGAAGCTATTTCCACATTGAACATGGAATTTGGTGTTTCCAGGCCATGGTCACTCTAATTTGGTCCCAGAATAAATTGTCACAATTTCTTGAGGATGAGAGTTGGGGGTTGTCTGTGTGTGTGTGTTCGTTTTGTTTTATTTTTCTATCAACACTTGTAACATTTCTTACAGAATCCTTAGATTTTGTTGAAAAGGACAATAGCTTTTTAATTGTTTCTCGCCGAGATAACCGCCTATATTTAGGTCACCTTCTGACTCTGAAAACTGGAAAGGGGAAAATGAGGAAGGAAAGAGGAGATGTTCTCAAACCAAAAAATGATTCTAGCCTAAAAGCAAGTAAGAATTTTCTGTCCAGCTTTAGGAGGGCTCAAAAGTTCTGCTTGCTTCTCAGCTGAAATAGATGTCACAAGCTCGGGTGACCTCATTGGCTTTTTAATCTTGACTGGAATTTGGACTTGCCCTGTAGAGCTAAGCAAAGTCTGTCCCTTTCAGACCACTTTAAAATCAAGAATACCTACTAAAGCTCCCCCAACGGAGCACTGAGTGAGATATTTAAGATATTAGATTTTGATGATAATTATATTTTGATGACCAACTTTCTTTATTACTTCAGAAGCCAAGCTCCCATTTCCTACAGAACAGGCATTCCTACAGAACGGAAAGAGCATCTCTTGTCAATGAAGGCATTCCACTGGACACCTGAAAACCACTTAAGACTCCTGTGGAATGTTCATATGATGAACTGCGTGATGCTTAAAATGTCCAAAACCTGAAACTCAAATAACTCTCTGCTTTAGTTTGTTTTGTTTTGTTTGTTTGAAAAAAGGAAAACAAGGAGTGAAAGAGGAAGAGGCCTAAAATACTTATCCAACCTTACATGGTTTTCAGTCTCAGGCTCTGTAACTTGCACCAAGCTTCCTAAATTTTGGCTTCTCCTATCCGGACTGGTGCCATTTCAAATAGTTCTGGTCAAGTTAGAACTGTATGCAGGTGATTCGTACCAATAGGGCTCTGCAAGGGACAGCCTGGTTGTTGCAAACCTCATTCAGTTGTTTTTTTCTTTCACCATAAACATCTCAGTGAGATTACAATTGTACTTCATTATATATATGTTTAAACTTAAAATCATATTTGAAGTTATCAGTTATAATGAAGAACTTGCCCAATCTAGGCCGGCATTTCTTTGTTTTCTGTCTAAGCACATGGTAAATATGGCCCAGATCAAGACACCAAGGTCAGTGCATTAACAGCACACTGTATTCAAGTCTATTGCCTATGCTTTAAGTTCCCATCTCTGAGGCTCACCTCCTCCAACATGCCAGGTTCGCATCCAATAGAAAGGGAAGTCCAACACATTCACGATGTTATTTTTGTGTTTCGTTTTTTTGAGACAAGGTTTCTCTGAGTAGCTTTGGAGCCTATCTTGGCACTAGCTCTTATATACTAGGCTGGTCTCAAACTCACAGAGATCCACCTGCCTCTGTCTCCCAAGTGCTGGGATTAAAGGCATGCGCCACCACAGCTCAATATGATGTTATTTAAAGAAACCCTCCTTTCTCTTTTCAACTCATTTTATGCTTCTCTTTTCCACTTGGCTGTACGCTGTTTGCAGTGACACGTTTCAGTAGAATTATTCCAGACCTGTCTTCATTCAGTCCAGATGTGCCTCCTCGAGCTAATCGAATCATTGTCTCTGCAAAAGGGCACGCTGTGCGCTGCATTATACCCCAGACTCATGGTGTGTCTTTGGAGAAGAATCGCACATTTTATAAAATTTGTCAAGGACAGTTTCCAAATGCGTAGCATCATCAATCTCACTGACAACGTCTCTAATGGCTTCACTCTACAGTCCAGAGTTTCGCCAAAAGCATATCAACGCTCGGAGCTTCGCACACCTGCTCCCCACCTAGTGTCTGGGCTGTGTCATCTGTTAAAACAGACAATGGACTTTAGAGAAGGAATTCATCCTTGAAGCCTTTCCTCTCTAAGGAAGTCCAACAGATGTTATATGAAGTCGATAGTGAGGAATTTATTACTTCAGGTTTTAAAAGGAAGTGGCATCTACAGATCTGCCATCATGATAATTATTTTCATCTTCTTCCTCCTCCTTCTTTTTAACCAATTTAACCTTGTCTGGAATAACTGAGATGTGTCACAATTTTGTGATCTTTGCCATTTTCTGGAACCTAAAGGACATCTGCTATAGTGTTTTCACTTGACATTAAGCTGGGTTTCATTGCTCCTTGCTGTGTGTGTGATCCCAAGGTCCTGGTGGGAGGCTAGATAGAGTTGGCCTGGTTCAAATGGGCTGGGGAGAATGATGCAAGCAGCAGGGAGTACAGTCTCAGTAATTACTGAGGCAGAGAGTAAACAATTAAGTTCAAGGGCAAAGTCAGAGATGCCCAGCTGAACCAATCACTAGGGCAAGAAAACCTGGAGGCAGGCAAGGGTTCATCCAGGCAGCCTGCAGATCAAAGAGTCTGTGGAAATGAAACCACCAGCCTGCTATCAAGAAGAGACAAGAGGGTGGGTAAAGAGCAAGAAGGTGAGTGCTTGCTTGGCCCTACAGTGGGAGAGGCCAGGACAAAGTGTGGCACTCAGTGACCCTCCCAGGATGTACTTTCTTTGTCTGTTTCTTGCTTCCCTTGTTTATGAAGAAGATCAAATTTCACCTTGTAAGTGAAGTCTGACGTATAATCATTTTAATTATTAAACCTTGACACAGAATTGAGAACTATCTAGAAAGCCTGCAAGAACTAAAGCAAGCAAGCAAACAGCTGCGTGCTGAGAATGACTTCCTTCCTCTGGCAGAACAAACTAGAACAAGGCATTCTCGCTGCTCCTTTCATGTGGGTCTCCAGCCAAAATATTTTTTTATTACACATGATTACTGACTTTGGAGGTTATCATTTAAGAACAGATTATCTACTTAGTGCCACTATAACAAGATCTGGTAAATTCGCAGGTCAGATTTTATATATGAGGAGAAAGAAACAAAAAGGCAACCTGAAAGAAAAGAACTTGAAAAAACCGATGAGTCAAATTACTCACCTACTTTGACAGGTTTAGTACCCTGATTAAATGTTTTATGATGATACTACTTAAGACAAAAATGTAAAAGCTAATTTATAGTGGCATCTCTTTCTGTAAAAGGTTCCCAAGCTGATTTATTGTCAAGTTGAAGTGCATCATTTATAAAGCAAGGAGACTTTCCGGGCTCCTTCCACGCGCCCAGTCACACAGCTTCTGCTAAACAATTTTTTTTTTTGAAAAATAGGGTCTTTAATTGAGTAAGACTACTTTATTTTCCTACGATATCTCCTCTCGTCTCCTTCAATCCAGTTTAGTCCCTGCTATGCTCCGTGGTATGTAATGAGTTTGGAACCCTTGCCCGATTGCAATACATTCTCCTACCCGCACATGTGCAGGGACTTGATGCCCAAGATGCACACGCAGGTCTCAGGCTGGCGTTCCTCATTTACATCCCATGCTCAGTAGAGAAGCAGTTAATCGGTTGCTGAATTGGGGCTGTGTCTTTTCGGTTTTCTAATGGCCTGTCACCATCCTGATAGTGTCTTCTGCTGAATTTATGGGATTCCATCTCCCGCAAAGGGCTTTGTAACAAATACGCACACACACACAACTATTTAATCATGCTTGCAGTTTAGATGAAAGGGGGCGAAGGAATTTATTTGCAGTGACATTAAACTGTTGTGGAATACAATTAACAAAACAATATGATGTAATTACAACAATCTCTGAGTTCAGAAACTCAGGTGGATATGAGTGCAGAGGCAGAAACGGTTTGCTATAGAAGGAAATCAATTTTAGGGGTTGGAAAAAAAGTAAACAAAGGACATGAGTTTTATTTTGGTAGACGTTTGAGCTGCAGGAGCATTAGAGATATTATGAAATAAGAATGTGAAGACGAAGCAAATGCGATGGTTGTAAGTAGGACGAGGGAGGGACAGCGGAGTAGGAGCACACAGGAAAAGCAACAGCTTACGGCACAGGGCAGCATCTTAAGGCACTGGAGGTGGTAGCAGCAGTCCAACAAAGGGAAAGGAAGATGGATTTGGTGACAGCATTTTGGTGGGAGGGAACAGGAGAAAATAGGAAAAGGATTAAGGGCAGAGAGAGAGACCAGATGGCAATTGGATTGAGCCAAAAATCATATGTCATGGACTTGTAGCTTAGCTGTCGAAACCTGGGGAAATGGAAAAACAATAATACAAACAGGAAAATCACCTCGCCTTTATAATTTACTCTACTTATACATACATCTAATTTAAAGCATTTGAGGCTGCCTGTTTTTAAAAAGAGGAAGGAAATACAATAAGATCAACAGACTCAATCAAGAAAGGAAAGCACGTGCCAGCATCAATGGTGATCAGAGCAGCCATGATTGAGTCCAGCTTCCTCCTTGTCTCAACAGAAAGGAAAAGTTTTGAACTGTCAACATTCATTAAATATCATTATTGAAATGAATATTCCTCCTAACTACTTAGTAGAATGAATTTTTCATGATAGAAGCAGGTCTTAGATGACAATAGAAGGCCTAGTACATAGCCAGTGGCATGCACCTTGGTCTTGAAAACCTTATGAGGGCTAGGGAGGGACTGGAGAAAGGACAGACAAACAGACACAGCATAGAAAAGCTGGAGTCAGGTAGGCCTTGTACATTCTCATGGAGTGGCACTAACCACACTGTAATCTTGAACTTCGGTGTGTATCCTGTATCTGCTGCATTAACCTCATCCTCCAGGGGCTACAGATGTGGCCAGTTCCCTGTGCATAATTTAAGATAAGCTGGATGCTCACACGAGCATTGCTATATGTGTTATACACAAACTTAAACCCAAATGACTGAAAAGTAGAGTTACATCTGTGGAGCCCTTCTTTTCTTTCTCTTAGCCATGTATCTTGGAGGCCATGTGCTATCGTTTAGAAATCGGATTGATTGAACCTCTTCCCCACTGTTGCTTCTGTTTTTAACCATTATGCTATGAGGTTTCGATCCAAAGGCTCTCACTTACAGCCTAAAACATTGGCCAAATCAGCTAACTGGGATCTACAGTTTGTTTATACTTGAAAGGAGACCAATGTATCAGAAAATACCAAATCCAAAGAGAATGAAAGACTGCAAGGCGAATCTTATTACAAAGGCCAGAGTAAATGTGAGTTCTCCTCCTCCTCCCTATTGAGAAATACTGTGTCACAAGAAGAATGAATTATTTCCTGGTAAGTTCTTTCCAACAGCAAGGAAGCTAAAGACATAGCCACGCCCTGTTCTGTGCTAATTCTTAATCAGAAGCACCAGCTCCCCAGGAGCAGTCATGGAACTCACCTCCCAGTTTTTCTTCCCCAGGGTTTTGGAGTAAGCAATTGGCTTACTCTCATCTTGATTCTTTACAGAGTTATCCAGGATGTCCGGCTTCTAGAAGTGGAGGTGCTGCCGAGTCAACTCCAACCATCCAGAACTGACTTCCCCACTTAGTCATCCGTTCAGGAGTTCACCAAAGTTCAGCTTCCCATCCTCAAGTATGTGGCTGATGACAAGCAGGTGAAAATCAATGAAGAGTACCTAAAGAGAACATTCAGTTATTGGGTGCGTTGTGGCTCACGGTGCTCAAGGATTCAAAACACAGCACTGCCCACTAAGGCCTGACCATCAAAACATTTTTATAACCTGATTGGCAAATTTTTTCTCCTTAAATGTGATGGCACATTTGGATTAATAGTTATTAATAATAATATTTAGATATTCTCTTTCAGGTGTGTCTTAGACATATACATTAGAAGAGACATCCTTGCTTCTAATACAGCCTGTTCAAAATTGCTAGATGAAGGGGTGGGCACATAAGAGGGGGCTAAGACTGTAAGATGTGATCAGGGTCCCTCCATTTCTCTCATCTATTCCTCAAGGTTCAGTCTTACAGTCTTATTTAAGGTTTGGAGTAGGGTATGGAAACCTTGTATGCTGGAAATGTAACCATGCACACAAATACAACCTTGGACAGACCTTCTTTAGGACATTCACATTCCAGAGCAGCAGCGGGGGCTAGCTCCCATGCTTATTCCTCCAAGTAGGTTCATGTCAGAGTGTGCAGGTCACGTGTGCAAGGCTTCACACTTCCAGCATGACTGTTTTCGACCCTGAGATGTAAGCAGTATCAGTGGAAGACTCAGAGTTACAGGATGTGGAGGCAGGCTGAGCTAACATATGGTAACTCAGAAAACTCACAACCGTATGAGAAGATAGAACAAACACTGCTTTTGATAAGCAGGTTACAAAGCAGCAAACACCTGATAACAATCCTACCTACCTTTCATTTCTCAGTAACATGATCTATCACCTGTGAGCCTGCTGCAATGGACTCCCTACTACATCTGCTCTCCTCCAAGGGCACTAAAAAGAAATGGCGTGAGGCTCAGCTATTTATCCATCTCTTTTATGTATGCAAATAGTTACTAAAGACCAGGCACTATTCAAAGAAGCCAAGTAAACATGCCTCAGTGATTCAGTCTCTCTTTCTCCTCTCTTGCCCCCTCCCTGTCTCTGTTTCTTTCCCTCTCCCTCCTTCTTCTTCTTCCTCCTTGTTTCTTTCTCTTTTCCCCTTTCTCCTTCCAATCCCTCCCCACTCTTTCTTTTTAGTTTCTCTCCTTTATTTTTTTACTTTCTCTCTCCCTCCCCTTCATCCTTCATTTGCTCATATTTCTTTCACATTTCATATATATATATGTACATATGAAATATATATATGTATTTTGCATATCTGATATCCACATGCATTTTACATGGGAATTTTAAACTTTTTTAATTAGATAAAAATTTAACATATGAAATCGCAGTATCATATAGAATCAACTGTCCCTCTACTTAGAAAATTTCTTCGTACTAGAACATAGAAATAGCAGATAATTTCATACAGACCAAAACCATTTTAAATGATTCTATGAACAAATGCTTCCTTTCTTTCCATTAAACTATTATTACTGCATGTTAAAACATGTTTTAAAGGATTATCCAATGAGAATACAGCTCTAATATACCCCAAAATGGTAAATCTGGATATTTTATAATTACTTGTTTTAGCTTAAAATAAATGTCATGTACATCTTCACTTTATCTACTCTTGTCAAACTATAGCAGCTCCACTTTAACACATTTTCTGATCCAACAGAGAACAAAATAGATAAAAATGTAAAAGAAAAGATGCAAAGTATGTTTCTGGGCTCAAAAATTAAGTTACCCTGTGCATCAGAAACAGAAAGGCAAGCGGTACTGTCAACATGAAAAAATAGAAAGTTTAATCACAAGGAAATATTGTTTTAAAAGAGCTATGGGTCCTCCTAAATTAAACAATAATATTATTCCTTAAGCTTGAAGTAACTATAAAAAAAAAAAAACAAGAAAGAATGTGAAAAATTCATCGGCACTTAGACTCACCATAGTGAAACCAAACTCGGGAATTCAGAGTCTGTCTTACCAATTGCTAGGGAAGTCAGACTAAAGGAGATAACTCGCTATTTAGTTATACATTAAAGTGGGATTCTCATCAGCAACTCCCTGTGACAGGTAAAATCCAATGAAACAAGAAGTGCTTTATTTGTGTTGACGTTGAGGTGAACACGTAGTACAACTTTTGTGCACCTGACATGGAAATAAAAATTGGTAAATTCCCTCTCAAAAGACTTTCAGCAAGAAGTATTGACCATACAGCATGAGATCCAGTAGCTCTAATATTTAACGCTGAGTCATAAACCCAACAGAAATGGAAATTAAACATGAATGAAAGATAAGTTCCAAGAAGGAAATGAACACAAGTTGAACAGCACAGAGACTAACCTCACATATCAGCAGATAGGTCTACATTAAATTAAAATGCTGCATTCTGCACAGCCATGGAAACTATCACCAACACAAACAGCCCACAACATGGGAAAAAAATACTACTAGTCATAGTTTGGATTCAGGGCTGATACCCAGAATTTACAATCAACTGCAAAAATTAGCAAGAAAATAAAACTTCCAATCACCAAATGGGCTAATGAAATGAACAAACAGTTCTCAATTAGGAAAAAGAAAAAACAGAAACAGCCAAAACCTATTTTATAAAGTGTCCACTATCCCAAGTCATCAGGGAAATGCATGGTAAAACTTTGAGATTCCAACTCGCCCCAGTCAGAATGGCGTTCATCAAGAAATTCAGACAAATGCTGGCAAGATTGTGGGAAAAAAGGAACCCTTTTATAGTGCTGGCTGCAGTGCAAATTAGTGTAGTCATTGTAGAAATCAGTCTGGAGGTTCCTCAAAAAGCTAAAAATAGAACTTGCTATATGACCAAACTGTATGCCCATACTAGGCATGTGCCAAGTAAACTCAATATCTTTCCAGAGCTGTTTACACAGCCAAATTCATTGTTACACGGTTTATGATAGCCAGGAATGGAAACCAAGATGTCCATAAACAGGTGAATTGAAAGTGAAATGTAGTATGTATCCACAGTAAGTTATTATGTGACTCTAAAGAAAGATTAAATCACAAAATTTGCGAAGGAAAATGGATGGATTTCAAAAGCATAATATTAAGTGAGACCAGCCAAACTCAGAAAGAAAGGAAAATGTTCCTCATATGTTGATCCTAGTCTACAATATATGCGTACTTACATGTAAACAGCTATAATTGTGTGTATAGTGTAACATTTTGACAAGAGACCCAAAAGGGTAAGATTGGGTAATGAGGAAGGAAGTGAGGTAGACAAGAGGACACGGGTCATGAAGCAGTCTATAAAACTGCTTTTCTAGACTCAACTCTGACACTTAGTTCTCTTTTCTTTGTGACTGATAAAAGCATAATAATGAAATTTATAGTGAAAGAGTAAACTACTCTATGGCTCCAAATGGCCATTCCAAAGAAGTTCACTGGGATGTACAGAATTGGAGACTAGGCAAGTATTTGTTTGGGTTGTTACCTTAATCTTGCTGTCTGGTATTATTTGTAAGCTAATTACAATAAAGTGATTTTACAATAAATAAAGGAAATGAAAGTGTATTCAAAACAGGATTACTTACAATCACCAAACACCTAAAACCAACCTCCTGTGGAGCAGGCGCAGAAAGGGCAGTTCTCATATGGTGGGATACTTAACGTAAAAGAAGCACCTGGGTCACCACACATGGTACAATCAGTATCACATGACTCTAACGGAAAACAAAGGGCAAGAGAAGGCAGACACAAAGGGTTCATGTTACAATAGTTCATTCATACAATGTTTACAATAGGCAAAACCATAATGATAAAGAAGACAGATAGCCAGCTTTCAAAAGGGAAGGAGGACCGGGAAGGAGTACACAGATTTAGGAACAATTTCTACTGCTTGATCTGAGTTTGTTACCCAGGTATATTTATGCCATAGAATTTGTTAAATGCATGCGTGTTGATATAAATATCCAAATTCCATTATTTGCTGTGTGTTAAAGAATAAGTCAAACTTTGTTTTTATTTATGTTTTTTTCTTTTATGTTTGAGATTATCATATAATTATATAATTTCTCTCTTCCTTTTTAACTTTCCAAACCTCTCATATATTCCTTTTTGCTCTCTTTCAAATTCATGGCCTCTTTGCTCATAAGTGGTGTTACATATATATACATATATATACACATACATACCAAACATACCACACAGGCACACATATACATACATATAAAATTCATAAATACAACATGCTCAGTCTGTATAATGTATGTATTAATTATACATACTTATGTTTTCAAGGCTGACCATTTGGTATTAGATAATCAATAGTTATGTTCTTTCCTGCAGAAGACTATTTCTTTATCTCTCAACATTCCTTAGTCGTCTATAGTTCTTTGTATTGGGTTGAGGCCTCATGGACTTTTCCTTGCCCGTGTCAAAATGCCTAGTTGTCCTTGTTCAACTCATATTAAAGTAGCCATGTTGGTAAGACTTTACGGGTGTAGCTTCTGAGATGAACAGAAGACAGAATCTCACTCAAGCCTCCTGTTCCTCTGGCTCTTACAATCTATCATCTTCCTCTTCCACAATGATCCTGGAGCCTTGGGTGCAGGAGTTGTTTTGTAGATTTCTGTTCGTACTGGGCTCCACAGATGTGTATTTTGATTGGTTGTAGATTTGCATAAAGGTCTCTGTTTTTTCAAAAAAATTTCTTTGATGAGGAAGTGAGGAAGACACTTACTTATGAATATAAGAACAAATAACTTAGAATTTAGTTAGGGATTATTTTGGTTTAGTAAATGGTGACTCTACGTTTTCCCCCAAGGTCCATGACTCTACTAGCCCTGGGTAGTTGCCTAGGTTCCTGGGTAGTTCCAGCACCAGGAACTGTTTCCCTCTTGTAGATTAGGTCTTAAGTCCAATGAGAGAGCTGTTGGTAACCACTAAGGCATGTGTGCCACTATTGCCTTGTGTTATCTTTAAACACTGCCATCCCTAGTGTTATCCTGCCATGCTTGTTGGTGTGGTTCATAAGAATCATAGCTGGATAGGGCTGCTGGTTTCTTCCCTTATTTAGAAGCTGGCATGATGCTTTCATGTACCATAAAAGCTGGTCCTTATGGAGGAGGCATTCAAGTCAATTCCGACTAATGGGCCTCTGGGCTCCATGTCTGAAGTTCATGATGTCTTCAGCAATAGGAATTTGCCTTACACCTTGGGATTCAGGGAGGCAATTAAAGGCAATGGCAATAGCCTGTACATTTTTGGAGTCTTTTGGATACCCTGATTAACAGATTAAAAGAGGGCTTCTCATATCTGATATTAGCATTTTTGTTAGGTGCTCTTTGGCTCTTGAGGGGGCATTATCAGCCCAGATAATAAAATTTTGTTTTAAGTATATCTGTATATTTACATAAAACCTATGTATATTATAATCTTTAAGGAAAATAGTTATTTGTATGTTTCCTTAAGACATTTTTATACAGCTTACTGTTATTTTACCTCCTCCCTCCTTCTATACTTATTTTAAAAGATGTCTTATGTGTCTTTGCATGTGGGTGCTGGGAACAAGTCCAGGTCTTCTGCAAGAGCAGTAAGTGCTCTTAGCAGCCCAGCCTCCCCAATGTTTATGCACATAAATTACTTCTAACAGCCAAAAACATAAATGAATCAGAAGAACATGGGAAAAAAACTAGATGAATTTGGAGCAGGAAAGGGGGGAAGAAAAAAAGGAAGGAGAAAAATCATAAAGAATGTTTACTAATCTCATAGGATCCAGGAAAATTAAAGCAAATAAAATGGAAGGTAAACAGAAGCCATGAAAACACTTGGTTCAAATAAGCTCAAATGGATAAGGTTAGCAGAGCAAATATAAATGCACAAAACACAGACATTAACAGAAAGATTATTAGGTGGGATTATAGTAGGAGAAATTTATCTATATCCTACTTACAAAATGCAACAACCAGAAGGAAGTTTGAACATGTAATTTTGGAAACCCCTAAGTGGATGTTCACAGAGAAATGCACTAAGTAGTAACAAACAATCTTCAAGAGAGTGAAACACCTTCAGAGTGTGAGATCCTGAGTAGAACTCTGCATTGGACGAGGATACAACAGGGCTCCCCAGTGACACCAACACGTCTTGACTGGACCAGAAGATGCTAGGCATTCCAGTTAGAAGATCAAACATAAGAAGCCTAAAGACAGAACATTTGAACTACTAGGTTGTACCCAGTACCAGGACATCAATACTCATGCTGGTCTGCCAACATTAATTCCCCCAGCTGCTCGGGAATGAAGATACATCATTAGCAAGCTCTTGTGCTATGTATTACAGGGAAAAGTCCTCAGACTCAGAAAACATGAAAGGGACTGAAGGGGAATTTTGCCAGTCTATGCCAGAATAGGAAACAAAAATAGACACAGTGTTCACTGTGAGCACCAACAAGTTGAAAAATAGTGACATGAGAAGTGTGCAAACAGCGACAACAATAAAAGAAATCACAGCAGCCAGGCTTAAAGAACACAAGCCAACTTTTAACTAACATTGCCTACCATAGAAATACATATTAAAAGCATGAACTGGATAAAATATGAACTCAAATGTAAAATGATAACACTACAGGATGAGGTAGATGAAAATTGAAAAATATAAGGAAACAAATTGAAACCATAATAACACCATTATGGAACTAATAAATAAATTACATGCAGAAAGGAATTGAATGGGCATGGCTGAGAAACAAATTGCTTATGCATAGGAAGGCTTGTGATAAGCACAGGGAAATCAAAAGCAGAAGATGAGCATATTAAGGGAGATTGAAGGTAATAGCTGTGGAAGAGTGGCAGAGGTGATGCTCTACACACTCTCATGGATGCAGGAGTCCTCGAGTTCAAAATCCAATAAATGAATCAGAATAAGCATTACAATAAAAATATAGAAAAATACTGCTGAAAATATAATAATAAGGCACTGAGCCCAAATAAATAACACAATCTAAAAGTGTATCCAGTGCTATTTATTCTAACTGATTTTCTTCTCGTTGCTGAAGTTCAAGGAAAAGGGGAGCATGCCTCTGTCACATGAGGTTCAATCGATGCTTACCACTGAGGACAGCAGCAGAGTTCTTTTGTAGAGTAATAGTTTAAAGTAGAGCATAAAGAAGTCATGTCTACTGAACTCTGCAGAAGGAATGTGCGCCAAAGATATATCTCCAGTCAACATTCAAGTCGGGTATGATGAGCATACCAGGAAAGGATATAATGGTGACCACATGCCTTTGCTGTTTCGTTGGAAATACAGGTGTTCAGTGAAGACTCCAACTGGCTAGAAGTAACATGTGGCAAATGGCGACTCCTCCAAGTTTAACTGCAAAGTACTGCATAGAGACCCAAGCATTCTAAAACCAGCCAGAGGTTCTTCTGTTCGAAAGACAATACAGACAATAGGCTCTGAGTATGGAAAAACTTGGGAGGGGATACTGTACTTTGAAAGTGTTTTTCAACATGAGGTATTTTTACTAAAATGCATTCTAAAATTATTTTCACTTTGATTAAAATCCATACAAGAGGAAAAATAAAAATTTGAATCTTAGAACTAAAACATGATTAAAAATTATAATAAGCATTAACTCAGATATGCAGGAATCAGAACAACAGTGAGAGACATAGTTACAAAACATAATAAAGCAGCCTTAAAAGTTTAAAATGTTTGAATGTCCTTTCTTAATGTCAAATAAAATTCAGTTTATTACTTTTAATTGAAAACAGAATGCAGACCGGGGTGGTGGCTCAAGTTAACAGATTGCAGCATATGTTTGGTCTCTTTCTCTCTCCCAGCATTGGAGTCGAGTGACAGTAAAAGTATAAAAAGGGTCAAAGAGAGTAAACTAAGGGACAGCAGCTGACGAAAAGAGATACAGTAAGTTTCTGGGAGACCGAAGAACTAAGAGGAGGAAGTGCACGAAGAACCCTTCCTGCGCATGCAGAAGTCAAGTGTGACGGGTGAACTAGAATCTAGAGTCCACACAAATGAAGGGTTTGTAAAAGTATGGATGATGTGGGAGTGGTTTCTTATTAATAAAGAAACTGCCTAGGCCCATTTGTTAGGCCCACCCTTAGGTGGGGGTGGAGTAAACAGAACAGGATTCTGGGAGAAAGAAGCTGAGTGAGGAGTTGCCATGATGTTCCCATGCCAGACAGACGCAGGCTAGAATCTCCCCGGTAAGCACACCTTGGGGTGCTACACACCTTATAAAAAATGGGCTAGTCCAGGTGCAAGAGTTAGCAGAGAAGAGCTAGCCAACAATGGGCCAGGCAGTGTTTAAATGAATACAGTTTGTGTGTTGTTATTTCAGGCATAAGCTAAGCCATGCGGGCGGCCAGGTGCCGGGGACACAGCCCCGCAGCTCCTTATTATTACATATGGAGATAGAAAGGAGGTGCCGGGATGAAACCCTGTAATTTGTGAGCTAACTTGAAACATTAATTTTTAAAAGTGTGAGGACAGAAAGTGTGGAAGCATAGCGCTATGGCGGTTCCTGCTTAATCTGCATGGCAGGCTGAGTCCAACCAGCAGCACCACAAAAGTAAGCGAGTATGATGAGAAAACAGTCTCCACACACTGCTTATCTCTTTGGCCCAAAGAGCAGACCCAAACTGCTTTCATCATGGGAAATAGCCCAAGGAGCCCCAGAGCAGAGATGCTGACAGCTTGGCTAAACCAACTCTCGTGGTTGACTTCAGAAGGCTTCAGCACAGTAACCGTACTTCCAGCCGCTCGCCTTGAAGGAAACCCAAACTTACCAATTTACTTTTTTAGCATCTAAAAAGAGAAAAAAAAAGTTAGACATTGCCTGACATTCAAGGACAAACAAGGTCAGAGCAAACCTGATGTAGTGCCCCAAGGAAACATAGATAATATTAGGAAGAGCAAAGAACTTTTTCAACAGCCGTGCCAGTTATAAGCAAGCAGATGTCACACACACAGCAAGATAGCAGTATAGAGCCACAAAAAGCTATACTTAGAAACAAAAAAGAACACTCAGAAGCTGTAAAGAAAATTGAAATCTGAGATTTATAGGTAGATGGATGAAATCGGAAAGCAGCTCTACTGTGTGGGGTCACTCAGACCTGGTAAGACAAATGCTGCCTGTTCTCTCCCGTACGTGGATCCTAGCTCTGTGTGCTTTGCTTATGATTGTGTGCACATGAAAGCCAGAAATCCAGAAATGAGCAAACGGAGTGGGTACCCAGGGGCAGCAGAAGATCGGTAAAATGAAAGTAGCTAGGAGGAATTTGGGGGGGATGAAAAATTTTTAACAGGGAGGGGGTGGAGAAATACTAAAAGTCGGGGGTAGTAAACAAAAATAAAGTGTATGAAATGGTGATATGAAATCCTACTGTCTTAAATGCATCCGTTTAAAATATTACTGGAGGAGACAATTGAAGACCTAGGATATGAAAGAAGTGGGGAGGGACACTGGAGATTAAGGGTTCAAGTGGGGATAGGGAAGAGAAGGGTGTGGAAGGGTTACCTGGAACTGAGAATTTATAGAAACCTACTAGTTTATAAAGTAATTACAAAATACATCCTTTCTAAAAAGAAGTATGAATAAAGATGCCCTGAAAGCATGGATGATGGTATTCCTATATGTTTTACATAAATCCCAGTGCCAGGCAGGCAGCAGCTCTCTAGGACAGCCCAGATATATACTCAAAACAACACAGGCTAGCACCACTGCTCTTGATTGCTGACCATAAATAACTACACGATGGGAACCTATTGATAAAGACATAACATAGTTTGATATTGGGGCATGAGAAATCGACCTTGAACTGACTAGGAAATTTTCTTCCTGCTGCCCAGCTTTCATGGTGCTAGAAAGTGCTAGATAGGCCAGTGGTGGGGAGAAGACGTCAACGGTCTCACCTTGCACAGGATCTTGCTTGAATAGTACTTACCCTCTATGAAAGACATACCCACTGGTGCATAATGGCACAGCTTTCTGCTTTAATTGAGTGCTGCTTCATAGGAGGAAAGACATGCTTGGTACTATACATCTGATCCAAAACTCATGTTGGGTTGATGGTCTTACATCCTAGTGTGAGAACAACTATTTTGCAAAATGACCTGCTGGCAAACTGTCTTTTAAAGCTTTCTGTTCATATCAATGGATCTGTGCTTGTCTCCACTTTGGTCAGAGAGTTTTGCACTGGGAAGTAGTTAATGCAGAGATTAATGGCTAGTCAAAGTGTAGATTTAAAAAGTAAAACCTTAAATGAGATACCAATACACAGTCCCCACCCGAAGGGTTGGGGAGCATCATGAAAAGTGGGATAAACTGCAGTGTAAGAGCAGAAGGGTGGTGAGGCGCTGTGAGATGCTGCCCTCTGGACAAGGTGTGATGAGCAGTCCTGAACCCACAGCTGCTGTGGTTGTTTGAATAAAACCTACACATGACCAAGGCAGTCAGACTCAGGTGTAGAGGCAGGAGAGATCCATGAGGTTCCACACCCCGCTGTAGTAAGTATCAGCAGCTTATTGCCACACCGGAAGTGAGAGTCATTTTTCTCCAGGGGTATATAGCTACTGATAGGTTTTCCATTCTCCAGCGGACAGTACTATACTCATATAAAAACGAGCATCACTGATTGGACCCAGTGAGTTACAGAGAAAAAAAGAAGACATGAAGTTTGGAGGGGGACATTTGGAAAGGGATCTGGGGAAAATGGAGACTGTATATGACTAAAACACTTTGTATTTATGTATGAACTTCTCAAAGACATTTAAAAAAATATGGGTGACTACTCAAAACAGGGATGTAAAGACAGAGAAAAGTTCAAAAGACTGACAGACAAGGAACATCCTGCTGCTAATACCATTACAGTATTTTGACTGGGAGGACCCAGGAGTGCAGAGCACAGCAGGGGAAATAAACACTTGTTCCAAAACCTAATATCAAGAGATTGGCCAGCACCAAGGTTAAAGAGAAAAGTATAAATGTTTTCAGAGGGAAAAGATGGTAACATTGACTGTTAGCTTGCAAGGAAAATCACCTTCAAAAGACTTGAACTTGCACTTGGAAGTTGTTTCCTTACCAGATTCCTAGACATGTATGGTGATGCAATGAGCTTATTTGCAAAAGCTCAGAAAGTTTATCTTTGAGACACCAGTCTCCATGAAGTTACTTAAGACAGAACACAGGAAATAAAGTTACTAAGCAAGAATGATAAAGACATAGGGCACAGGAAACAAGGAGTCTAAAATGGGGTGATAATAATGAAAGATACAATGGAACTCTTGTGTGGTAAAATCAGTTCCATGGTGAGCTGCAAAAACAAATCATCAACGTTTAAAAGCATAAAAGAGGGTAGGTAACAGCTATTCTGAACACTTGATGGTTGCCTTGAAACTACAAACACAATTGATGGATTGTCCAAGAAAGATGAGAATAACATTTAAATTGTGTATTTAGATAGGGAAAGGACCTTACACACACACACACACACACACACACAGAGAGAGAGAGAGAGAGAGAGAGAGAGAGAGGAAGAACATCTTATCATATAATATTTGTTTTGTCAAGCAGTGACCCACATCATAAAGTTATGATAATGGAATAAACTCCTTTTCAATACGTAGATTTAAAATGCTAAATTTGTGTATATAGAGAAATTTGTGTATATAGACAAAGAACCGGGAAAGAACCTTATGCACACAAACACTTGTTATCATGATATACTTGCTTGTCTGCGCAGTGCACCACAACATATAGTTACTGTAATGAGGGAAGCACTTGTTGAGTATGAAGATCTTAAAATCAAAAGTATGGGGAAATTAACCATTTATACAGTAGAAACCATTTTCAGTCTTGCTAA
The DNA here is from genome assembly GCA_963919715.1 of Microtus obscurus. Taxonomy (NCBI): domain Eukaryota; kingdom Metazoa; phylum Chordata; class Mammalia; order Rodentia; family Cricetidae; genus Microtus; species Microtus obscurus. The sequence goes on from CAWTZC010001434.1 coordinate 1,461,601, forward strand.
ACCAAAAGTGAAATAAATCTTACAAAGTAAGTAAATCAGAAGGTGAAGGGTCAGAAAGAATCAAGATAGATTTTCCACGTCCAGAGAAACAGGAAACAGAAGGAAACATGTGTTGGTACATGTATAGCAATAGCCCCAGAAGGACTAACAGTAGTGGAATAGTGACTGTGAGAGACAAAAGAGAGGCCAATAAGAAATAGAAGTAAAACATAAGCTTGAGGTTCCTAATCTGTTGGCTTGAGAGTTTATGACCACACCCTCTTTGGGCTCTAAGGATAGCAATATTTCATGTGATGTACTGCTGAAGATTTGTGTGAGAATCTTTTTTTGTTATTTGCCACTCCTAGAGATTAAACCTAGAGCTTTGCACATGCTAGTCGAATGTCCTATCACTGAGCTGTGACCAGCTATTTGTGTGAAAATCATTTTAAAAGTGTATATATAATTAATGGCTATAGAAAGTATCTACATTTAATATAATTTGAAAGGGAAACATTTCATTGTCTATATAATCAGATATTTTAATATATCTCTTTTTATGTTGGCAGTTATTATGTAAGACATAATTTATTATCTCTTATTATTCTGATATTTTTCTAAATTTTTGCTCAAAATAACTTACAAGAGATAGAGAAAATTATTTCTAGATTTATTTTTGTCATTGGATTATTTTTTTCAGAACTATATCCACATGAGTCTGTGCAGTTTTCACACTTCAAATGGCAGCCACCTGCCACCTCCTTCACACAGGAAATATTACACCAAAACTTCTCCTCAGAATAGACAAATCCTTCTCTGGGAAGAGGGGAAATGTACAAAGTGATATTTACTCTTATTGTTTACAAATATTTTTGCTGGATTTTGTAATGTTACATTAATACAGTTTTGCCTTTGTGGATATTACATTGAATCCCTCCCACTTTCCTTTAATGTCATAATTAATCCCTTTCAGCTAACAGACTTTTGGTTGGTATTAAACTCTTATTACTCTTGAAAATGTCCTTTGAAGTATTATTTTGTAGGATTTGGAACACCCTAGTGATCTTCTAATTAGGCTCAACTTTGAGACTGTATAACCACTACCACAGTGGCCCCTGAAGCTTAATTCTTTCCCTATCTCTTTGGCGTTGCATGAGAGCAAATGCAAATAAAAACACAAAAAGAGAGTAAAAGCCTGTTTCCGTTTACACTTTCTTTTTACACTTAGATGTTTGTGATACAGGAAGAGTAAAGATAGCCACAAAATATGGTTCTGGGCTGAGAATGACAGTTCCATGGCGCTGTCAGACAGAGGTGGGTTTATCTTCAGTCTAAGTTATTCTCTAGTGAGCTATCTGCACACATTCAAAATTTGTGAAATAAGTTCTCTTGATTATGACCATCTACCATCAGAGCCATTTCTACTGTGGCTTCTTTATCATACTTGCTCACTTGGAGAGAAGGTCCCAGAGCTATTGTGGAGAGCACTGTTTTCAATGGAATATACTTATGAAGAGCATAGTCGACTCCATGTATGGAAAAATCACTTAACTTAGACTTGCTTTGAGGAAAACCTCCTATTTTCTCTTACGGTAATTCACTGAGCATGCACCCCAAAACACCAAAAATTTCCATGCAAGAACTATGAGGTGATCCAGAGAAAAATCAGATCTGGCAACCTGGAAATATACATTAACATATAAAATACTGTTCCAATTATCAGACAAATAAAACTGTTGAGGTGAAGCACACAAACTGTTCATATCAGAGTGGAGGGAACCTCAATAAGGAAAATGCCTCCTTAAGATCTGGCTTCTGGCAAGCTGTTAGGTCATTTTCTTAATTAGTGATTAATGTAGGAGGGCCCAGTCCATTGTGGGTGGTTCCATCCCTGGGCTGTTGGTCCTGGGTTCTTTAAGAAAGCAGGCTGGGAAAGCCATGGGGAGTAAGCCAGTAAGTAGCAGCCTCCATGACCTCTGCATCAGCTCCTGCCTTCAAGTTCCTGCTGGTTTGAGTTCCTTCCTTGGCCTCCTTTAATGGACTGTGACTTGGGATCTGTAAGTCACATAAATCCTTTCCTCCCCAAGTTGCTTTTGGTCGTGGTGTCTCATCACATCAATAGTAATCCTAATCAAGACACCATATGCATATAATAATGTCACAAAAGTCTTTGAATTTGCATCTAAAGAAGACTTGTCCAAAATTTTTCCAAATTTGAAAGTAATTCTTAAAATTTCATCATATTATCCAAATCCAGGAAAATACATAATTGATTGAATTCTATAAATTTCTATTAACCATGCTGGGAGAAATATTAAACTACTTTCATTTGGCCTTTATAGGAAATACTACAAAATTAATGGTTCATGAAAATGCAATCAAAAATTATAGAGAAACAATTTTAAAATATATTTAGTTGCATAATAAAATTTATTATTTCAGAATTCCTCTATGGTAATTTTACCTTTTTTTGAAAAAATTGTTAGCTCTTAAAAGTGTTTTACACACACACACACACACACATATATTATATATATTTCCTTTTTCTTCTAAGTAAGCATTTATGCGTGCATCTGATTTTCTGTCAATATTTTTAAATTTATTTTTCTTTAAGATGGTAATGAAAATATGTAAGTTTCAAGCTCCAGAAACCTCAGTGTCTTTGATGACCACCCAGTCCCACTACCATGGACTGGCATTCTCATTTGGAGCTGGGCATCACCCTGAAGGAAACTGAAAGGGAGAAAAGAAGGTACTTCCTCCCTATGCCCCATCAGGACCTCTACCGAAACCCAAGCTCCGAGAGCATCGACAGAATAAAAATAACTGTTCTGAAGTAACGGTGCTTTGAATTTTGTCTAATTTTTCTCCATTACACAAGTGACTAAGATTTGTTTTCAGCAGATGAAAATAAATTAGAAGAAGATGAAAATAAATTAAAGTAGGAGAAAACTGTGAAGGACGTTGTCTCTGCTAGCACTTCGCCTAACTGGCAAGGGCAGCAGGTCACTAATTACAAGAGGGGGTGGCTCACTTCTCCTTCTCACACCTGAATGTAGTCCCTGCTATAAATTACATGGACATAGATAGGTGCTGATACCTAAAATCACACATTTGCCATTTGCAGAAGTAATGAGCACTTTTAAGCCAAATGCATGAGGCAATAAAGTCGGGGGGAAAACCACTGAGACCCCATAAATTGCCATGGAGCAGCTCAAGATTTTCTGAAGTGAAAACCTCTAATTTAGTGATGTTTCATTACAACGAATGGGTAAGAAGTGATGAGTCAAAGGCAAGGATATGTTCAGCAGCAGCTGCAGCAGCAGCAGAAGTGTTCAGACACAGGTATTTTGTGTCAATGCAAACTGAGAACAGCTTACAAAATACTGCCCCAATCTAAGAGCCCTGTCTGTTTGCAGGTCTGTCTACCTGTCTTAATACCTCTCAGTTCTCTTTCCTCAGTCTCCTTGAGCTATTGGAAAGACATTTAGGAGGCATGACACAAAGCCTCGTGACTTTTAGGGAGCTATTCTACCACAGTGTTTCAGCTTAGCGAGATCCAGATGCCTGAAAAAGATACTTATGCAGACAAACAGAAAAAAAATTAACATTTGTCTCCACTTCTTTAATTTGGCCATGAGCTTGCAGTCTCGAGGGAAAGCTGTTGCCTATCCCATGAACACAAATGGTGTAAAGTTATCCTAAGATGATCTTCAGAGTAGAAACACCTGCACACACAGGGGAGGGGTGGGGGGGGATTACAGATTCACCCACTGCTTGCTGTGGCCACATTTGCCGTTTCTTTCGCTCCCTATGGCTTCCCCTGCTCCACACTTGGGAAGAACAAGGCACAAGCATCATAAGGCCCTACACTGAGTTCTTTGCCCTGCAACACCCAAAACAACAGTGTTTCCTTCACACCTTTAAAATCTCTCTACTCATGACACCATACAATTATTCCAAGGATGTTCGCAAGCCATAAATAGCAACAAATTCAGTTTATGTCAAATTTATTTTAAATTCAGTTAACTGCTCATGTCTGGAAGGTCACGGGCACTAAAGGAGATCCTGTTATTACCAGTTCCCTAAAACAGTGTAATCTCTAACTTCATTCTCTAGATAGTGTAGCTCTCACCCCTCATCAATGGCTCTTCTTTCTACAGCTGATGGAGAGTATCATGAATGGTTCAAGTGGTTCAGAGCACTTGCTGCTCTTTCAGAGAACCCAAATGCAGTTCTCAGCGCCCACCCAGTATCTCACAGTCACCTGTTACTCTCTAAGGGACCCTACATTCTCTTCTAGCCTTCATGGGTACCTGCACACATGGAATGACCACACACACACACACACACACACACACACACACACACAAATAAATAAATAAAAATAATACAAATAAATCTTTTAAAAGATTATATAATATATAGGAATACCTTTTCCAAATGGCACTGCATCCTGGAAACCACTTCATATCAATTTATAGGACTCTCCCTAATTTATATTTCTTAGAGTGAATAGCATTCCATGTATGAATGCTCCATAATTTATTCTACCAGTTGCTGGTGGTTGGGCAATTGGGCTGTTTCCAGCAGTTTGCTATTATAAATAATCCTTCAGTGAATAACCTTCTGCCTATGTTGCTGGCTCATTTCCATCCTCACATTTGTGGAAATGAGTCTTCAAGTTAAATTCCCACAGGTGGGAATTGCTGCTGGGTTGAGGGTAAATGCATGTGTAGTGTTGCTACAAAATGCCAAGTATCTTCCCCAGAGGTTGAAGCATTGACATTCTCATCAACAATATTTGAGAATTCATATCTCATAGCCTTATATGCAAACTGTCAGTATATCACCAAAAAATGGAATCCCAATAAAGTTTAAATTTTCATTTTTCTTATTATGCCAGATGGTATAAAATTATATATTTGGGACCCTCATACCATTTCTGTGAAGGGATGTAACTATTGCTCATTTTGTTACATTGTTAATATTTTTAAGAGATCCACTTTAAAAAATTAAAGATGAGAGGACAGTCTTAGAATTGTCTGTGGAAAACTAACATGCTGCTTAGTAAAAGTCTTGGTCACCTACCTGGTGTCTGGAAATATTTGATTGTAGCAAATGTTTTCTTCATATCTGTCATTTGATTTTGTTAATAGAGCACAGTGGTTTGGATGAGAATTGCCCCCTTGTTGATGAACTGTTAGAAAGGACCAGGAAGTGGGATCTTGTTGCACTAGGTGTGTCCTTGTTGGAGGAGGTGTGTCCTTGTTGGGTAGGTGTGTCCTTATTGTGTAGGTGTTTCCATGTTGGGTAGGTGTGTCCTTTTTAGAAGAGGTATGTTGCTGGGGTGGGCTGTGAGGTTTCAAAGGCAGTCTCTCTCTGCCTGATGCCTGTGACCAGGATGTAAGCTACTGCTCCGGAGCCATGTCTTTCTGCTTCCCTATAATTATGGTGGACTAACCCTGTAAAACTATAAGTATGACCCCAATTAAATGCTTTTCTTTTTTTTTTTATAATGGTTACCTTGGTCATTGTGTCTCTTCACAGTAATAAAATAGTGACTAAGACATAGTGGTTTTGGTCACTCAAGTATTTCTTATGACCTTAAATGTATCAATCTTATAATGGCTCTAGAATTTGAGTCATAACTCATTTACAGGTTACTTAAGGATCCAGTAGTTCTCTTCCAGTTGTAGTTCTCAGTATCCGATTTCTGGCCCACTTTAATAACTTCAGTATAGTCTAGTGTAGATGTGAAGCATGGGTAGACTCCTACATGTTCTAACATAACTTACTTAAATGTTCATGCTTTTCCAGATGATTTGAGATTGTACTTTTATTTTAAACTCTATTTGTAGGTAATTTTACTTTTGAAATTAAAATTTCAAATTAAAAGTTATCTCTTTTACTGATGTCTTTCTTGCAAAAGTGTGATTTTATTTTGTTTTAAATAGTACTGGGAATGTTGGCATATGCATTTAATAATAGAACTCTGGAGGTAGAGGAAGGCAAATCTTTAGAGTTCAAGAACAGCCTGGTCCACATAGTGAGTTCCAGGATAAGGACTACATAAAAAGACCCTGTCTGGAAACAAATAAACAAGAAACCTAAGTAAATAAGTAAATATTTTATATATTTGTTAAAATTTCCATGTTTCTACAATACATTTTAGCTATATCTACCTACCACTATCTCCCTTTAAGCCCTCCTCAGTATTTTCTGTCCCATCTCCCTTGCAACTTCATAACCTCTCATTTTGTTTTGATTCTGAATAAGGCCCTGAGTTTATTTATTGCTACATGGGTGTGGGTTAGCCGTACACTGAGGCATGGATAACCTACTGATAGTCACATCACTAAAGAGAACTGTCTCTCCCTCAGCAAGCGTTAACTGCCAATAGCTCTTCTAAAGGGAGTCATAGTGGAGGACCCCGTGGCTCTGCTCCATCTATCATGCTGGGATTTTGAATGGCTTGATCTTGTCCAGATCTTGTGCAGGTAACCACAGCTTTGGTGATTAGTGTATGAAACAGCCATGCCATTTCTAGAGGTCAGCATTTCAGAGCTCTTCACCTATTGGCTGATTTATACTCTTTCCAGTCCCTCTTCTAAGATGTTCCTAGAGCTTTGGATGGAGTGAGGTTGACATAAATGATTCATCCACAACTGAATTACAGCTACCAATTTAAATACAGAAGTTCTTCTAGCTTTAAAAACTGATAAAATCTAATTACTCTTCTGTTTTAGCATGAACTTTCTAAGCTGTTCTTGTAAGCTAAATTTTCAGTATGAACTTTAGAATCAATTTAAACTATTGAACACGGATTTTATTGTTGTGTCTGTTATATTAACTTGAAGAGAAATAAGCTTTTATATTGAGTCATTCATTCTCCAAAAATGAATACCTTCTTTCTATTAATTAAATTTTACTTTTGTACTTTTCAGATCTATTTTAAGTATTCTCTTAAATATATTTAGCATATCTGTTTATTATAAAAAATTAAAATATATGTTAGAATTTTTACTGAGTTTTTCTACTACATTTCCTAACTAGCAAGTATTTGTATCCATGAGATTATTAATTTTTGGATATCACACTCATATCCTGTTATCTCATGTAACTTATGCATGTTTATTATTGATTTGGGTTTTCCAAGGATGTTACTTCATTAATAACATGTAAAAAAGTTCTATTTCTTTATTTTTTTTCTATTCTTTTGGCTCTACTTTCTTGTATGTCTGAAAGCATTGTTCTACACTTCCAATTCAAAATAATTGTGGAGATAGTAGATTTCCTTCTTGGGGCAATTTTTGAGACAGATAGATGTAGGAGTGTTTCATTTTTCGTAGTATAGTGAGTGCAACCTGCTAGAACAATAGGCAAGAGACCTCAGGCGATGTGCCTGTTTTATTTGTGATACTTCGAAAGATTATGTTTCTGCAGAGCTAAATTTAAGATCCAATTTTCTTTTAAGGTAGAAATCAAAGGAACTTCCTTATATTACCTGAAGGAAGTCTTGAAGAAATTCTTTTGAATTACATGTACCAAATTGCAACCTTTTTCTCTTGGTGTTGAGTAGGTCTAATAAATACCATAAAGGTCCTGGTAATAGCAAGAGAATTTGCCTTTGTGAGATCAAGACTTCAGGCAAAGGCCAGATTGCAGTCACAGGTCAGTAATGGACAGCTAAATCCATCTGTTTTTATGGTCTTATTCTATCTGACTCTCTCTCTCTTTTTAAATCCGTATAAAATGGCAGGTTATTTTATATAAGATATCTTGAAATAGTCAGTCTCAAAACTATAGAGAACCGATTTTTGGCAATATGTTCTACCCAAAGGCATACGATTACAGGGCTGACATCTCAATTGTAAGTTGATTTTATATATAAATAAACAATTACATACTGAAGGTTTTTTTTTTACTCACAAGTTCTTCAGAATATATATTTAATAATGTTATTCAGTAAGGCTAAATTCTTCAGAGTAGTTTGGAAAACATGACATATTAAAGCAATGCATTCTCCTAGATAGTAACCAAAGTTATAGTTCAATGTATTAGTGCTCTGAAAATGTCAATATATAACAGGCAAACAGAAGTCATAATGTATTAACCCAAGGAGGAAAATACTAACTTATAAAATACTAATGATACTCTTCCTGACATGCCAATATAAGAACAGCATTTTCTCCAGATGAATGGTCAGCAATGAACAAGCTTCTACTGTGGTGTTCTCTAACTTCTTAATGTTACAACTGTTTACTAATGTTCCTCATGTTGTGGTGATCCCCAACCAAAAAGTTATTTTTGTTGTTATTTTATAACTGTGGTTTTACTACTGATATGAATTATAACATAAATCTCTGATAGCAAGATAACTGATATGCCACCCCTGTGAAACAGTCATTTAACCCCTGGAGGGTTCACAATCCATGGATTGACCACTGCCCTATAGAGTAGAAAAAGGCCCCTAGGTAAGAATATTTTCCTCAGTATTTTCTGGATTCCTATTAACTTTATTTTCTTTTCTGATGGCATATAAATGAGTTCAATGCATGGGAGAAAGTATTTTGACTAAGAAAAACTCCAGAGACAATCGACCAAAATAAGTTATTAGTAACAGCAACAAAAGCCCCAGAGACAATGAAGTATTTATATTTCAGTGTTAAAATGTTTTTGCTCAATAGCATTTTAGGTTTCCTCTGTTGTTGTTAGTATTTTGTTTTTTATTTTTTTACTTTTTGAGGCAAAGGACCATTGTGTGTTGCCTTCCTATGAAGTTGCATTAACTGCATGATTGCCTAAGCACATCGTCATGTATATAACCTATGTGAAAGTTTTCAACATCATCACAAGCCTTACATTAACCATGATGATGGCTTACTAGTAAACAAGTATTTACTCCTATTCTTTTTCTTTCTTTCTTTCTTTTTTTTTTTTTTTTTTTTGGTTTTTAGAGACAGGGTTTCTCTGTGGCTTTGGAGCCTGTCCTGGAACTAGCTCTGTAGGCTGGCCTTGAACTCACAGAGATCCGCCTGCCTCTGCCTCCCGAGTGCTGGGATTAAAGGCATGTGCCACCATCGCCTGACTCCTATTCTTTTTTTTTTTATTGGAAAAAAAAAGAAATTTCAGCCTCCTCCCCGCCTCCCATTTCCCTCCCACTCCTCCCTCTCCTCCTCCCCTCCCCCCACTCCTCCCCCTCCCTCTCCAGCCTGAAGAGCCATCAGGGTTCCCTGCCCTGTGGAAAGTCCAAAGTCCTCCCCCCTCATCCTGGTCTAGGAAGGTGAACATCCAAACTGGGTAGGCTCCCACAAGGCCAAAACATGAAGCAGGATCAAAACCCGATGCCATGGTCCTTGGCTTCTCAGCAGCCCTTATTGTCCGCCAGATTTAGAGAGTCCGGTTTTATCCCATGCTTTTTCAGTCACAGTCCAGCTGGCCTTGGAGAGCTCCCAAAGAATCAGCCCCACTGTCTCCACGGGTGGGCGCACCCCTTGTGGTCCTGACTTCTTTGCTCATATTCTCTCTCCTTCTGCTCCTCATTGGGACATTGGGAGCTCAGTCCAGAGTTCCAGTGTGGGTTTCTGTCTCTATCTCCATCCATCGCCAGAAGAAGTTTCTATGGTGATATGCAAGATATTCATCAGTATGGCTATAGGATAGGGTCACTTCAGGTTCCCTATCCTCAGCTGCCCCAGGAACTAACTGGGGACATCGCCCTGGGCACCTGGGAGCCCCTCTAGATCCAAGTCTCTTGCCAACCCTAAGATGGCTCCCTTAATTAAGATGTGTGCTTCTCTGCTCCCCTAACCAACCTTCCTTTATCCCAATCATCCCGTTTCCCCAAGTTCCCCCCACCCTCCCCTTCTCACATTTCTCTCCCCTTCTCCCCTTACCCCCCCTCCCACCACACCCCCAAGATCCCAGTTTTTTGCTAGGCAATCTAGTCTACTTCCCATAACCAGGAGGATAGCTATATGTTTTTCTTTGGGTTCACCTTCCTATTTAGTTTTTTTAGGATATCAAATTATAGACTCACTGACCTTTATTTAGTTCTAGAAACCAATTATTAGTGAGTACATCCCATGTTCATCCTTTTGGGTCTGGGTTACCTCACTCAGGATAGTGTTTTCTATTTCCATCCATTTGCATGCAAAATTCGCGAAGTCATTGTCTTTTACCGCTGAGTAGTATTCTAATGTGTATATATTCCACACTTTCTTCATCCATTCTTCCATTGAAGGGCATTTAGGTTGTTTCCAGGTTCTGGCTATTACAAATAATGCTGCTATGAACATAGTTGAACAAATGTCCTTGTCATATGATCGGGCATCTCGTGGGTATATTCCCAAGAGTGGCATTGCTGGGTCCATGGGTAGGTTGATCCCAATTTTCCTGAGAGAAACCGCCACACTGCTTTCCAAAGTGGTTGCACAAGTTTGCATTCCCACCAGCAATGGATGAGGGTACCCCTTTCTCCACAGCCTCTCCAGCAAAGGCTATCATTGGTGTTATTGATTTTAGCCATTCTGACAGGTGTAAGATGATATCTCAATGTTGTTTTGATTTGCATTTCCCTGATCGCTAAGGAGGCTGAGCATGACCTTAAGTGCTTTTTGGCCATTTGAACTTCTTCTGTTGAGAATTCTCTCTTCAGATCAGTGCCCCATTTTTTAATTGGGTTAATTAGCATTTTAAAATCTAGTTTCTTGAGTTCTTTATATATTTTGGAGATCAGTCCTTTGTCTGTTGCGGGGTTGGTGAAGATTTTCTCCCAGTCAGTGGGTTGCCTTTTTGTCTTAGTGACAGTGTCTTTTGCTTTACAGAAGCTTCTCAGTTTCAGTAGGTCCCATTTATTCAATGTTGCCCTTAATGACTGTGCTGCTGGGGTTATACCTAGGAAGCGATCGCCTGTGCCCATCTGTTGTAGTGTACTTCCCACTTTCTCTTCTATCAGGTTCAGTGTGTTCAGATTGATATTGAGGTCTTTGATCCATTTGGACTTGAGTTTTGTGCATGGTGATAGGTATGGGTCTATTTTCATTCTTCTACAGGTTGACATCCAGTTGTGCCAGCACCATTTGTTGAAGATGCTTTCTTTCTTCCATTGTATACTTTTAGCACCTTTATCGAAAATGAGGTGTTCATAGGTTTGTGGGTTAAGATCCGGGTCTTCTACACGATTCCATTGGTCACCTTCTCTATTTTTATGCCAATACCACACTGTTTTCATTACTGTAGCTCTGTAATAGAGTTTAAAGTCAGGGATGGTAATGCCTCCAGAAGTACCTTTATTGTATAAGATTGTTTTGGCTATCCGGGGTTTTTTGTTATTCCATATAAAGTTGATTATTGTCCTTTCAAGATCAGTGGAGAATTTTAATGGGATCTTGATGGGGATTGCATTGAATCTATAAATTGCCTTTGGTAGGATTGCCATTTTTACTATGTTGATCCTCCCAATCCACGAGCAAGGGAGATCCTTCCATTTTCTGGTATCCTCTTCAATTTCTTTCTTCAATGACTTAAAGTTCTTGTCAAATAGATCCTTCACTTCTTTGGTTAGAGTTACCCCGAGATATTTTATGCTGTTTGTGGCTATCGTGAAAGGTGATGCTTCTCTGATTTCCCTCTCTGCTTCCATATCCTTTGTGTATAGGAGGGCGACTGATTTTTTGGAGTTGATCTTGTATCCTGCCACATTACTAAAGGCGTTTATCAGCTGTAGGAGTTCTTTGGTGGAGTTTTTGGGGTCGCTTATGTAGCACTATCATATCATCTGCAAATAACGAAAGTTTAACTTCTTCCTTTCCAATTTGAATCCCTTGATCCCCTTATGTTGTCTTATTGCTATTGCTAAAACTTCAAGCAGTATATTGAAGAGGTATGGAGAGAGTGGACAGCCTTGTCGTGTTCCTGATTTAAGTGGGATGGCTTTGAGTTTCTCTCCGTTTAGTTTGATGTTAGCTGTCTGTTTGCTGTAAATAGCTTTTATTATATTTAGGTATGACCCTTGTATCCCTAATCTCTCCAAGACTTTTATCATAAAGGGATGTTGAATTTTGTCAAAAGCTTTTTCAGCATCTAATGAAATGATCATATGGTTTTTTTTCTTTCAGTTTATTTATATGATGGATTACATTGATAGATTTTCGTATGTTGAACCAGCCTTGCATCTCTGGGATGAAGCCTACTTGATCATAATGGATAATTTTTTCTAATGTGTTCTTGGATACGGTTTGCAGTATTTTGTTGAGGATTTTTGCGTCGATGTTCATGAGTGAGATTGGCCTGTAATTGTCTTTCTTGGTTGAGTCTTTGTGTGGTTTTGGTATCAGAGTGACGGTAGCTTCATAAAAGGATTTTGGCAATGACTCTTCTGTTTCTATATTGTGAAATACCTTAAGGAGTGTAGGTATTAGGTCTTCTTGGAAATTCTGGTAGAATTCCGCATTGAAACCATCTGGTCCTGGGCTTTTTTTGGTGGGGGGAGGTTTTTGATAACAGCTTCTAATTCTTCGCGACTGACAGGTCTATTTAGATTGTTCACCTGGTCCTGATTTAACTTTGGTATATGGTATTTATCTAAAAAAGTGTCCATTTCTTTTTACATTATCCAGTTTTGTGGCATACAGGTTTTTGTAGTAAGATCTAATGATTCTCTGAATTTCCTCTATGTCTGTGGTTATGTCCCCCTTTTCATTTCTGATCTTATTAATTTGCAAATTCTCTCTCTGCCGTTTGATTAGTTTGGATAGGGGTTTATCAATTTTGTTGATTTTTTCCAGGAACCAGCTTTTTGTTTCATTGATTCTTTGGATTGTTTTCTGTGTTTCTATTTTGTTGATTTCAGCCCTCAGTTTGATTATTTCCAGTCTTCTACTCCTCCTAGGTGAGTCTGCTTCTTTTTTTTTTAGAGCTTTCAGATGGGCTGTTAAGTCTCCAATGTATGCTTTCTCTGTTTTCTTTAAGTGGGCACTAAGGGCTATGAACTTTCCCCTTAGGACTGCTTTCAAAGTGTCCCATAAATTTGAGTATGTTGATTCTTTATTTTCATTGAATTCAAGGAAGACTTTAATTTCTTTCTTTATTTCTTCTTTGATCCAGGTGTGGGTCAATAGTTGACTATTCAGTTTCCATGAGTTTGTAGGCTTTCTGGGGGTAGCATTGTTGTTGAATTCTAACTTTAGTCCGTGGTGATCTGATAAGACACAGGTGGTTATGGATATTTTTTGTAATTGTGGAAGTTTGCTTTGTAACCGAGGATGTGGTCAATTTTCGAGAAGGTTCCATGAGCTGCAGAGAAGAAGGTATATTCTTTCCTATTTGGGTGGAATGTTCTATAGATGTCTGTTAAGTCCATTTGATTCAATACCTCCATTAATTCTCTTATTTCTCTGTTAGGTTTCTGTCTGATTGACCTGTCCATTGGTGAAAGAGGAGTGTTGAGATCTCCTACTATTAGTGTGTGCGGTTTGATGGCAGCCTTGAGTTTTAGTAGTGTTTCTTTTACATATGTGGGTGCTTTTATATTAGGGGCATAGATATTCAGGATTGAGACCTCATCCTGATCAATTGTTCCTGTTATGAGTATAAAATATCCCTCTCCATCTCTTCTGATTGATTTAAGTTTGAAGTCAACTTTGTTAGAAATTAGTATGGCCACACCTGCTTGTTTCTTAGGTCCATTTGCTTGATAAACCTTTTCCCATCCCTTTACTCTAAGTAGGTGCCTGTCTTTGTGGTTGAGGTGTGTTTCTTGTAAACAGCAGAATGTTGGATCCTCTTTGCATATCCAATCTCTTACCCTGTGCCTTTTTATAGGTGAGTTGAGTCCATTGACATTAAGGGATATTAATGACCAGTGGTTGCTAACTCCAGTCACTTTTTTAGTCATAGAGTTTGTGTGTTTGCCTTCTTTTAGTTGTGCTGGTGAAGGGTGTCTAGATGTTTGAGTTATTGTGGTCATTGTTGGTCTCCTTGGTTTGTGATTTTCTTTCTATTACTTTCTGTAAGGCTGGATTTGTGGCTACGTATTGTTTAAATTTGTTTTTATCCTGGAAAATTTTGGTTTCTCCATTTATAGTGAATGAAAGCTTGGCTGGGTATAGTAGTCTGGGCTTGCATCCATGTTCTCTTAGCTTCTGCAGTATATCTATCCAGGACCTTCTGGCTTTCATGGTTTCCATAGAGTAGTCAGGTGTAAGTTTGATAGGTTTACCTTTATAAGTAACTTGACCTTTTCCTTTGCAGCTCTTAATATTCTTTCTTTATTACGTATGTTTTGTGTTCTGATTATTATATGGCGAGGAGATGTTTTTTTTTTTTTTGGTCCAGTCTATTCGGTGTTCTGTATGCTTCTTGAACCTTCAAAGGAATATCTTTCTTTAGGTTGGAAAAGTTTTCTTCTATAATTTTATTAAATATATTTTCTGAACCATTGAGCTGTACTTCCTCTCCTTCTTCTATCCCAATTATTCTTAGGTTTGGTCTTTTTATTGTGTCCCATATATCCTGAATGTTTTGTGATGAGAATTTGTTGGTTTTGCTGTTTTCTTTGATCAGTGTGTTAATTTTCTCTATGGTATCTTCAGTGTCTGACATTCTTTCTTCTAACTCTTGTAATCTGTTGGTAGTACTTGTCTCTGTAGTTCCTGTTCGTTTACCCAGATTTTCCATCTCCAACCTTCCCTCGGTTTGAGTTTTCTTCATTACTTCCATTTCATTCTTCAGGTCTTGAACCATTTCCCTTACCTGTTTGATTGCATTTTCTTGTTTCTCTTGGTTTTCTTGAGTATCTTTGAGTGATTTATTCATTTCCTCTACCTTTTTGTTTGTAATCTCTAATTGTTTATGGCAGTTTTTCACCTCCTGTTTAAGGTCTTCTATTATTTTCAAATAATTCACTTTTGAGTCGATTTCTTCTACTTCTTCTGGAGTAGGGTGTACAATTCTTCTTATTTCGGGATCCCTGGGTTCTGGTGATGTCATGTTGCCTTTCAGGTTGTTGGAGGAATTCTTGCATTGGCGCCTTCCCATCTCCTCTTTCAAATGAAGCCAAGAGAGGCCTGGTGTCTTGGTCCTGTCTTTGCTGTGCCTGAGTCTCTGGGTATATCTCTTCAGTGTAGAAGCAGGGACCATCCCCAGCGATGTCCCTCCTGGCACCCGGATCCGATCTCCCCACTGCCTGGGCGTCCCGCGAACAAAGGGCCGGCCCCGCTTGGTGCTTGCTGGCCACCTAGACAAAGGAGCCCCCACCCTCCCGAATGCCCTCCCAATTCGGACCCTGTCCCAGCGCCCAAACAGCCTGACTCCTATTCTTAAGGAGACTATAGCTAGTACCAGAGGCAGAAAGATAAATCAATAATTGCTTACAATTTGGGGGTTGCAAAAGAATACCTGGTATTATGAAAGAGAAAAGGAAAAACAATGCTAAGAAAACTAATTTCCCAGAGACCTACAAGAGAGGATGGGACCAGAGATGGGAAGGTAGGACTAACAGAAGGCTGGAGGTCATATTTTATAAAAAAAAAAAAAAAAGATGTTTTGAGGTAGTGTAAATGCTTCGGAAACAATGTTAATTGTAAACAGAGGTTTCTCTCCCACACACTAGTTGCATAATAACCACACAGAGGCTTAATATTACTTTAAAATGCTTGACCAATGGCTCAGGCTTATTACTAGATAGCTCTTACATTTAAATTAGTCCATATTTCTTATCTATGCTATGCCATGTGGTTCATGGTTTGTTCCCTCATTTTCTACATGTCTTGCTTCCTCTGTGGCTGACTGGTGTGTCTCTCAGGAGTTGTGAGAGTTACAGCAGATAACAACCATTGCTCAGATGCCAACCCACCAGAGGAGTGACTTTTTGATGGAGGTTAAACCCATCCAGGCAAGGCCTACAGAATCATCAGTTCTGTAAACTGTTGCTCACTTTTACTAATGCAGCTTGGTGTCTCCCCAATACCTGCATTGTAGTGTGTAACCTCTTGTGGTGTGTATATATAATGTCATGATTACATCTTAATCCTTTGGGCATGGATATAAGGAAGATGACTTCTCATCATATAATTTTAATATATAGAAAATATACTAGGCCTTGATTCACAACTAGATCTCTTTGTCCCACAATGACTATTGACTGTTGTCCCTTTGCTCAGACTAACTGCACACAATTAGCTCACTTTCACCTCAGAACAAGTTCAAACTAGACTAAAGGCTTTTTGTAAAGAGATCATAAATTTAAAACTTTACAGCTATGCACAAGGTCAGAGTCACAGATGTCCAACCAAGGTTACTACACAAAGCACACTAAGGAATGCATGCCAATTCTTCACTTGCCAAGTCTGCTAACAAGAGACCTAAGTAGAAAAGTTTGTCACTGGGCACTGTGCACCCCTATCAGGTCACAGTCTTACTTTTGCAACCTTAAAAACCATGTGTTGCCATGGTAAATGGCTTTTGATCAATGAGAGATAGCTCTTGTAATTTTTATTATTACTCCAATCCTCCTGTGAGAGAGAAATTAGAACTAAAACAGGAGAATTAGAATAGTAGATTCAATAATCTTTCCTTTTTTAATCATAATAACCTACACATTCTCCATCATTTCTATATCATATCCCCCTTTCTTCTTTAGAAAGAGATTGACTATGATCATTAATCACTTATAACCAACCCACCTTAAATGAAAACAAACATTTATAAACAATATTTTGGGAATTTGGGCATAATTTTTCTATACTATCTCCTGCTGATTAGGGCAGTGTTAATCTTATGTGGCTCCTGAGAAAATTTAGAATTATGGTTAAATTTTGGCAGTAGTAGTCTGTGAGGCTACATTATCTCTACCAGTTTCCTTGAAGCGGTTCTGGATGTTGGATCACCTGGGCTACAACTACCATCAGGGACCTCTCAAGGATCTTACTTGAACAAACCATATTAGCCTGGAAGGAATCCATAGTTTTTCATCTTTTGTGGAAACAAAATCAGAATCTGTTTTCCAAAGCAACATATCCTTAGACCCAAATTTTGAAGTCAAGATACTTTTAAAATACATATATTGGTTTAATTTAGCAGCCCCCATAATTAAATGTCTTTCATCAGTTAGCTCATTAATAGTGAGAAAATTGAAAGAAAACCTAATAGACATAATCCAAACTCTCTGCGTATTTTCTATATTTATGTGACTTCATTATAATTTTTATTACTTTATTTTTAAGGACTTCATTTTATTATTTTTAGTGCACTCTTTTAATATATGACTGTGTCTATCTTTTATCCTCTCTCTCCCAAGCCTATGCACATTTATCAGACACACTGTGACCCATTTGTGGTGTGAGAAGTTCTTCTGTCTATGTGTTGCTTTTATTGGTTAATGAATAAAGAAACTGCCTTGGCCTGTTGATAGGGCAGAACTTACGTAGGCAGGAAAGACGGAGCTGAATGCTGGGAGTAAGAAGGGTGGAGTCAGAGAGATGCAACGGGAGACATGAACTCTGAAGCTGCTCTTGGCTCCATTTTTAAGCTCTTTAGAGGTTTCTTAGGTTCTATATGTATGTACGTACACTGTGTTGGAGCACCAAATGTGAATGGAGGTTTCTCTCCCACCCACCAGTTCTGGAATAATCATTCAAAGGCTTAATAAAGTTATCAAAAGATAATAACAACATCTTGAATTTTGCAGGCAAATGGATGGAGCTAGAAAAGATCATTTTGAGTGAGGTAACCCAGACCCAGAAAGTCAATTATCACATGTACTCACTCATAAGTGGTTTTTAAACATAAAGCAAAGAAAACCAGCCCACAAATCACAATTCCAGAAAACTTAGATAATAATGAGGACCCTAAGAGAGACATACATAGATTTAATCTACACGGGAAATAGAAAAAGATAAGATCTCCTGAGTAGCTTGGGAGCATGGGGACCTTGGGAGAGGGTTGAAGGGGTGGGGAGAGGCAGGGAGAGGTACAGAGAAAAATGTAGAACTCAAGAAAAATCAATAAAAAGATAATACTTATAAGAGCTTGGCAGATGGCTCAGGCTTATAACTAGCTAGTTCTTACGTTCAAATTAACCCATGTTTCTTATCTATGCTTTGCCATGTAGTCCAAGGTTTCTTACCTCATTTTCTGCTTGTCTTGCTTCCTCTGTGACTGTCTTTTTCCACCTGGCTCTATCCTGCCTTGCCATTGACCAAAGCAACTTTATTTATCCACCAATGAGAGCAACACATATTCACAGAAAAACATTCCACAGCATTTAACTACTGACTTAATGTTTTATTTCCTAGGTAGATTTTAAGGGTCTACAATGCCAAGAACACTTTTTATGTTCAATTTTATATTTATTTGCAATATCTAGCATGGTGTCTAATACTTTTAAAAAACTCAGTTGAGTACATTTTCCTTTGCTTCTTTTTCTAGAGATGGTTGAATTTAGGGTATCACACATGCTAGTCAGCCAGTGACTAGTAAGGCATACCTTACTGATCCTTTTGTATCCTTTGTTTTGAGACATAGTTTCACTAACATGACCAGGCTGTCCTTAAGTTCATCCTGTAGCCCAGACTGACCTTGAACTTGTTTTCCTTATATCTCAGCCTCCTGTACTGTAGGCCTGTAGTGACAGGCCTACACCACAAGGCCCAGGTGATTGAATGCATATACATACATACATATATATATATATATATATATATATATATATATATATATATGTATATATATATATATATATTTGCTTGTGAAATTGTGAAATCTGGGATTACAGATGTGAGCCATCAGTCAGCTAAGGTGTTCTAGGATTCAAATCAAGTCCTTATATTTGAACAGCAAGCACTTCCTCCACTGAGCCATCTCCCTAGCCCTAGTATAGCTTTTCTTGAACTGCACAGGTTTAGAAAAAAATTAAACCCTTAATAAATGAGTGGAGAGACTCAAATTCTTGATTTTCAAGGCCCCCACCAAGGACTAAGGTTTTTGTTGTTGTTTCATTTTGTCTCTTTTCATCAGGAGATGACTTTCTAGCTCAAACTCTCAGCCCCTGTAGGCATCCTAACTTAGTATGCGAGTCTTCCTTCCTGCCTTGCTAGACTAAAACTCTTATCGCCTGCTCTTTTATGGATCTGTCAAAATCACAGGCTCTGCTTCTGTCTTCAGCCACCCCCAGGGAGGTTGGGGCTCAATACTTGCTTATCAATCCAGTCTCCATATTTCCATCATAATTTTAGATGCTTTATTTTTTTCTTTTTTAAAAAAATATAAAAAAGATCCTACCTCCATTCTAGCAATTTGATTTCAGCAAATACTATAACTTTGGAAACTTTAAAATGAAATTTAGATTAGTGTGGAAGTCAAAACAAGTGTGGAGAATGACATGAAGGGATGCTGAGATTATTAATACCACTCTCATTGAACAGCCAATATTTTTCAGTGTTGGACAAATTATGGAAATGTGCTGCAAATTTTAGTTATGCCAAACAGGTGACACTGATCAAAGAGAATTCATTCACTGAAAGAAAATCTGTAACTTATTTTTGTATGTTTATATTCATTATTGTATTTTACCTTTTTATTTTATTTCTTGTAAGGCAATTCACTGTGTACCCTGGACTGGCCCTGAACTTGACATTCTCCCTCAGTGTCAGAGTAATGGGTTTGCAGATATGTGTGCATAACTTACCACTGGCCTTTAGCAACTTGACTTAATATTCGTTTCTTCACCTAACTTCAATATGCCTAATGATCTGAAAGTTGAAGTGCATAATAAGAACTTCTGTGGTTTATATGCAAAGATATAATTTAAATGATATCTTTTGCAATTAAACTGGAATATGTTCAAGAGAGTTTATGTTCAAGAGAGGTATATCTAGTTCTATTTATAGGATTTTGAGGAATTTCCACACTGATTTCCACAGTAGCTGCACAGGTTTGCAATCCCATCGGTACTGACTAAGGGTAACTCTTTCCTCACACCCTCACCAACTTCTTTCGTCATTTGATTTCATGATGATGGTCATAAGACTTGGGTGAGATGGGATATCCAAGTAGTATTAACTTGAATTTCTGTGATGGTTTGTGATGTTGAACACTTTTTAAAGTATTTATTAAACACCAACTGTCCACCTGAACATTCTCTGTTCAGATATGTAGGCTGCTTTTAATTGGATTGTTTTCCCGATGTTTAATTTTTAAACTCATTACATATTCTGAGTGATGTGGGATTTCCCTCTGTATGCTGTGATTATCATTATTGAATAAAGAAACTGCTTTGGACCTATTTCAGGGCAGAACTTAACTAAGCAGGAAAAACTAAGCTGAATGCTGGGAGGAAAAAAGACAGAGTCAGGAAACGCATGTAGCCCCTCCAAAATATACATTTTAACAACAATATATTTGTGTGTGTGTGTGTGTGTGTGTGTGTGTGTGTTTTCTATTTTTACCAATTGTGGATGGCAGTAACAGTCTCTGTTACAAAAATGAAGTTTCTTTGATGAGGGGTGAGAGCTATGTTTATCTGTCACTATGAAGGTAAAGTATTTAGGATACAGTTAGAAGTTATATTGGTTTGGAGAAATGGCAGTGACAGGTTTTTCTCTAGGGTCTGTGTCCCCTTCAGCTACCAGTGTTTGGTTAGGACATACTAGCCATGAGTTCCCTACTATTGAGCTTGCCTTGAGTCCAACTAGACACACACACACACACACACACACACACACACACACACACACAGAGAGAGAGAGAGAGAGAGAGAGAGAGAGATACACCCTCTGTCACACACACAATTGAGCACTATCCAATCCTTTTATTGTAAAAAGCAACAATGTGGATAAGCCTAGAGAACATTATGCTAATTAAAATATGCCAGGCGTAGATAACTAGCTGCTGTATGATGTAAATAAAAAACAGGATACTGTTGATAATTTTCTTTTGTGTAAAGATGCTGCCTTAGATTTTCGTGTTTGTTTTATTTCATGCACTTTAAATTAAGCAGGTAATAATCACCGAGGTGATGCAATTTCAAATAACTGAAGTCTTCTTAAGTCTTTCCTTATTGGCACAAGCACAGCATTTACCTTGGCAACGAAGTGGAGGAAGGAAGGGAGCCAGAAGGAAGGGAGCCAGAAGGACATAAAGCACCAGGTAGAATTTTTAATAGCCTTGGGGGGGGGGGACTTCTGGCAGTCACAGCTTATAAGCTAACATCCAAAAAGTGCTTTGGCCTCATTTTATAATCCCTTCCAAGAGAAGGAGAAGGTTAATTAGAATTACTGCATTGTGGGACAAAATGATCCCTCACTGAAGAGAAGAGAGAAGCAAAGCAAAGTTAGTTTACTATTGCATGGCCAGCTGCAACCTTTTTCAGAGAATGAGTTTACTGAACTAGTCAGAAGACATTAAACACATAAAAACGGCAAATCAGATCACGCAGGGTCTGCTTCAAACCCTCGAGGCAATTAAGTGATCTTAGAATAAAATACAACTTACCAAGGTTCATAAGACCGTCCTGATTTGGTCTCCCCTCTTCTCCATTCATCATTGTCACTCGACACCGATTTCTCCCCCACTGTATTCACAGACTTCCTCTCTGCTCCTTTGATACCCTACTTCATTTCTCAGCTCACAGTAACCCAGAGAGCAAAAGAAACTTTCGCTTTCCAAATTATGCTGGGACACACTGGAATGTATATGTAATGGATGAACCTCAACTCTTCATCATCTAGTCATATAAAAACAACTTGAAATGGACTACAGACATTAACTTAGGAACTAAAAACTATAATTCTTCTATGAAACTACTGTCCTAAACTTTTTGTGAACTGAGGCAAAGCAATGATTTTTAAAATAATACATATTACTATTTAAATAGGATGTAGAAAATTAACTGATAAAATGTATTTTAACAAAATTTTAAAAAATGTTTTTTGCCTTTAATTAAAGTTTTTCATCATTAAAAATTTCAACTCTAACTTTTTGTATTTTTTTTTACATGTAGTGGTCATAGACCCTAGTGGAGAACTTACTTCTGCCACTTTTATAAACCAGGCAATCCATAACTGCATTCTAAATATTTATCCTATATCCAAAGCTAAATATAGCCCTCACCCTTCATCAAAACTTTTTTATTTTTAATTTTAGATAAAGACTACTACTGAAAACTACAACCACAAAATTCAGACCATCCTCAGTTGACCCATCTACAGTAAAATCCCTACACTTAAGGCTCAGAGAACACTGAGGAAGAAGCAGGCAGAAAGATCATAAGAGCCAGAGGGTCAGTATGTCTGCCCTGCCCTCAAAATACAACAAGAAGTTGCACCCATGAGACCTTAACAATATCGTTGCCTCAAACAGACCTGAAAGAGAGCAATACCAGTTACTATGTTATAACACAGGTGTAAGAGTGCCATATGGATGCCAACATGGTAGTATGGGTGGGGAAAATCTAACAGCACTGCCACCCCTAGATGAAAAGCTGCAGATGAAGATAGATAGATGATGTCTGAGAAAGGAAAAAGAAGTCTTCTCCAGGGATGAGTGCCCTGAAAGTTTGTACAGGTGGGCATCCCCAAACACAGGCATATACAAACAACCCTAAATAGACTCAGTATGGGCATGTGTGCATGCCTCATAATGTATCTGTTTATACTTTTAGTCAAAGACTACTTTCAAACCTAATCAGAGAGTGGTGGCACATGTTGAGAATATGTGACAAATGAGGGCTCAGGTATAAATGAGTCATTTATATTGTGTCTTCTAAAGGCTAGGAAAGAACTGAGAGAGACACAGAGAGAGGATAGAAAAAATATAGGAGTCAGAAGATGAGGAATAGTACAGTGAAATCCCATTTTCTAGATAAGACATAGCAAATATAATCATGAACTCAAAACAGCTTGTCTCCCTAAGACAAGTCCTCAGTGGTAAGTTATGGGAACCCACCTTTATTGATGAAATACACACTACTGATTGACTCTGGGAGAGGGGGAGCCACTGTCTTCCATCATGCTCCCACTTGTGTATTCACCAGACTCTTGGGGATAATTCCAACCCCAAGGCCACAAGACATTTGTGTCAAACCCAGAGGGACACAAACAAAACAAAAAGATGTGAATGTGGGAAGATTGGCAGGGATGACGACTTGATGAGAGAAGAGAAGAGGTAGGGATTTGGAATTGAAGAGGGAGGAGAGGGCTGGGCAATTGACCAGGGAAGAGAGGAAAGTAGGGTTGGGAAACTGACCAAGGAAGAAAGGAGGTCAGGATGGGGAACTGACCAGGGAAGAGAGAAGGTGGGGATGGGAATTGATTAGAGAAGAGAAGAGGTAGGTATGGGAACTGACCAGGAAATAAAGGAGGTAGGGAGGGGAATTGATCAGAGAAGAGAGGAAGGGAGGGAGTTGACAGAGGGTGGAGTTGAGAACAAGTGGAATGCATTGTAAGCATGCATGAAAATATCAAAAGAAGAAATGTAATTAATAAAAAGATATAAGGACTGTTTCACCATGCTAAAATGTCCACCTATTCCTCTTTGTCTTTGATCCCATGCCCCAACCTCCAACCTGCCCTCTTCTTCTATGTCAGTAGTGTGTCCTGTCATCTTGATTTCAATTTCATTTCCTTGAAGGAAAATTTTGAAGATGAAATTAAAGTATCTTCATTTGTATAGTTGATGCTTTGAGCAATTTTTGTTAAGTTTGTGTTCTAATATTTTTGTATTCTTACTGATCTGTTATTTATTTGATTATTGACTAGAAATAGTTGTTTGGTTATAAACTCTTTGCTGTATGGGAATACTTTATCCAAATGGGTGACTTGTCCTTTCTCATCCCTCTAAAGCATAGTTTTCTATGAATAAAAGTTTGAAGAGTTTCATACATGAGGGCTTTATTACCATCATTTCCACCCCACATTCTCCTCACTCTAATTCTCCAATGCTATCTGTGTGGCCCCAACTTTCTCTCAAATTCATGATCTCTAATGATTACACACACACACACACACACACACACACACACACCATCTCCTTGGTTTTGTTCCTCTAGTGAATCCTGACTAAAACATACGTGTTGAACCGGCTCACCCATGGAAATGAAACCAACTTGGCTATGATGCACCCATCTTAAATCTAATGTATATGTATTGACCGTGTGTGTGTGTGTGTGTGTGTGTGTGTGTGTGTCTTTTTTTTTTGGCATGAGGATAATATTAGCTTTATAAACATACACCAGTCAGAATGGCTAAGACCAAAAACATCAATGATAGCTTATAATGGAGAGGATGCAGAGTAGGGGGGAACACTCCTCCATTGATGGTTGGAGGGGAAACTTGTTCAGCCATTTTAGAAATCAGTGTGGAGGTTTCTCAGAAAATTGGGACTCAACCTACCATAAGACCCAGCAATACTACTCTTTGGCATATACGCAAAGGATGCACACTCATACCACAAGGACACTTGCTGAACTAGGTTCATAGCAATATTATTCATAATAGCTGGAAAAATGCCCCTCAACCAAAGAATGGATAAAGAAAATGTGGTACATTTACACTACTCAACAGTAAAAAAAAAAAACAATGCCATCTTGAAATTTGCAGGCAAATAGATAGAACTAGGAAAAATGGTACATTTTTTCCTTTTCTCTTTATGGAAACACTTGAATAGTATCAAGACTTGATGTGAGAGTGATTTCTTATTAATAAAGAAACTGCCTAGGCCCATTTGAAAGGCCAACCCTTAGGTAGGCGGAGAAAACAGAACAGAATGCTGGGAGGCAGAAGCTGAGTCAGTGAGTCGCCATGATTCTCCCACTCCAGGCAGACGCAGGTTAAGATCATTCCTGGTAAGCCAGCTTGTGGGCTACACAGATTATTAGAAATGGGTTAGGTCAATATGTAAGAACTAGCCAGTAAGAAACTGAAACTAATGGGCCAGACGGTGTTTAAAAGAATACAGTTTCCGTGTAATTATTTCGGGGCATAAGCTAGCCATGTGGGCAGCCGGGTGCCGGGGATGCAGCCCCGCAGCTCCCTAGTACAACAGAGACTTGTTCTTCTTTGAAGGTCTGGTAGAATTCTTCAGTAAATCCATCATGTCCTAGGCTTTTGGTTTTTAGTTTGGAGACCTTTTATTATTGCTTTCATCTTATTACCAGTTATAGATCTGTTCTGCTTAAATTATTTATCTTTAATTTTGTTGCATTTATGCATGCATCCTTGTCTTTTAGATTTTCCAACTTAGTGAAATAAAGGTTTTCAAGGTATGTCCTTATGTTTTTTTAAAAAGATCTTTATTATAAGTATCACTGTCTCCTTATCATGTCTAACCCCAAGGCAGTCTTATTCTGTTATCAGGAGAGGTTTTTTGTTTTTGTTTGTTTGTTTTTTTGTTTTGTTTTTTGTTTTTTGGATGGGGATTGGAAAACAGAGGGGGGTGTGGATGGGGTGTTTGGGGTCTGTGTGGACTGCGACAGCTGGGGAAGTTCCTAGGCAGAACTAGTTTAGAGCCTAGTTGTTTTCATCACCTACCTTGCCGTGTGTGTGTGTGTGTGTGTGTGTGTGTGTGTGTGTGTGTGTGTGTGTGTGTGATGAAACAGCAGGGGAAGTTCCTAAGGCAGTTGGGAAAAGGTCCAGGATGTTTCCAGTCTCTTATCCTGCTGGTTGCATGGGCATGGAGCAGGGTACCGAAGGAAGTTCCCAAGTGGTGCCTGCTCTTTATCTTGAGCATGATAAATCCATCAAAGTCCAGCAAGGTGTGCACTATTACCAACATTCAATATCTGCCTGCTTAAATATGACCTGTATGTATGTAAAGTATAATACCATAAAGCCAAAATAATTAGCAATAACATATTTTTTATTACAAACCAGGGCAACTTAAGTCAAACAAGAGGTAAGTGTTTGGTCATTGCTGTGGTGATACAGAAACGAGACAGCTGCTAGTCATCCTCAAAGGAGAAAGGGAATGAGGAGGCACAGATGGAGCTGGAGCTCATCAAAGCCTGGGTGATGAGCAGCCCTACATCTCCCCCCAGCAAGCTGCTCTCAAAATACTTGCAGTTCCTGCCCTCCTCCAGGCATTTGAAAGGTGAGTTACCTAGCAAAATAACATAATCCCAGAGAATCTAGAAACGTGGAGGATGGGTGGCTCACATCCAACTTCCCCGAGGAAAACTCCCTGCAAAGAACCCTGCCACCCACACAGGCAGCCTCCAGCACCTCCCTCAAAGCACTCATAGCTGTGCACTGAGAATGGGGAAGATACAGAAAACACAGAGACAGTACTTAAGTCAGGGAGCAACTTCAAAAACTATGATTAATAACCAAAATAAGAAAAGATGCTGTATCTGTTGATGCACAAACACTCAAGAACAAGGCTACCACCCGGCAGGAATAATCACTTTGATTCAATGAACAAAACATTCTGGGGACCATTACTGTAGTTTTACATTGTTTGGGTTTGATATATTGTTAAATAAGATGGGATTAAATAAACTTCAGTTAGTTAATTAATTAATTTAATTGATGGGAAAACACTTAATTGGACCACACAGACCATCTTTTCAGGCTCTCACTAATAGTTTGCTCTTGGTCAAATCCCTTACACAGCATGGACCTTCATCCATCACATATCTCAGTTTATTGATTTACCAGGTAGAGATGAAAATATTTGACCTTAAGAGGGGGAGTAGACTGTGTCTTGAAACGGGCTCAAGAGATCTTCTGTAATTCCACAAATGTCCCTTTCCTTAACATGTGTGTGTTTTATTGGAAAGCTATCAAGAGGCAAGGGACTTGTGGACTTTTTAATATGTGTGTTTGTATTTCAATGAAAAGGTTGCCAAAAAAATTAAATGAATTTTTAGTCATCTTTCTAACTTGGATCTCTATGTCTGTTAAAAGCAAAGTATTGTGGTAGGAAAAAAATCAGTATAGAAAGGACATCTTCAACATGATTCAGCTTGTTGCCAACTACTGAGACCCTCAACCAAACACCTTCTTATGTATATCAATTAACAGTTAAGACAACCCTCCACAGACACGCCCACAGCTGACCCGATGGAGGTAATTCCTTTTGTGTAATAATAAACTTATTTACTGATTATTTGGGAATTTCACATCATGCACCCCAATCCTACTCACTTCACGGTCCCTCCATATCCCCCCTCACCCATGCAGCACTCTTCCAAAGAACCATCCCAACATTTAACTAAAAACAAAAAATTCTGTCTTTCGTGTCTCTCCACCACCTCACATCCGTCTAACTCTGAGGCTTCAGTGTGTACGCAGTAAACCCTTTCATCCACTCAGCCCCACCTGAAATGTTCATGGCCATGAGTCATTGGTCTGGTTCAAGGCCTGTGGCACACCGTTGTCACTGGACCCTCATGAAACTGCTGTTGCCCCAAGTCATAGAGACCCTGCGGCTATCGCTCTGGCCCAAGCCATCAAAGTCAACT
The DNA here is from genome assembly GCA_963919715.1 of Microtus obscurus. Classification (NCBI taxonomy): domain Eukaryota; kingdom Metazoa; phylum Chordata; class Mammalia; order Rodentia; family Cricetidae; genus Microtus; species Microtus obscurus. The sequence goes on from CAWTZC010001434.1 coordinate 1,489,040, forward strand.
CTTCTATACCCACAGTGAGGGGTGGGGCCATCTCTCCTAAGCACAGGGGCCAGCTCCCATGAAGAGCAGAGCCAGGTCTCCTGCTCTCGTGTCCAACCAGGGGCAGGGACAGCCAGCCCAAGGCCAGTGAAGGGTGGGGCTGACTCAGCATGGCCCTTAGGTTTCAACACTCATGGTTCCTATGACACACGTGGTAACACAAGTTGTGCATGTCAACACAGACCCCAGCTGAGGCAGGAACACGGACCCAGACGTGGACCTTGGCAGCAGCTCGGGCCTGGACATTACCATAGCCCCTTGTGACAGCACAGGCCTCTCAGATCATCAAGGCCCCAGTGGTAGCATGACCCTTGGACATAAACATGGCCACAGGTTGTAACCTAGACCCCAGGCGTCCCTGTGGCTTTTGGTGGCAACATGGGGGTACAGACAACAACACAAACCCCAGCTGTGATAGGACTATGAACCTAGACATGGTCCTCAGTAGCAGGCCATGCCCAAATGTCCCAAGTGGCAGCAGAGGCCACTCTGATCATAGAGGCAATTTCTAAATAGATATGTTCCTCTCTCTCTCTCTCTCTCTCTCTCTCTCTCTCTCTGTCTCTGTGTGTGTGTGTGTGTGTGTGTGTGTGTGTGTGTGTTTGTATGTGTGTGTATTATGTATACCAGTGAGCTTCAGGGTCACTTACAGAAGCATATGTGAAAGGTTATTTACAGTAGCATTGGAAACTCATCCGTGGGTACACTACTGAAGAACATGTCCCCCTTCCTTGGCAATGAAGAAGCTTGAGAAACTATTTTGGATTGCAGACCGTGTTGCTATTAACATGTATGACGGATGCTCACAAATAAGATCTAGACCCACCCTCTACTCCATGTGAGCTGCGCAGGGAGCCATTCTCTTAGCAGTGAAGAGTTAGGCCTACCCGGCTTCACATGCCTGCGAACACTTCAGTCAACCTTCCTCAATGACTGTTCTCCCCCGGCTTTGCTTTTACAGCCCCTTCCAGAATATTCTTTCCATTTCTTCAGAGAAAGAGCCTGACATCCCAATTTAGTTCTCTATTTGAAAAGCACATAAAACTTTTTAATTTGAAAATCATTACTCCCTAGATGTGCCTATGAATCTTTATTTGAAATAGAGAAGTAATGGAAGTTATTTTGAGGTTTCGACAAAGACTGTAAATTCTTTAATTCTTTTCTCCATAAACCATTTCATTTATAGGCTTGGTCCAGGGATTAATGGATCATCTAGAATAAACTGTTTCTTGCCTCTGGATAAGAGCTTTTCTCTCAAGATGTAAGAGATGGGAAGTATTCCTTAAAGTCTTACTGTTATTAATGCTTAAGAAAAATAAGTTTTTATGAAAAGATAATATAGACATTTCTACATTTACATCTTTGGAAACATTCTAAGACTATTTGGATTTTTATTGTTTTTACGCTCTTCAATTTTATTATTAAGATTGTTTTTGTTGTTATGGGAGATGGCTGTGCAGGCACAAACGTCAGGAGACAACGGTGTAGAATCAGTTCTCTCTGTCCACCTTCACGTAGGGTCCGGGGACTGAACTTCGGTTGCCAGGCTTGTGCAGAGGGCGCTGTTATCACCAAACTACCTCGCTGGCCTGTTTTTAGTTCTTTAATAGCAACTTTCATGCTGTATATTTAAAGTATATAACACAATGCTATGTGACGAATAGACAAATAGATGAAAGCTGATAGACAGAAAGATCAGTAGATGATAGAGAGATGACTAGATAGATTATACACACACACACACACACACACACACACACACACACACACATATATATATATATACATATATATATATATATATATATAGAGAGAGAGAGAGAGAGAGAGAAAATAGGAAAAAAAATTGGCTTTAGTTAAGTGAGTTAATATTTCCATCATAGTGCAACATTGTCCTTTTTTGTTTGGTTTTGTGACAAAAACAGCTAAAATCAACTCATTTGGAAAGAACCCCATACAGTAAAGCTTTGCTGCTGAAGGCCCTTAATGCTACTTTGGTGTGCACCAGGGCCTTGAGGCTGCTTATGTGCACCCCCAAGGCCTTGAGGCTGCTTCAGTGTGCCCTGGGACTTCCACCTAGGCCAGCTGTGATCTTCCACTCCCAGCACTGGGGCTGCCCCTTCTCATGAGGAAGCAGAACAGTCTGATGTTGGCACTTTCTCTTAGTGACTCTGGGGCGACCGTGGATCACTTCCGCTTTGCAATTATCTACATTTGGCTTTTGGTTCTTCATTATTCCCATTAAAGGACAACATTGGACAATTGTACTCCCACGAGTTAACAACAGAGACCATCAACCACTGCATGCTTAATGAACAAGCCACTAATGAACGTTCATGTCAGTTTGCTTTAAATTTTCAGTACTTTTCTCATTTCTTAGAGGCCTCTGTGCTTAAAAGTACAAAGTTATATGGTTAAATAATCACTGGGAAAGAGTTCTGAACACATTGTCCTCCAAATGTGTATATGTTTCCATATACTTATTCTTTATAGACTGAACAAAGAAACTGAAGAAACTCTGAAAAGAATGCCTGTAAATCATCCCAGAAAGATACTTATCTTTCTCTTTCTTATAAATATCCATAAGTCTTTCTAGGCCTCTGTTGGTAACAAGTTGTGTTTCCTCCATCCCTCAAGCACACATAAGCTTCTTCTACTCTTTTATGGGTATGTTCTTCTTTCGTTGAGCTATCAAGTTCACCATTCCTTGTGCCAACAATATCCTTCTCGTAACACACGTTCTACCTACTCCTGTCTCTTCAAAGTAACACAGTTTAGAAGAATGGAGGACGGAAAGGAAAGAGGATAAAAAGGGGTCGTGGTTTTGTCTCCCTCTGACTCTTTCTAAGAAGACCAAGAATAAGCATTTCTGCATGCTTGTACCAGAACTTGATAGTCCAGCATTAAGAAAAGCAAGGCTTGTCCCTAGAATACCTTGCCTCTTATACATTAGCTGGTGGAAACAGAGACTGCTCATTTGTTTCCTGGCCACCCATCCTGAATAAACACACAGAAACTTTATTAATTACAACACTGTTTAGGCAACAGCTTAGCCATCTTTCTAGCTAGCTCTCAACATCTTAAATTAACCCATTTCTGTTCTTCTGTGTATTGGCACTAGGCTGTGGCTTACCAGTGCTGGCATGTTACTCTTTTGACAGCCACATGGCATCTCTCTGACTCTGCCTATTCTCTCTATACCTCTTCCAGTCTTGCTTTGCTCCGCTAAATCATTGTCTGAAACAGCTTTATTCATTAACCAATGGCAATAAAACATATTCACCGCATACAGAGGGGAATCCCACATCAAGCTGGTCTCTAGCCAAACATCGGCAGCCACTGGCAAAGTGTAGCTTGAACCTCTTCATTTCCTCCATCTGGGTCACCATGCCAAGCACTAGGAATAGCACCTCCCCGGTGCTGGAATTGCAAGCAGGTGATGCCATATTTGGCTTTTTCTTCTCTGAAGCAGGTTGTGGGATTGAACCGGTCCCTGTGTTTTCAAAGCAAGTCCTTTACTGAAGGAGATTTCTTCCCATCCCAAGGCAAACATTTTAATAGACACTTAAGGTATCAGAGTACGAGGGGAGTGACTTCCCAGTGGGAGGCCCAGATCATGAGGCAACTGACTTAACCAGGGAGAGACAGAGAAAAACTGGGCCTGCAGGTACTACTACTCTCTATAGTAGAGTAAGAGCCACAGGGAACAAAGTCATCAGCAGTTCCTGGAAGGTGAATGCAAAGACAAAACTTGACACCCAGTCATGCATGAACAAAGCCCACCAAACTGCCGTCTCTTCAGTCAGATGCTCTTTAGCGGCTGTAACAAAGACAGGCACCAAAGTCTAGAGCTTGTCTCAAAGACGGAGCCCCAGTGACCTTACAGACCTCTGTGTCTTGTGTGTCAGATTTACTACTGAGAGCTCAGAGTGAGACTGAACCTACAAGTTAAGACTGAAGAACTGTGATTTGACAAGGCTTCAGGAAAAGGAAACATTTTAATTCATGGTTTGTGAATATTTATTGAGTGCTTAATATACCAATGGCTTCACCAAGCGGCAGATTTTAGCAGTGATGGCTTCCTCCTCCCTTGGTGCTTACATTCCACGCTTGAAGAAAGGGGAGGGTAAAAAGGTTCTGAGAGAAAGGAGTGGCTATGTAGAAGTCAGGGGCAGGAAACGCCACAGGATCTTCATAAGAAAAATGATCTCTTTTCTCACATTCGTGAAAAGAACCTATGGGACAGATTCCTATCTGTATTCAGGATTATGAGACCAACAGAAGCCTGAACTGAAGAAAGAAAAAAAAAACCTTCAGAGCATCCATCCCAATACTTCCAATCTCAGAGAAAAACCCTAGGCCCAGAGAATCGCTGTAGTAGAAGCAGGAAGTGAACAGGTCTGCGCAAGGATGGGCCCTGTCACCCTTTTCTTGACTGGAGCATTTCGGATTTTTCATCTGCCAGTCTTGATTTACTTAAATGGATGAAAGTGCTAGATTCAGGTCCGTGAGCAAGGCACGGACCTTCCCATCTGGTTCTTATTCACCACCTTGGGGACATCTGAGCTTCGTTTCTCGGTAGAGTAAATACTCCCAGAGGCCCTTGCCAATTCAGAAATCCCTTGCCGCCTTTAATAGTCCCGGTCATTTCCCAGAAAAGAACATCGCATTAAAGTGAGGACGGAAACACAAGAAACTGAAGGAAAGAGCAACAGAATCCGTGTCCTTGTGGAATCCCGAGTTCTACGGTAGCCTGCTGTGAGTTCCACGAGGCCTCCGGTCCTCATCTATCAAATGTGCCGAGCCACCAGGCCGACACTAAGCCACCTTGTCGCTCAAGGGTTCTTTGAGTCAGGAGCTCAGTTTGCACTGACCCTGAAAGAGAAATGAGCACACGGCAAGGCGCCATGTTTAAAGGGACCGGCTCTGATGAAAACATCGGAAACAAATGCCATTAGCTAGGGCTTGTTTATTCTTTCCCTTCGAGCTCTGGGACTTTGGAATCAGCGGTGTAAAACTTCAGCTAGCATTCTTACTTCCTGAGCCCGGGCTGGCATTAAGCAAATGGTGCTTTAAGGGAAGTGCGAAGGGGAGCGGAGAGTCTTAGAAGAAAGACAACAGTTGACGAATTATTAAGTCTATTTTTCACAAATTAAGCACCCAGAACTGTGTTTGCAGGACATAATGCAAGCAAGGCTCCACAGGCATTTCATCCTCCTGCCTCTGTGAAGGCCGTTAGTGCTGCCGGCGAGCTTCTCTGCATAACGAACGTGCTTATTACGGCAATGCTATCCACGGTTTCTCAACTATAGCTGTCAAGACTTTTGTTTGCCTTTCTTCTAAAAGAAGAGAAAAAGGAGACTCTGAGCGGGATCACAAAAAGCAGTAGAAATTGGGATGACATTTACACTAGGGTTTTTCATTCTAAGACCCAAAAAGTGAGCATTTGGACTGTCTCACTTGGACATGCCTATCTGTTCTCTAGCACCTGACAATACATTTTTCAGCATCTGATAGGGTAGCCGTTAGTTAGATGAGTACAGACACACTAGGCATTTCTCATACCATTGCCAGGAAAATTTTAGTTATTCCCCCAGGAAAAGAAGAGTTTGAGTGGATGTTTCTCTTCATGATTTGGGCATTTTTCCATTTGCCTAATTGACTCTTACTTGGTTTGAGCCCAAGAAAAAGCCCAATGGATACTCAAAGGGGTGTTTACAGTGCCCACCTCTTACAGAGCCCAGCTTCAGGGCACCTAGAAAGGCTGCTGAGCTCAGATTGAAAGTTGACTGGTGTCTGAAGTCCTATAGCCAAACCTTTACCCTTTAGAGCAAAGATGCTCTGCCTGTTAAAATTAAGACTCCTAAAGGAAGAAGAAAAGCACTTTGCCTGCTCCAGAAGTCACGTCAATAAGGAGCTGAGCTTTTACTCCAAACAGAAGAAATAGAAAGAACATCACTAAGTGCTTACTGTGTCCAGAGAGGATACAAGAGCAGCAGGAAGGGCTTGGCTGTGTAGCAGACTTTCTGAGTTTGGTTTCTAAACTTTCCACTCAGTTTGCAAAAGCCTTGACAGCGAGTTAAGCCCTGGCAACAGCAAAGTGCACATTCTACATGGGTGTTCTTGCCCACAGTTCTGTGTCCCTGAGGTACAACCATGTCTATGTATGAGTCTGCTGTATACCCATCCCATCTGGGAAAACAGTGGACACTCACTAAACACAGTAAACACTGGACAAAGACTCACTTGCATCTAAGGTGGCTGCTTCCTCCAGTGTTCCATGCCTTTATCTTCAATTCCTCCCAGAAATTTTGACCCAGATGCCATTTTTACCCAAGACAAAATGAATACCCAAACTTCCCCCTTCTTTCCAATGTCAGCTTCCTCCTGCTTACATGCTCAGAACCCTTGATTTAAACTCCCCTTACCTTTGATAGGGGCAATTACAACTTTACATTTCCATGTCTTCTTTGTATCAACTTTGTGAAGTCCGAAATTGTGTTCATTTCCCCTTAGTCTTCCTTAGGTCTCTGTCTCCTTGGATTTTCTGTGGAATTATTCTTAATCCCCATGACTGGCATGTCCCAAACATCCTGGCTTTCCCTCTTCTAAAAAAAAGTAACATGTCTAAACTTCTTTGAATATGATTCTTTAAGAACATTATTTTAAGGAAAGTACTGCTATATCAAGTCAGCTCACAATTAAAAATAAAGGATTTTTAAAAAAAACATAATCTTCCTTTAAAATCTTCACTGGCTCACAAATGAAAATATAAATATGTTTTATATATGTATATATGATTTTCAAGCACATACACATAAGTCTGTATATTTGACTTTCCTCTGTAGTCCCAGGGACTGAGATAAGATCAAGGGAACAACAAAAATCAATATAAAGAACTGTTAACTAGTCAATGGTCTAGCTAAATGAAGGCATAAAAGAAAGCTCTGGTGTTATGCAATATTAGTTTAAGGTGTGTTACATTCATTTATGGTATGAAATATTTGCTTAATGATGCAAAGATGTGTTGCATTTTTATGTTGAATTTGTTTAATACTGTAAAGTTGTGTTACTTTGCCTGTCTAAAATAGCTGACTGGTCCAATAAGGAACTGAATGTTCAATAGCTAGGCAGAGGAGAGAAATAGGCAGAACTGCGAGGCAGACAGAATAAATAGAAGAAGAGGGTGAAGTAGAAAGAAAAGGAGAAGAAGAGAAGGATGCCAGGGGTCAGTTACCCAACCACATAACCAAAATAAAGAAAGATAAAAAGGCCAGAAGCAACATGTAGAAGAAGAGAAACAGGTTAATGACTGCTGAACTTGCCTTATGGTGAGATGGTCCTTCGGGGTTCCTGATTCATGATAGAGTCTGTGAGACATTCTGCAGGATACAGAAGAAAGTGATTGAACTGTCTTTGAAATTTTCTACAATGTGAAAAAGTCTGCTAGATACTATGGGCCTGAAGGCTGAAGATGGAAACCCAAGGGTACAGAAAAACTTTGGGTGACTGTCCAGGTAGCAAGTTTTGGAAATTGCTTACAATGTACTTCCTGTTCACTTGGGTAATATTATATCCTTCTGGAGTCTTTGATGGAGTTGAAGAATTTATAGTTATAGTTTTACTTACTTATGATAAGAGATAAAGTAAATAGAAATATTGTAACTGTAATTCTTGCTTGATAACTGTTATATGTAATTTTACTATGTTAAAGTTAAACCCTTCCTTTTTATTTAAACAGTAAAGGGGAGCTGATGTGGGAGTCCCCTCTGTGTGCTGTGATTACCGTTAATGAATAAAGAAAACTGCACTGGCCTGTTGATAGAGCAGAACTTAGGTAGGCAGGGAAAACTAAATGAAATGCTGGGAGGAAGAAGGCAGAGTCAGAGAGATGCCATGGATCTTCTGCCAGAGACAGACATATTGAAACTTTGCTGGTAGGCCACAACCTTGTGGTAATGCCCAGAGTAATGGAGATGGGTTAAATTCAGATGTAAGAGTTAGCCGATAAGAAGTTAGAGCTAATGGGCCAAGTAGTAATTTAATTAATACAGTTTCTGTGTGATTATTTTCAGGGCTAAGCTAGCCAGGTGGTCAGGACCAACAAGCAGCCCCTCCCTCAACAGACACCAGAGGCTAGCTACCCAGCTACACAACCAACCATGGAGTAAAAATGGAAAAAAGATATAAAGAATAAAGAAAGGTAAAAGCATAAAGGGAAAATTTAGTTAAAGAGAAACAGGGTAATTTAAACAGAAAAAGTGGCTAGAAACAAATTAAGCTAAGGCCAAGTATTCGTAAGTAAGAATAAGTCTCCATACATCTATTTGGCAGCTGCGTAGGAGGAAAATAAAAGAGTGAAAACCCACTGTACTCTAGAGTTGGTGTTAGTGTCATAGAGTAGCTGTTATCCCTATATAGATGACAGGGGTTCTGCGAGACTGCAGAAAACTCAGGGTATCTCTAGAGGTCATGGCTTCACAAAACCACAGCTGGTTCCAATGGAAATGAAACCAGATGGGAAGGCCAATGTGGGTGACTAGCCTGACTCTGCTATGGTAAGCAGGGCAGGATCTTCTGACGTCCACACCAGGCATGTTCTGCCACTCAGAAATGAAACCTATTTAGTGGGGAAGAGGGTTGCTCTCTACCCAAAAGATTGCCTCACAGTCTCTCTCCACCAGCTTCTGGAGGCAGTTAAACGCTGAAATAACAAAGACCTGCTGTCAGTGTCTTCCTTATGTATGAGTAATAGCAGAGTTTCCTGCAAAAGCTGGAAACAATACTTCCTTCTTCTGAACGTCTGCTTCACACAATGGGACAATTCTTGTTGTGCTAAGTGGGAGCTATTAGATAGCCCCAAGATCATTTTACCTTCCACTGAGGGTCACGCACCAGTCTGTCTGTTGATGCTACTCTTCCAGCTGGTTTCTTGCTCAGTGTCTCCCTCTTAATTCCCAAGCTTCTTCATCCTCGTGCATATTGCGTTTCCTCCGTCTCTTAGCTCATTTGGAAGCTTGGGCTGTGCTTCCTGGCCGCTGTGAGAACCTCTTCCTTGCACGCTTTCATTATCTCTCAGCATCCCACACTTTTATCCTCACATATTTAAATGTGATTTGAACACCATATTTTATTGTTGCTCTTTTTTTTAACATATAATTAGATTTTCTGAGCATTTGTAAAGGGAGCTAGACTTAGCATAGTTTTAATTATTTTTAAATTAATTACTGTCTCTAGGCTGCCCTCTTCTGGTTGCTTTTGTAAAGTGTCGAGGAACATGAACGCTTGCATTGCAGGATTTGGGATCCCTTCTCCCACAGCACTCTCAAGACTTTGCATTTACCAGTCTCCACTACATCCTGGCAGTAGATTCCCAATACCTGGACCCCCGTCTCCACGGGTCTTTTCTTAATTCACATTAGAGCCCGAACTTTGTCCAGGAGGGGCGTTTATTAGGCAACTTTGAGAAGTAAGGGAAGGCAGACTAAGTCCTTCAGTCCTAGTCAGACTATGCCTGGCTGCAGACACTTTGGTCCAAAACAACCTCTCCCTCCCAGTTTCAGTAGCTGTGCTCCCAGGACTAGTTAAGTTCTCTGGATAAATGCTTGCTATCATATTGTTTTATTTATCTGGAACATAAAAGAGGGAGAGCCCTGCCATAAAAAAAAAAAAAGAGCTAAAGAGCTTCTGCTCCTTATCTATGCCCCAGCCCCTATGCCTGCTATTTTGAAGTCTGATTGGCCAGACAGTGGTACTGCTTTCCTTCTTCTGGATGGTGCTGACCTTCTGCCCTCTTGCTGTTGGAGATTTGCCAGCAGGCACTCATAATCTGGGATCCTTGGGGATAGAGTCACCTGCTGGTAGTTGTCTGTGACCCATGGTTTCTCTGTTGTTCAGAGGGTTTTATGGGGAAATGTGGAGGGACATGGCTGCCATCTTCACGCAGTACCATGCCACAACTTTTTACTTCCTAGGCGAGCACCCTTTATACGTAGATGAGATTCAACAGTTATTTGATGAGCAAGTTGAGAAGTTGAAGGTGTCATTTCCTTCACACACCTTGGATAAGAGGCAAGAAGTGTGAGCATCACACGGGAGGTAAAGTTGACTTCTGTGCCACCCACTGACTCCTGACAACCCCTCACCAGGATCATCTGGCCACTGCCCTTGCTTATCCCCCTAGCCACCTTCTCCTTCCACCTGCTCCCCGCTTCTGCTCTCTGCTTCCTATAGACTGTGGGACCCATGCTAATATTTGTTTAAGAAGCTTTTTCTTCTAAATTTATGGGTTAGATTTTTTTTTCTTTCTCAAAGTCTTTGTTAGGCTTGTTAGCAAGTCTCTGCTCACACCTTCTAATGAGTTGTCAAGTGACCTTCCTTTTTTCTGGAACAATAGTATGTCCGATGGGAACCCTCTACCATGTGAAACTTGACCTTCCTTTTTTCTGGAATAATAGTATGTCCGATGGGAACCCTCCACCATGTGAAACTTGACCTTCCCTTTTTTCTGGAATAATAGTATGTCCGATGGGAACCCTCTACCATGTGAAACTTGCTGCAATAAGCTGGAGAAAATCTGTGACAGCTGCATTTTGAGTCAGAAGGTTTTAATTACTGAATTAACTTACCAGATACAAGAATAGTGATATCTATTAAATGTTGTTCAGTCCTGTTGCAAATGCTGCTTTAAAATCCCTCATTTGAGTCTCTTACTTTTCTTTTTTCCCCTTGATTCTTTTACATCTCTTCCTATCCCCAATTTCTATGCCCATTTTTCTTGTCTTAGATTCATTAGCAGTTTGTTAAATGGATTCTATTTGAGTAATCCATGCTGGATATTTCTGGACATTTCTAGTGCATGTTGGTATTTTATCTCACTCAGTTTGTAGTGCTTTATAATCATCCTTTTGCTTTCTTTGTTTACTTTTATTTTTTATAGTGCTGTAATAAAAATAATTTAATTACTTGTACCTAACTTTTTTAGTATTTAATACAACTGTTAAGGCTAGTCGTTTCCCTCTGAACTTTGGCTTAGGTGTATCCAACACATTTTAATAAAAGAATTTATTTCATTTATTTCTAAATATTTCCTGATGTATGGTAAGACATTTAGAAATATGTTCCTTAACTTTTGAACACACAGTCTTTCTCTGTTTTTTACTGAGTTCTAACCATTGTTAGAAAATAGACACTGTGGTATCCATCATTTTAGTTGTTGAGATTTGCTTCTTAGCCAGTATGTGTCTATGGACCCTTTAAAGAAAGAAAGTGTACATTTTACAGTGATTGAATATTGGATTACTCCTGTGGTTGTTGGCTTGAGCTCGCCATGGTGGTGTTGGACTATTTAATAGTTTTACCTCATCATCCTCTTGTCCTCACTTTAAAGGTTCTTAAGAGCTGCACAGGAGGGACAGGAGAAATGGTCCGGTGCTTATAAGCATTGGCTGCTTTGAGACCTGGGTTTGTTTCCCAGCATCTACAAAGGGGTTCACAACCATTTGTAACTCCGGTACCAAGGGATCTGACACCTTCTTCTGGGCTCCATAGTGCACAAGAACACATGTAGGAAAAAAAACCCATACATATGAAAATAAATAATAAAATAAAAATAATAGAAAGACAGAAGACCAGTAACATCGATCTCTTTGAAGAGGGGAGACATGAAGGAATGCTAAGCTCTGTGTATCTGGTTGGTTGCATTGTTTTCCCCTATGTCTAGACTCTGTGTCTTGAGAAACTGCAAAGAAGCCCACCAGCACCTCAGACCTTTGCCCCACTCTGGGACAAGCTCCAGACCACAGCTCTCCCAGCTTGTAGAGTCTGCAAAAGACACTGATGTTAAACTGGAAGTGACAGTTCATATTCACCTGAGAGCACACAGATAGTTGGAAGCCACATCCTTGGTCAAATCACTTAGTAGGCATCTTGGCTATCAAACTCATTGTCACATTATTTCAGTGTTTGAGTTAAAGTAACCCTTACCTAATTTAGTAACAAGTCCAAGGTATCCTAGCAATGCTGGACATTTGGGGATGGCAGAGGAAGCCACAAGGTGTTTTCCCTTAAATGAGAAGGTGAACATTTTTTCACACTAAGGGAGAATTATCTGATTTCCTAGTTTTTATTTGTTCATCTGTTCATTCCATGAGTTCTGCTATTTTGTGGGATCTCATGATTATAATTGTCTTTCTCCCTCTTCTGTGTATAAGGTTTCTTTGAGTGTCTTCTCCGGTGCTAGCTTTAGGGTCATGAATTGCTTTACTATACATTTATATTGGTATGTTTTCATTTCTCCACTATTGTGAAAAGATAATTTAATCAGATATACCAATCATGGTTGCTAGTTATTTACTACAAAGGCTTTCAATGTATTATTACATGCTTTCCTGGCTTTTAAAGTTTCTGTTAAAAGGACTGCTATAATGCCAATGAATCTGCCCTTGTAAATAGCTTGGTTTTTTTTTCTTTCTAGCTTTTGATATTGCTCTATACTCAACTATATGAAAAGTAGGAAAGAATCAAATATTATCAATATTACAAATCACCAAACCTCTAGTGTAAATAAAGAAGAAAGAAAAGGCCAAAAGTACCTCTATTTGGAGTTGAAGAGATGGCAATTAAGAGTACTTACTGCTCTTACAGAGGGGTTAGGACTTTCTAGTTCCCATATGATAGTTCACAGAAGTCCATAATTTCAGTTCCAGGGAATCCAACACCTGCTTCTTTCCTCCATGGATTCATGCATTCATGGTACACTCAAACACACATAAATACACTTTGTGTGTTTGTGTGTGTGTGTGTGTGTGTGTGTGTGTGTGTGTGTATCCAGAAGTTAAAAATCAACAAACCTACAAAGTTTATAGGTAGGTCTTGGGAATAACACTAAATGTAAATAGTCTTTAGTTTTCAATTAAAAGAAGCAGATTGGCCAACTGGATTAAAAAACAACATACCTCAATGGGCCAGTGAGATGGCTTAGTAGGTAAAGGCACTTGCTGCCAAGCCTGACAACACAAATTTAATCTCTGGGAAAAACGCAGTTGATAGAAAGAGACAACTGACTCCCCTAGATGTTATCTGCCATATACATACACACAGACACGCAAAATAATAACATGCAAATAAATACAGTAACTCACTGGCAAATAAACTGAAAGGTACATAATGAAAAATGATATCCTAAGAAAATATAATCCAAAATCAAGCTGGGTGGGGCAGCTATACTTATGTTAGGCAAGCCAAAAAGAATGTCACTGCATACTAACATAAAGAGTAATCCAACAGGAAGATATTAAAAATGTTCAATCAATGCATAAAATGTTGTAGCCAAATTTCATGAGACAAACACTCCTGGACAAAAAGTGACAGAGATGTCAGACACCACAACAATGAGAAATTTTAATATCCCACTATCAGTAGAGATAGAATGTTCAGTCCAAAAAGCTGACAGGGCAGCCTCAGGTAGACATCAAGGGGTCATAAAGTCTCAGCAGCTGAGTAACACATCTCCAAACCAATTATATTTTCAACCATAAAACGAGTGTTAACAAATAGGGAATCACTGAAATAACTTCTTGTGAGTGATCAGATCATAGAGGAATAGAGCTAGCAGTCAATTGTGGGAGGACATACAAAACCATATTAAAAATACAGAAATTGAACAAGAACAGTGGGTCACAGAAGAAATCTAGAGGGAAATTAAAATTCTCATAGACTCAAATGAAAACATCACTTACGAGAATCTGTGAGCTAGCACAAAGGCTGTTCCTGCAGGTAAGTTTGCAGTTATGACTGACACTAACAAATCGTAGAGAGCTCCAATAAATGGCCTGATGATGTACTTCAAGGTCTTAAAGATTCAAGAACAAGGAAAATGCAAAATACGTACAAGGAAAGAAATAATAAATACCAAAGTGGAAATCACTAAAACAGAAGGCAAAATAACAGGGCAGTGAAATGATACATTAGCTTACAGCATCCTGTCTTCCCTCACCCTGAATGGTGTGTGTGTGTGTGTGTGTGTGTGTGTGTGTGTGTGTGCATGTACCTATGTGTGACTTTATGACTTCAGTGCTTGGTTGTGAGCTCCCTGGCTCCTTTTGGAAATTGGGGACAACGTGCTAGATGCATTGCCTTACTTTTTACGAGACCAAGAATTCAATAAATTTATTTTCTACTTGTTTTGAAGAGGGTATACTGCCAGAAGCAGAAAGTACCCTTTTCTCTTCTTCAAATATAAAGTCACTCAAACGAATTCTCAGAAATCCATTGAGAACGTCGCATAATGTTAAGAGTTGCTCTTCTCAAACTGTATTGTAGAAAGTTAATACCATGTGGCATAGATAGTAATAGCTTTTTCTAGAAAAAACTATGCTTAAAAAAGAATTGAGAAAACCAAATCCACTAGAGTAATGGCTTTTAGGAATGTATAATTTGTATTAATCTGTGTTAAAGGGTATGAGAACTTGTGTATTAAATGAAGCATTTAAAATTGCAGTTAACCCTTCATGTTCTGATTGTGACATGATGTAGGACACCGGACACCGGACATAATTCAGCTCCAGTTTCTTTCTCCTAAAGACATAAGAGAAAATTTTTCTTGGGTGTTTGACCACTGTATTCTTTTATGACCAATAGCAGCTATCACAGCAGTTTCTTGTGCCATAAGAATCCACATCTTTGAGAAGTACCAGAAGTGTGTGGCTTGCTCCCCACACTCAGACTGTCCCCCGCCTCTCACCATTTTCTCTCATTCTCCCCACTGCAAATCACCTAAGCTGTGCTATGAAGGAATGCTCCCCAAAGGACTGGGTGTTGGGCGATTGTTCCCTTGGGAGATGCTTTAGCAGGTGGTAGGATCTTTAGGATGGGAGGCCTCAAGAATGTTGCTGAGTAATTAGAGAATAGTCCCCATGGAACAATGAGACGCAGACCAGCCCTCTCCATCTCTCCTCCCTTCTGGCTCGTGATGCCTCCCACCACAGTTTGCATCTCTGCCAAGGTCTAAAGCAACGAGCTACCCAATGCTGGACGGAAATCTCCAGAACCACAGGCAAAAGTAACCTTTTAATCCTTATAAGTTGATTATCTCAGATAATATATTATGGTAATCAAGTACAACCAAAGCAACTGTTTTTCCCAGAATAGATAGAGCCTCCTCTATTTTGTTTACATTTTGTTTGTATTTTGTTTACATTTTGTTTACATTTTTTCCTCAAGGTTAGTTTTGTCTTTCCAGTTATCACCACAACTGATGGCCCAAATATGTAATTGTGGTAAGAATCCACCAGCAACTGTGCCTTCCTGTGTGAGCTCTCGGAAGGACGGGCTAACCTTCACAGCTAGACACCATTCCAGCGCTGACCCCTTCAGAGAAGGACACTACCCACAATAGCACTTAGGAACAGCAGAGTGAGTCTCGGGGACAGCTGCATGACCTCTCATCCCCATTTCAGCCTCTCTGAGACTTGTTTTCCCGTCTGAAGCTGAGGTGATACTTAGTGTGTGGTCTATATTTCTGAGCCCTTGCATGGATCCAAGGTGATAATAGGCACGGCATTCCTCTGTGCCTCACAGAAGCTTAGCAGATGCAAAGCCCTGGGAGAAGTCTGTAATAGGCTCCATGTAGAACAGTAAGTGGAAACAATGGTCAGACAGCCGCATGCGATTCAGGAAGCAAAGATATTTTAGGAGACAAGGCAATTTAAATACTCAATGCCAGGCCTTATCCCTGTCCCTCCCCACTGCTGTCTTGTTGAAGGAATAAGACAGAAATCTCATTCTAATTGTAGGAACTGTCATGGAGCTTTTCAAATAAATAAAGATTAAGGAAAGGAAGGAGCCAATTTAGGTGAGGGTGTACTCAATATGCCTAAGGTTATTTTCACTTATATTCAGTAAAATGCCAACCACGTAATCACATTCACCTCAGCAAAATAAAAACTGCTGACCTTAGAAGGGGAAAATGTATATACTCCTACTTAGCCTCCTAAGTCAATCAGTTCTAATTCCTTTTTGAATTCATATAATCCTTTGACAATGAATTTATGAATATTATTTTTCTAAATGTGTTCCTTTGAAAATGAATTTTTGTGTGGATAGCTTATTAAATCCTTGTTAATATCTATGATTTTACCATATTAATGAAAGCACTAAACTTATGTTCTTGAAATATGGAAGACAAGTTATGAGATTATTATCTCCATATGCAATTATCTTTCTAAGGAAAACAGTGAGCGCGGTGAGCCTGTTCTTCCATAGTTAGGAACTTGCCATTGTAGGAAAAGAGACCCCTGCAATTATCAGAGTTGCCACTGCTCCCAGACACACTCTTTCTTTTAAGGATTGGGACTATAACCAAATAAAGAGATGGCCCTCTAAAATGACCAGGCCACAGCCTGGAACATGTGCATCAGTGTGCTGTGAAGCGACAGTTGGAATCTGATTAGAGAGGCCACATGATCAAAGCAGGAGTAGACTTCACACCCGCTGATGGCACCTGGCATTGCTGCAACCCGGAGTGTAACGCCAAAGGCTGTGGGCGTTTTCTCCCCGCAGCCCCTGGCCTCTTATCATTCCGGTTCCCAGATATTTGCTTAATATTTCTGGTTCTTTGAGGACAGACATGAGTACTGAATGTTTGATCTAACAGTGCAATGTTGAACAAAAAAAAAAAAAAGCTAAAAAAAAATATCTTTCATTATCCAGAAAACCATGTTCTGTCTCTGCTAGCTTGATTGCTACTTCTAGGTCTTGACTTAGCCTTCATCTTCCCTGGAAGGTATAGACCTGTGCTCTATTCTAGTCAGGCTCCCCTCATAGAAACCCAGGGCCCTTTTCACTCTGCACAGCACTCCTGCAAGGGCATTGCACCCCCTTTCCATGTCCCCCTCTACCCACACAGACAACACAAGCTCTAAGTTTTCAAGTATAAAGGATGGACTTGTCATATGTGGCTACTAAGCACATAAAATGCAGGCAGAATGACTAAGAAACAATTTTAGGCTTTGTTTAATTTTACTTAAATTGTGTAAACGTCATTTTATCATAAATTGCATAGTATGTAAATTACTAACAAATCACTTTAAATTATTAAAATTCTCTAAATGTGAATAACTGAATGGTTTTTAGTTGCCATGTTATACAGTGTAGAAGACTTCAAACTTCTTGAGAACAGGGATTATATAGCTATCTTTTTAGTTTCAGAATAATAGGACAGGATTCTGTACTTTTTACCCAAGCAAGGCATACCTGTTGGGGCTGGAGAGATGGCTCAAGGGTTATAAGCACTGGCTTACAAGCACTGTTCTATGGAGACCCAGAGATCAGATCCCAGCACCCCATCGGGTGACTCACAAGGGCTTGGTGGTCTAGGAGCTGGAGCCTTGCCAGAGGAAGTATTTCTCTGGGGTTAGGCTTGGAGATTTGGTTGCCTGGTCCCACTTCCTGTTCTCTCTCTCTCTCTGTCTCTCTCTCTCTCTCTCTGTCTCTCTCTCTCTCTCTCTCTCTGTCTCTCTCTCTCTCTCTCTCTCTCTCTCCTTCTTGTGCACAGATGAAACATGAGCTCTTTTTCTGAATGCCAGGCCAACTTCACTTTGGGGCTGACATCCCTTCCCCACCATGGCGGAATATATCCACTCCAGAACTGTGAGCTAAAATAAACCATTTTTTTTTTTTTGGCCATAACTTACTTTTGCCAGGTATTTTATTACGGCAACAGAAAAAATAACTAAAACAATCCCATTCTATTTCACTCTGTCAGAATTTCATTAGTATATGAGCCATTTAAAAATGTTACAAGATGAAATGCATATTTCTTAAGTTCAATATATGGTTAAGTGATAGCTACTTAAAATAAGAATCATGGTAACAAAGATTTCAATTAGAAATAATTTCTTTAGCTACAAACAGATGGTTAGGAAATATGGTCTGTGGGCCAAATGTGCAGAGTTAAATGACTATTGGGGAAAAGGTCATTGAGTTGATTTGTAGGAATGTGGTTTGGGGAAGATCTTAAGGAACATTTTGTGCACGAGAAGAGTTTATAGCAGCCAGAACAGAAAGTTTTCGGGTGGACTAATGGCTTCTTCATTTGTTTAGTTCAAGACTGTATGGGGTGGTTACTTCACTCTCATAGAGCTTCCTTCCCATGTGTTCTACGGTGTGAACAAGCTTTCTGCCCTCTCATTACCTGACTCTAATCCTAAGTCTGCCTCACGGTAAAATACAAAGCCATCTGGTTTTTTTTTTTTTTCCCCTTACTGAAAATTCATCCAACTGTGGGCAGACAGGTGGTCTGTCTTCCTCAGTCTTCTCGGGTGTAGGTGAAACAACACATATATGAAATTTTAGATTTGTGACAAGGCAGAGACATGATAGTGAAAGATAGTTTGCTTTTCTGTTCCTGTGGTAAATACCATGGCTAAAACCAAACTTGAGGAGGAAAAGGTTTATTTCATCTTCTAGGTTACAGTACATCATTGAGAGGAGTTAGGGCAGGAAGTCCAGCAAAGCAAGAACTTGAAGCAGAAATCATGGAGGAATGCTGCTCACTCGCTTGCTCTCAGGCACATGTTTAGCTCATGCTATCCAGGCCCACATACATAGGTATGGTATCCCTCACATTGGTTATCCTGTCTATACACTCTTACATGCACACACTTCTACATCAATTAGCAATCAAGAAAACTCCCCCACAGACCAATCTGATTCAGGCAACTCTTTGTTGTGCTTCCCCTTTCCCAGGTATGTCCAGTTGACAAGCAGGATTAGCCATCACAGGGATGAAAACTGTTCACCTCTTAGTACCTTGGAAGCAGAGAGAGCAAGAGAAAGAAAAAAGATCCAGAATCAGGAAATACCTCCAAATGTACATTTCTAGTGACCTACATCCAACTAGTACATTCCCCAATAATCCTTTTAGCTATGAATGTACCAATGGATTAACCCATAGATGAAGTTAGGAACTGGTGGTTGTTTGATGAATATGGAGTCCATAGGCTCCTAGGAAATGGCACTATTAGCAGGTGTCACTTGTTGGAGGAAATAGGCTTTGAAGCTTCAAATGCTCAAGCCAGGCCCAAGGTCTCTTTCTCTCTCTTCCTGTTGCCTGCTGATCCAGACGTAGAACTCTTGGATCCTTTACTATCACCATGTCTGCCTGTGTGCCACCATGCTTCCTGCCATGATGACAATGGACTAAACCTCTCAACCTGTTAACCATCCCCAATGAAAAGTTTTTTCTTTATAGGAGTTGGTATGGTCATGGTGTCTCTTCACATCAATAAACCCTAATAAAGACAGGCCTGATGGCACCCACCATCTGAGGCGTGGATCCACATAAGACCTTCAAAGAAGCTTTTTAAAATGGAGAACTTTTAGAGCCACAAAAACGGGAGTCAAGCATGTTCAGCTTTTATTTTTCTGTGGGTCCTGCCTATAGGGTTCCTGCTTCATGAAAGATTCTGCCAGACATTCTGCAACATACAAAAAAAGTGACTGACAAACTGCCAATAGAGGTGAAACAGTCTTTCATATTTCCTGCTTCATGGAAAAGTCTGCTGAACACTACTGGTGTGTAGGCTGAAGATGGATGCCCCAAAGTTATGGAAGAACTTTGAGCGACTGTTTAGGCCATGAGATGTCTCTGTTAATTCTATAGGTTTGGAAGTTGCTTACAATGTACTTCCTGTTTACTTAGGTAATATTATATCCTTCTGGGGTCTTTGATAGATTTGAAGAATATATAGTTATAATGATAGTTTTCCTTACTTATGATAAATAGATATAAGTATTGTAACTGTAATTCTTGCTTGATATTTGTTTTGTTATGTATAATTTTACTATGCTGAAGTTAAAACCTTCCTTTTTATTTAGACAGAAAAAGGGAGGGGACTTGGGACTCTTATATGTATGCTGTGACTATGTTTTATTACCGTTGGTTAATAAAAAAGCTACTTTGGGCCAGTGAGAAGTAGAATAGAGCTAGGCAAGAAAGCTAAACTGAATGTTGGGAGAAAAAAGGTGAGAGTCAGAGAGACGCCATGTAGCTGCTGAAGGAGGCAGATGCCCAAAACTTTACCAGTAAACCAAGAGCCTTGTGGTAATACACAGAATAATAGAAATGGGTTAATTTAAGATGCAAGAACTAGTTAGAAATACGCTTAAGCTATTGGCCAAACAGTATTATAATTAATATAGTTTCTGTGTGATAATTTCATGTTTGGGAAGCCAGGAAATGAACAAGCAGTCTCTGCCTATATAGGCCTTGATGATCCAGTACCATCTGGGGACAAACTTTTGACACTTTCATGCCCAAACCATTACAGGTAGTAGTTCCTTTTGCTCTGAAACCTGGAAGTGATTATAATGAGGCAAATAAAGAGACATCTCTGTAGACTGAGACTTTAGATAGTACTCCTATCAGAAAAGAGAGGGTCTCTTTTTAAACTATATTTATACTAATATTGAGGATGAATTATGAATTGAGTCTTTATTCTAGATATATTATTGAATTAAATTACAATACATTGTAAAATACTTGCCAAAAGTGAAATGATAATGATATGAGGATAATGGAGAGAATTAAGCCATAAATGTAAAGTTTTCTAGTACTTTTAACCATTACCCAATTTAGTTAAATGCATATATATATAAAATAAGCCAATACCTTTTCACTAAATTCAATATGTTGTAAGATTTAGTATGTTTCATATTTTCTTTTATAAAAAACATTCTGGTTGTAACTATTTAGTTGACTTCATTATCCATTAATGTGTTGCCATATATAGTTTTAAAAGTTCTGCTTCATGAGTCTCAGGGCTTGTTTTAGAGCAAGATATTAATTCTCTACATGACTCAAAGTACTTAACTTCTCTATGTCACCACTTCCTGTAAAATGCCACTAAAGTTATAGACTTAATGAAAGTATAAAATGAGGTGTGTGTAACTATTTTGAGGAGGGTAAAAATCTCACAGTAGGGTCTTATTCAAAGATTGATAACAGGACCTTAATTGCTCCAGAAAATGAACTTTTTAATCATACTTCAAAACAGAAAAGGAAAACAACTGTAAACAATACATTTATAAGATTAAGTAAACCATGAACAGCATTCAAGTGTACTCTTGGTAATTTATTCCAGAGAAATTAAAATGTGTGGTCACACAGAAACCTGTTCACAAATATTCATGACAGACTTGTTTGTAGTAGCCTGATAATAAAATCACCCCAGGTGAATTTCCTTAGGTGAGTAGTAAAACACACTCTAATATATACATATCATTTAATGCTATTTAGCAATAAAAGGAGAGGCTATTGACATGTACAATAACTAGAATAAACCAGTGGAGAGTTATGCTGAAAATAAAACCAGTCTCAGAAGATCATGTACTATCTACTTGCTTTTCTGTAACATTTTTGAAATGACACAATTTAGAAATAAAGGTCAGATTAGCAGTGTCAAAGACTAGAAAGAGAGCAGAGCTGGAGAAATGAGGCAGGCTGGACACAACCTGAAGTGAAGGAATTGCTTTGAATGATGTCATGAAACTAACGGGAGCTTACACATGCGTGGTAAGCTTGAATGAAACTAAACACATCCCTTATACCAAACGAGCACACAGAAAACCAAGCAAATCAGAAAAAGATTAGTGAATTAAAACAAGACAATATGCTGGTTGTGATATACAGCCGTAGTTCTTTCTGCAAGAAACTATCAGTGCTGGAGACTGTATGGAGTTTATAGAGTCTTTTTATCTTATTGCCTACAATAGGATATATATGAATCTATGATTTTCTCAGTAATAAGTTCAATTAAAACATGACTGTATATAAATTGTAGTAATTCCATTATAAATATTTCCTTCAAGCACACACACACACACACACACACACACACACACACACCTCTGTTGTAAACTTTCCCCAGATTAACACACAACATTACAGAGCTAAGACAAAGAATTATGCCACCCACAACCGCGATACCATCTCCACCCCTCTACCACCCCCATCCCTACACAACCACTACCTCATGCCACCCCCACTCCTACACACCTCCACCCTTACACAACCCCACGCATATACCACGTCCACCCTTACACAATCACTATGTCATACCACCCCCACCCCTACACACTTCCACCCTTAAACACCCCCACCCCTATACTGCCTCAGCTCCTACTGTGCCCCCACCTCTACACCACCTCCACTTCTGCACCCTTCCACACTAGTCTCAGTAGACAGGGAGGCTAGTTCCTTATCCTCGCTTCTCTTGACTAGGAACATTCCATGTTTCTTGCTCATAAAGTCCACAATTGCTCATTAATTTCAGAAACTTAATCATTTTGAAAAGTAACAAAGAGAACTGCTACAGTTCTGTGTGTTCCAGGCACTCAGGAAATCTAGAAATCAATGTAGTTTGCAAAGAAATCTTTCTGACTGAGTGCTGAGGAATTTGTGTTTCAGGAAGGGAAAAGAACTAGAGAGAACAGTAAAGGGTGAGTGCAGAATATACAGGCACCGTTGGGGTATTTGTCAGGGGCTTGAGCCTTGGCATAACGAATGTGGGCTTCACTTGAGAAATGAATTGGCTCATTACTCTTCTCACGGCTGTGATAGCAGTCTGTAAAAGCGCCACAAGGATGAAAACTTTACTCTTACTCTTGGCTTGAGCGAACACAGTCCATCATGGCAGGAGAGGCACTGTGGCTGGGCTTTCATCTATGATGTGGTGAGCCTGCAACACAACTCATAGCCTTTCAGTAGATCAGAAAGCAGAGAGCATTGGCCAGAAGCAGATCTAAGCTGCAACTCCCAAGCCCTGCTCCTACGAGCCGATATCTGCTAGCTAGGTCCCGTGTAAAAGAGGTTCCACCACCCCCTAAAATGGTGCCACCAACTGAAGACCAACTTCTTAACCCGTGATGAGTCTGTGGAGGATAGTTCACACTCCAACCATGCTATATCTACCAAGGGCCCTCATAGGCTCATGGACATCTCATAGTGCAAAGTGCATTCTGCCCGACTTTGAAAGTCCCACATCATTACAATACCAACACTCTTCAAAAGTCCAAAGTCAAAATTTCTTCTGAGAATTCAGATAATCACTTAACCACAAGCCCATGTGACCTCTTCCATAAGCATGGCTTTTATTGACTGAGGAAAAAAAAGGCTCAGGAAGAGGGTCCAGGGAGAAAGGCTCTTTTCAAAGTACATGAGACCTCTTCGTAAGAATGGTTTTGCTCAAGAGTCAAGAAACAGTCTGAGACAAAGATAGCAGTCTTGGGGGATTGGGGTGAGGTCTAGCTCTAAGATAGCAATGATCACCAGGTTATTAAGTATACTCATTCCCAACTTTCTGGGAGAAAACAGGAGGTATAAATACCTTCTGTTGAGGAGAAAGCACCTGTGTTTAATACCTCTGGGATTCCTAGTGCAATCTTTGAACAGACAGCTGAAGCTAACTAGGGACTTGTCGCGAGAACAGGTGGAGCCTAGAACACCCCATGTGGCCTAGACGGCAGGGTTTATACTTGTCCTGCACACTGCTGCAGAAATGGGCAGGATGGTTTTCAACACTTGGTCTCCCATCTCTGCTGGGGACGTTAGAGGCGAGGTGAGACCCTAGAATGTGGTTCATCTAAGAGATACAAATAAAATCTGATGCTGAACTTGGACATCTGATTTGAAAAGTGCTGGAATCCTGAAATTGGATGATACTTTATAAACCGTTATCAGAATGCTGGAAGAAGAAAGGAAAAGAAAAAGATTAACTTTATCACTGGGAAAATATTCCCCCCCACACACACACCAAAATACTAGAGCAATCTCTGAAAAGAAAAGTAAAAATTCAATTTTCACCACTAAACATCCAATTCTTCTTCCCGTTTCAGACAGGACTGCTATTATTTTTTCAAGAGAACATTAGCTGAGCAAGGAGTTTGTCAAATAAACTCCCAGTGAAGGAGAGAGTGGGAATTACTGATTTTTTTCTTGCTTTTATATTTTTTTTAAAAAGCCATTAAATGATTGGGGTGGTGGAAGTATTGCAGAAATTACCCTATTATTGTAGCAGTGAAAGAATTTCATACCCATCCATTCATTTCTGATGTAATCTCCCTCCATGAAAATCCTTTGTTTTTGAAAAAATATTTGTCATGCTGCAGGTATAATTCACATTAATCAGGAATGCATTTTAAAGGGAAGGTTTGAGGTGCCCTATTAAAGGGGACAATATCAAGTTCACGCAGCTACTTAACAATCTGCTCCTTTCACACTGTGTTTGCCAGCCACCTAAAATTAATTGTCCTTAGAAACTTGCAAGAGAAAAGTAATTTCATTGCACAGCCTACAATGGGTGCCTGTCTCTTCTGTGAAAGAGGCTCTGTGATGTATGTGAGCGTGGATGAATGCTTGCTGGCTGCCTGCTTATACAGCCTGCAACGTGCTGGGACTGGTTAGATTTTTCAGGAGGAGGCTTTTGTTTGTATT
Source organism: Microtus obscurus (assembly GCA_963919715.1). Taxonomy (NCBI): domain Eukaryota; kingdom Metazoa; phylum Chordata; class Mammalia; order Rodentia; family Cricetidae; genus Microtus; species Microtus obscurus. The sequence continues at coordinate 1,513,572 of CAWTZC010001434.1, forward strand.
AATTACAAAAACTTGGTATAATCTTTTCTCAGCTTTTAAAACCAATTTGGATTTATTTTTTTCACGTGTTCTTTTCTGATTCACATTTGTATTTTTACTTTTTTAGGTTTTGAAATCATAAAATCATATCATTCCCCCTTTCCTCTCTCTCAACCCTTCCATATTCCCCTCCTTGCTCTCTTTCAAGTTTGAGTCCTCTTTGTTCATTATTTTTTGTTATATGTATATTCCTGACTGTGTAACTACAACCCACCTAAGACTGTATAATGCTACTGATATGCATGCTTTCATGGCCGGTCATTTGGTATTGGATACTCAGTAGATGTGCTCTTCCCCGGGAAAAACTATTTCTCCAGGTTTCAGCACTCCTCATCTTCCTCTCGTTCTCTGTGCAGGGCTGAGGACTCCAGAGCTTTCTCTCCTCCATGTTAGCATGTTTATTGTATTATCCTTGTTCGGCTTACCTTTAAGCAATCATGTTGGCGAGACTTCATGGATGTAGCTTCTGACATTCCAAGAAGATGGTCTCGCAGGAAGCTCCCTGTCCCTCTGACTCTTACAGTCTTTCAGCGTCTTCATCCACGATGATCCCTGAGCCTTAGGTGCGCTATTTGTTTTGTAGATGCATCCATTAGGACTATGCTTCACAGCTGTGTGTTCGGGTTGGTTGTGTTTTTCAGATAATGGTTATCTGTCTGTTACAAAGAGAAGTTGCCTTGATAAAGATACCCACTTATCTGTATGTATAAGGACAAATACTATAATGTAGTTAGGAATTATGCTGGGTTACTCAAGTGGCAGCTGTGGGTTATCCTCCAAGATGCATGACCAGGCACGATTTCCCTCCTTTTTAGGGGGTCTTAAGTTCAATTAGAAGGATATTGGTTACTGCCACTAAGGTACCCTTATGATTATCATGCCATGTAGCAATCATGGACATTGCTACAGTTGATAAACACTGCATCTGGGTTGGACTGTTGGTTATTTCCCTTCTTTGAGAGCTTGCAGGGTGTCTTCAGGTACCCTGAAAGCCAGTCCTCAGGGACAAGCCTTTCAGATCATTTTCTGGAGTAGGTTTCCTACTACAAAGTCTGCATGATTCTAAGACATGTACAGACACAGGGAGGACAGGAATGAGCTTTCCACAATGAATCCTAGTTCTGTTGTTCAGGGCCTAAGAAGAGATGGTTGAACACGTGGCCTGCGGTGAAAGAAGGGTAAGAATAGGAGAGAATTCTCCAAGGTTAGAAAAAAGAAAAAAAAAAGGAAAGCACAAAATTTCCAGGAACACAATAATGGTCTGATGATCAGACCGCAGACGGATCATATGTGTTGTATGTCAAGGAAGACAGAACCACGGATATACGATGGTAAAATGTAAGTGACACCAAGCAAGAGAAATGGACCTGCAGGGACCATGCTTATCAGAATCATAAACACTTCAGTGTCAGTTTTGACACAATGACCATCCTCTGCTTGGTACTTCAACCCCTTGACACTACAAGGGGTCTGGATTTTATGGATAAACACCTACAGTGTCATGTGGAGATGGAGCCCTAAGAGGCAGCTAAGGATGCCTTCCTACTTAGTCTCAGCAGGGTGGGAGCACAAGATCAGAAAACAATTATATCTATTGGGATTTCTTTAATAAATTAATGTTTAATGACATTAATAGATTGAGAAACTAAATTTCTTTAAATAACTCAATGTAATAGTTTTAGCTTGCCCCTATGAGCTTATGGACTGGCATTCAATTCACCATTCAATAAACAATATGGAACATAAAACATTTTCAATACACATGCTTACACACATGTAGTACAATATCAGTACTGGGTGCTAGGCCATTCCTTTTCTAACTTTTAACTCACTGGCAAATCCAATGTGCTCGGCCAGTAAAACAATTGCCATAGATTTCTAAATTTATGGTCTTAAATGTTTCATAGTCGAGGCAAAGTATTACATATACACACATAAGGAGTAGGTGAGTCCTGGGGCTCAAAACCATTCTCAGAAGAAAGATCACCCTCCGGCTTTATAATTTAGAATCTGGATGCGCTCCAAACAAGAAATGGTTCTCTCTCCATTTCTTCATTATAGTAGCCTAATAAATCTTTATTCATAATAATATTATTGGAGATAAAAATAATTTGATGTGGCTTATTCTATCCGTCTGACTCTCTCGTGTTTACCAATGGTAGTCTTTCTCTATTAGATCAGTTTAGTCCCAAGAAAATGTTTTTGCAGGGAGTAATTGTTTTTCACTTACTTCTTAAATGTCCAAATATACCCATCAATGTGTTATCTTCCTCCTCAACATAGAGTCCCCAGTACCAAATGGACAAGAGGTAGAGATCTAATCTGCTTCTCACCAAATTATGAGCTCTTTACTTGGGGAATTCAAAAGACAAAAGATAGTAGAAATGGAAATTTCAACTAAAACCCCCACTTTCAAATTAAGCTATCTCAGTCTAGTAGACCTCGTGAGACTGAGCCAGCCCACTCAGTTCCTATCAGTAGGCAGCAAAGTAAACTAAATCAGCGCCCATGAGGGGAGAAATAGCAACAACAGGAAAGCACCTCATTTAGAATAAATCAATTAAGGAGAAGAGATATTACTAAATCAACACAGTAAACCTGTGCCCATTAGCCTGCTTCTAAAATATAGTCAGAAATGGGAGTCTGATTTAAATGAAAAAAAAAACTGGCACAATGAGGGTAGAGCAGAGCCTCAACACAATTACCTACACTCGGGCTCGTGAGCTATGTTCTTCCTTGCCTTAGACGTCTCTGGCCACACTGCAGAGCCACAGTCAGAATTCCAATGCCCCTTGTTAGCCTGCCCTCCCTCAGCCACCTTTATTTTCATTTTAAAACTTCCTGGCAGAAAGTTTAAATCTCCAAATGTGTGCACAGCTGTGAGTCTCACCCAGGCTAGGCTTATGTGTGGATGGAGAGGGTGTAGATGTCTGCAAAGACCTAGGATTCAGATTAGTATTTCTCAGAACTCTAGTGAAGGCAAACATGGTGGACTGGGGGCTAACATACAACATACTTGGCTTTTACTTGCAACCACTGAGTGGGGGGCAAGAAACAGATAGTGGGACTGAACGGGAAACCGAAGACAGGGCTTAGCAAGGGACCCTGCTGGAAACATCTCAGGACAAGCTTTCAAAGGTCAGGACCTGGGTACCCGGCAGGGACAGTGGCCTTCTCAGACAACTTCACATCTCTTTGGGGAAAAGATGTGTAACATCAACACTACTAGCATTGCTACCAATAGACTAAAGAGAGAACCCTCCATCTGACATGACAAACTGTAACAGTGTTCTCAAATGTAAAAGAGGAGGTCATGACTTAAGAATACACACTGCTCCCTGCCGTCTCTGGGCAAATAACATCACCCAGCTCAGCCTGTCTGGGTGCTGGGTTTGAATCCGAAGGGCACCCGAACGGGCGGGAACTCCTTTGTCTCAATAGCCTGCCTGCAGCAAGCAGGGTAGGCGCTTGGTTTACGAGACACCCAACCAGCAAGCAAGGAGAGCGGATCAAGGCACCAGGAGAACCATCTCGGGGTGAGTGAGTATCTGACCCGCCGCAGCAGCCCGGGACAAGGAACTACATCAGGCAGGGCCTGTACCCCTGCATACTGCCTCTCTCTTCCTACCTCACCGAGCGTGCATCCAGGACCCTCCCCACTTCTCCCTCCCTGCCGTCTTTGGGCTAATAACATCACCCAGCTCAGCATGTCTAGGCGCTGGGTTTGAATCCGAAGGGCACCCGGGCGGGCGGGAACTCCTTTGTCTCAATAGCCTGCCTGCAGCAAGCATGGTAGGCGCTTGGTTTACGAGACAACCAACCAGCAAGGAGAGTGGATCTAGGCAACAGGAGAACCATCTTGGGCTGAGTGAGTTTGGCGGAAGCCTGGGACAAGGAACTACATCCTGCAGGGCCTGGTTAGGTGCTGAGGAGTTCCATCAGGACGGGTGAGTGTGTGCTATCCAGGGTGTCCCAGAAGAGAGCACAAACCCCCCTCCCTCAGCTCCTTCTGCAGGGCTGTCCTTCTTATGCAAGACCCAGCCCCCTAGCACCCCTCTCCCCCCAACCCTGCCCTGCTGTATGCTGAGGAGTTCCACCTGGAACTCCTACTTCTACACTGAAGAGATACACCCAGAGAGTCAGTCACAGCAAAGACTGGACCAAGACACCAGTCCTCTCCTGGCTCCATTTGAAGGAAGAGATGGGAAGGCGCCAATGCAAAAATTCCTCCAACAATCTGAAAGGCAACATGTCACCACCAGTATCCAGGGATACCGAAATAAGAAGAATTGTACACCCTACTCCAGAAGAATGAGAAGAAATCGACCCAAAAGTGAATTATATGAAAATAATAGAAGACCTTAAACAGGAGGTGAAAAACTGCCATAAACAATTAGAGATTACAAACAAAAAGGTAGAGGAAATGAATAAATCGCTCAAAGATACCCAAGAAAACCAAGAGAAACAAGAAAAGGCAATGAAACAGATAAGGGAAGCGGTTCAAGACTTGAAGAATGAAATGGAAGTAATGAAGAAAACACAAACCGAGGAAAGGATGGAGATGGAAATTCTGGGTAAACGAACAGGAACTACAGAGACAAGTACTACCAACAGATTACAAGAGATGGAAGAAAGAATCTCAGACACTGAAGACACCTTAGAGAAAATAAACACACTGATCAAAGAAAACAGCAAAACCAACAAATTCTCATCACAAAACATTCAGGAAATCTGAGACACAATAAAAAGACCAAACCTAAGAATAATTGGGATAGAAGAAGGAGAAGTAGTACAGCTCAACGGTCCAGAAAATATATTTAATAAAATTATAGAAGAAAACTTTCCCAACTTAAAGGAAGATATTCCTTTGAAGGTTCAAGAAGCATACAGAACACCGAATAGACTGGACCAAAAAAAAAAGTCTCCTCGCCATATAATAATCAAAACACAAAACATACAGAATAAAGAAAGAATATTAAGAGCTGCAAAGGAAAAAGGTCAAGTTACTTATAAAGGTAAACCTATCAGACTTACACCTGACTATTCTATGGAAACCATGAAAGCCAGAAGGTCCTGGATAGATGTACTGCAGAAGCTAAGAGAACATGGATGCAAGCCCAGACTACTATACCCAGCCAAGCTTTCGTTCACTATAAATGGAGAAAACAAAATTTTCCAGGATAAAAACAAATTTAAACAATACGTAGCCACAAATCCAGCCTTACAGAAAGCAATAGAAGGAAAATCACAAACCAAGGAGCCCAACAATGACCACAATAACTCAAACATCTAGAGACCCTTCACCAGCTCAAATCAAAGAAGGGACACATTCAAACTGTACTACTAAAAAAGTGACCAGAGTTAGCAACCACTGGTCATTAATATCCCTTAATGTCAATGGACTCAACTCACCTATAAAAAGACACAGGCTAAGAGATTGGATACGCAAACAGGATCCAACATTCTGCTGTTTACAAGAAACACACCTCAACCACAAAGACAGGCACCTACTTAGAGTAAAGGGATGGGAAAAGGTTTATCAAGCAAATGGACCTAAGAAACAAGCAGGTGTGGCCATACTAATCTCTAACAAAGTTGACTTCAAACTTAAATCAATCAGAAGAGATGGAGAGGGTCATTTTATACTCATAACTGGAACAATTCAGCAGGACAAAGTCTCAATCCTATATATCTATGCCCCTAATATAAAAGCACCCACGTACGTAAAAGAAATATTACTAAAACTCAAGGCTGCCATCAAACCGCACACACTAATAGTAGGAGACATCAACACTCCTCTCTCACCAATGGACAGGTCAATCAGACAGAACCCTAACAGAGAATTAAGAGAATTAATGGAGGTAATGGATCAAATGGACTTAACAGACATCTATAGAATATTCCACCCAAATAGGAAAGAATATACCTTCTTCTCTGCAGCTCATGGAACCTTCTCGAAAATTGACCACATCCTCGGTAACAAAGCAAACTTCCACAGGTACAAAAAAATATTCGTAACCTCCTGTGTCCTATCAGATCACCATGGATTAAAGTTAGAATTCAACAACAATGCTACCCCCAGAAAGCCTACAAACTCATGGAAACTGAACAGTCAACTATTGACCCACACCTGGATCAAGGAAGAAATAAAGAAAGAAATTAAAGTCTTCCTTGAATTCAATGAAAATAAAGAAACAACCTACTCAAACTTATGGGACACTATGAAAGCAGTCCTAAGAGGAAAGTTCATAGCACTAAGTGCCCACTTAAAGAAAACAGAGAAAGCATACATTGGAGACCTAACAGCCCACCTGAATGCTCTAGAAAAAAAAGAAGCAGACTCACCTAAGAGGAGTAGAAGACTGGAAATAATCAAACTGAGGGCTGAAATCAACAAAATAGAAACACAGAAAACAATCCAAAGAATCAATGAAACAAAAAGCTGGTTCCTAGAGAAAATCAACAAGATTGATAAACCCCTATCCAAACTAATCAAACAGCAGAGAGAGAATATGCAAATTAATAAGATCAGAAATGAAAAGGGGGACATAACCACAGACACAGAGGAAATTCAGAGAATCATTAGGCCTTACTACAAAAGCCTGTATGCCACAAAACTGGAAAATGTAAAAGAAATGAACACTTTTTTAGATAAGTACCATATACCAAAGTTAAACCAGGACCAGGTGAACAATCTAAATAGACCTGTTAGTCGCGAAGAATTAGAAGCTGTTATCAAAAACCTCCCTACCAAAAAGAGCCCAGGACCAGATGGTTTCAATGCGGAATTCTACCAGAACTTCCAAGAAGACCTAATACGTATACTCCTTAATGTATTTCACAATATAGAAAGAGAAGAGTCATTACCAAATTCCTTTTATGAAGCTACAGTTACTCTGATACCAAAACCACACAAAGACTCTACCAGGAAAGAGAATTACAGGCCAATCTCACTCATGAACATCGACGCAAAAATCCTCAACAAAATACTGGCAAACCGAATCCAAGAACACATTAGAAAAATTATCCATTCTGATCAAGTAGGCTTCATCCCAGAGATGCAGGGTTGGTTCAACATACGAAAATCTATCAATGTAATCCATCATATAAATAAACTGAAAGAAAAAACCATATGATCATTTCATTAGATGCTGGAAAAGCATTTGACAAAATTCAACATCCCTTTATGATAAAAGTCTTGGAGAGATTAGGGATACAAGGATCATACCTAAATATAATAAAAGCTATATACAGCAAGCCGACAGCTAACATCAAATTAAACAGAGAGAAACTCAAAGCCATCCCACTAAACTCAGGAACACGACAAGTCTGTCCACTCTCGCCATACCTCTTCAATATAGTGCTTGAAGTTCTAGCAATAGCAATAAGACAACATAAGGGGATCAAGGGGATTCGAATTGGAAAGGAAGAAGTTAAACTTTCGTTATTTGCAGATGATATAATAGTGTACATAAGTGACCCCCAAAACTCCACCAAAGAACTTTTACAGCTGATAAACACCTTCAGTAATGTGGCAGGATACAAGATCAACTCCAAAAAATCAGTCGCCCTCTTATACACAAAGGATATGGAAGCAGAGAGGGTAATAAGAGAAGCATCACCTTTCACGATAGCCACAAACAGCATAAAATATCTTGGGGTAACTCTAACCAAGGAAGTGAAAGATTTCTTTGACAAGAACTTTAAGGCATTGAAGAAAGAAATTGAAGAGGATACCAGAAAATGGAAGGATGTCCCTTGCTCTTGGATTGGGAGGATCAACATAGTAAAAATGGCAATTCTACCAAAGGCAATTTATAGATTCAATGCAATTCCCATCAAGGTCCCATCAAAATTCTTCATAGATCTTGAGAGGACAATAATCAATTTAATATGGAAAAACAAAAAAAACCCAGGATAGCCAAAACAATCCTATACAATAAAGGATCTTCTGGAGGCATTACCATCCCTGACTTCAAACTCTATTACAGAGCTACATAATGAAAACAGTGTGGTACTGGCATAAAAACAGAGAAGTCCACCAATGGAATCGCATAGAAGACCAGAATTTTAACCCACAAACATATGATCACCTCATTTTCGATAAAGGAGCTAAAAGTATACAATGGAAGAAAGAAAGCCTCTTCAACAAATGGTGCTGGCACAACTGGATGTCAACCTGTAGAAGAATGAAAATAGACCCATATCTATCATCTTGCACAAAACTCAAGTCAAAATGGATCAAAGACCTCAATATCAGTCTGAACACACTGAACCTGATAGACGAGAAAGTGGGAAGTACCCTACAACAGATGGGCACAGGAGATCGCTTCCTATGTATAACCCCAGCAGCACAGACATTAAGGGAAACATTGAATAAATGGGACCTACTAAAAATGAGTAGCTTCTGTAAAGCAAAGGACACTGTCACTAAGACAAAAAGGCAACCTACTGACTGGGAGAAGATCTTCACCAACCCCGCAACAGACAAAGGTCTGATCTCCAAAATATATGAAGAACTCAAGAAACTAGACTTTAAAATGCTAATTAACCCAATTAAAAATGGGGCACTGAATTGAACAGAGAATTCTCAACAGAAGAATTTAAAATGGCCAAAAGACACTTAAGGTCATGCTCAACCTCTTTAGCGATCAGGGAAATGCAAATCAAAACAACTTTGAGATATCATCTTACACCTGTCAGAATGGCTAAAATCAATAACACCAATGATAGCCTTTGCTGGAGAGGCTGTGGAGAAAGGGGTACCCTCATCCATTGCTGGTGGGAATGCTCTCTTGTGCAACCACTTTGGAAATCAGTGTTTCGGTTTCTCAGGAAATTCGGGATCAACCTACCCCTGGACCCAGCAATACCACTCTTGGGAATATACCCAAGAGATTCCCTATCATATGACAAAAGCATTTGTTCAACTATGTTCATAGCAGCATTATTTGTAATAGCCAGAACCTGGAAACAACCTAGATGCCCTTCAATGGAAGAATGGATGAAGAAAGTGTGGAATATATACACATTAGAGTACTACGCTGCGGTAAAAAACAATGACTTCTCGAATTTTGCATGCAAATGGATGGAAATAGAAAACACTGTCCTGAGTGAGGTAACCCAGACCCAAAAAGATGAACATGGGATGTACTCACTCATAATTGGTTTCTAGCCATAAATAATGGTCACAGAGTCTATAACTGGTGAACCCAAAGAAGCTAAATAAGAAGGTGAACCCAAGGAAAAACATATAATTATCCTCTTGGCTATGGGAAGTAGACAAAATTGCCGGGGAGAAAATTGGGATCTTGTGGGTGGGGTGGGATGGGGATAAGGGGGGATGGGGAAAGAAAAATGAGAAGGGGAGGACTGGGGGATCTTGGGGAAATAGGATGACTGGGGTGATCCTATTAGGATCCCAGACCCAGTTGGATAGGGGAGCACGGAAGCACAATTCTTAGTTAAGGGAGCCACCTAAGGGTTGGCAAGAGACTTGAAACTAGAGTGGCTCCCAGGAGCCCAAGGCGATGTCCCCAGATAGTTCCTTGGGCAGCTGAGGATAGGGAACCTGAAATGACCCTATCCTATAGCCATACTGATGAATATCTTGCATATCACCATAGAACCTTCATCTGGCGATGGATGGAGACAGAGACAGAGACCCACACTGGAGCACCAGACTGAGCTCCCAAGGTCCCAATGAGCAGCGGAAGGAGGGAGAACATTAGCAAAGAAGTCGGGACCATGAGGGGTGCACCCACCCACAGAGACAGTCGGGCTGATTTATTTGGAGCTCACCAAGGCCAGAAGGACTGTGACTGAAAAAGCATGGGATAAAACCGGACTCTCTGATCATGGCGAACAATGAGGGCTGATGAGAAGCCAAGGACAATGGCACGGGGTTTTGATCCTACTTCATGTTCTGGCTTTGTGGGAGCCTAGCCAGTTTGGATGTTCACCTTCCTAGACATGGACGGAGGAGGGAGGACCTTGGACTTTCCATAGGGCAGGGAACCCTGATTGCTCTTTGGACGGAAGAGTGAAGGGGAGAGGAGTGGGAGGGGTAGAAGGGTGAGAGGAGGGGGAGGGAAATGGGAGGCTGGGAGGAGGTGGGAATTTTTTTCCCTTTTCTCAATTTAAAAAAAAAAAAAAAGAATACACACTGCTTTTCCAGAGAACACAAGTGCAGTTTCAAGCACACACATCAGGTCCTCACAACTGTCTGTCACCCCAGCAACAGAGGATCTGAAGTCCTGGTCTCCTCCTGTACCTGCACACATATGCACATACCTGCACATGACATCCAAATAAAAGTAAAACCTTAAAAGAGTAAAACAGAAAAGGCATGAACGTGTCATGTGATTTTAAGGATCCAAAGGGTGATGGCTCGTATCTATTCAGTACCTACTATGAACCTTTCTCCATCTAGACTTCATCAGCATCCAAACTTCTGTGTGCGCAGCTCCCAGATGAGTCAGCAGGCTGAGGGAGATGTGGGATTCCCCTCTGTATGCTGTGAATGTTTCATTACCATTGGTTAATAAGGAAACTGCTTTGGGCCTATTGCAGGGCAGAATAGAACCAGGCTGGAAGGGATAGAGTGAGACAGTAGGCAGAGTCAAGAAGATGCCATGTAGCTGCCGAAGGAGACAGATGTCCAAGAAACTTACAGGTAAACCACAGCCTCGTGGTAAAATATAATATAATAAAAGTGGGTTAATTTAAGATGAAAGAGCTAGCTAGAAATATGCTTAAGGTGTTGGCCAAACAATATTACAATTAATACATTATCTGTGTAATTATTTGGTGTCTTGGTGGCCAGGAACAAATGAGCAGTCTCTGTCTACAGATTTCAAATTTCTAGCCAAATAACTGCCAGCTGATGTCAGCAGCAGAACAGTGGGAGCTGTAGCTGCTGTTCTGCAGGTCATGATTTGAGTAGCAAAGGTTTCCATAGCTGAATTCTAAAGCCAAGCCTGGGAAGGAAGATCAGGATATCTATACAACTACACTCTAGATGGGCTCAGGGGAAAAAGATAATACAAATGCTGTCATGGTGATAAAGGAGTTTGCTGTAATTAAGCTTCTTCCCACCCAGGGTGTAGATGCAGAGGCCAGACAGCAGCATCATGCTCACTTGAGAGCTTGTTAGAAATGGAGGCTTCAGGCTGGACCTGATCTGCATTTTAATAGCATCTCAGGTGACTCACATGCATATTAATGTCTGGGAGGCACTCGATTAAAACATTAGTTCCTGAGTTCTCAGGAGGTGTCTTTTACTTCTAAGACATTTTCTTAACGTATGCATTACGGTTGTAATTTTAAATATATTATAATAAAGGTGTAAGTCCCACCCCATACACCCACCTGATGACTGGAAAAGTCTTCCCAGTCCCCCACCAGGATAGCTAAGTGATATAATTTGTCTCTTAACAAATGTTTAATTATGTATATGTGTGGGGAGGGTACGTGCACAGGAATGTTAAGAAGGCAAAGACAGAGCACAGCATCAGCTACTTTGGAGCTGGAGTTGCAGGAGACCCTGAGGTACACTGAGTCCTCTGCAAGAGCAGTGTGTGCTCTCAACCACTGAGGCACCTATTCAACCCCTTGAGTGGCATTCTTGCTCAACGTTATGTCATCTTGACCATTCCCCCAGCATCCCCCCTCCACTCCCATGCCACAAAATAATAACACTCAGGAAACAAAAATAAACAGTAACTTTCAGAATATTTTAACATCTTGCAAGTTATCAAATGGTCAGATAATTCCTAAATGCATTCTCTTGCTCCATTAATAGCTTTTGAATCTCACAGTTACAATTAAAAATTGTAGGTTGGTCCTCACACACAGCTGAAGGCTGTTCTCACCCATGGCAACTGCTTGGGAAGAATCAGAAAGGGCAGAGTCTGATGTTCATTTTATCTAAGGGGTGATGACCTTCTAAAGGAACCACTGCAAAAGTGAAGAAACAGACATAACCATGCAGCAGTAGAGAAAACAGTAGGTTCTGCCCACTAATTTGTGCATTATAGACTCTACCATTGGGAGGGTAATTTCTTAGCAAAATTATTTTTGACTGTAACCCTTACACATACATGACACATTGGGTCTGGGGTAGCCTGGTGTCCCACTTTGCTTTCTTTTGCTGTGATAAATGCCATGACCGAAAGTAACATGGAGGATGGTGTTTATCTCAGCTTACAGATCATCATTGAGAGAAGCCAAGGCAGAAACTCAAGGCAGGAGCTTAAAGCAGAAACCATGGAAGAATGCTCCTTACTGACTCACTCTTCCTCACTTTATTACATATACAGTGTTCTGCTTGCGTGTATACTTTCAGGCCAGAAGAGGGCACCAGATCTCATTACAGATGGTTGTGAGCCACCATGTGGTTGCTGGGAATTGAACTCAGGACCTCTGGAAGAGCAATCAGTGCTCTTAACCTCTGAGCCATGTCTCCAGCCAGATTAGTTACCTTTCTTTTATAGCCTATGCCTACCTGCTTGGGGATGATGCCATCCGCTATGTGATAGTGCACTCACCTACTTTAATTTAGCAATGAAGAAAATACCCCCACCAATATATCCACAGACCTACCTGAAGAAGACAAGTTCTCAATTGAGATCCCTTGTAGGCAGCGTTTTTCATTGGACCATGATTAGCTCTTTTCTGCCAGCTGCTTTCCAAATAACTGCTCAGAGATTTGTTATCAATTATAAAGGCTAGGCCAATAGCTCAGGATTATTACTAACTAGCTCTTATAACTTAAATTAACCCATCTCTATTAATTTGTGTGTTGTCCCAAGGTTTGTGACTTTTACCTCTCCTGCATATTTTCTGCTTCCTTTCCATCTTGCTGGTGATTCCTCGAACTCTACCCTCCTTCTTCCCAGCATTCTTTCTGCCTTGAAAATCCTACTTAGCTACTGAGCCGGGTGGTGGTGGCACAAGCCTTTAATCTCAGCACTTGGGAGGCAGAGGCAGGCAGATCTCTGTGAGTTCCAGGCCAATCTACAAGAGCTAGTTCCAGGACAGGCGCCAAAGCTACAAAGAAACCTCATCTCAAAAAAAAAAAAAAAATCCTGCTCAGCTATCAGCCAATCAGCTTTTTACTAACAATGAGAGCAGTACATAGTTATAGTGTACAAAGATTGTTCCACCACAGTCTCTCTTCCCTGATATGTTCAAATTTGTGTTAAGCTGACAAAAATTAACCAGCGTTCCATAGCAAGTTAAGCTTGCCGAATGGTGGAGCGCTTGCCTAGCATGCACACAGTCCTGGTTCCTAGCACCAGGAATGGGACAGAACACTGGACTGTAGTGCCCTGTCTCACCCATGCAGGGAGGAACCAATAGCTGTTAATTCCACTGTCAATCTTGGGGTTTAAAGAATATTTAACTTTTATAAAACAAGGAAGGGGCTAAGATTCTGACCACAATATGGAAGGGAATTACCTGAAATTCAGCAAGGCACCCTCCCATATCTTCTGTCACCTTCTCAAGAAAGTTGCTGTCACCACAAAATGCCTGATGTCAAGCGTAGAGAGAGGCAAACTGCACCACCAACATGTCAGGCTCTGGACAGACTCTCTGTGGCTTGCATTTGGACAAAGAGTTCCCATTTGGACATGAATAGCCCTATTATCCCAGCTGTCTTCCATCACAGCTTCGGAAAGACCATTAGAAGTTTGTGACCGTGCAAACTTTTCCATTGTAGTTATATCCACATACTTATAATTAACACTGTGACAATGTCCCCTGGAAACCTGCTAAGAAAATACAATCTCCCATATGTAAAAGGAAAAGAGAGAAAAAGTTCCGGCACCACGCTGTAATTCTTAGCACTTTTTAAATTACCTGTCAGATCTGCTATTAAAATTGCCGACCTGCATTTATTTGGAATATGGACTGTACATTAAATTTTCATTTTAATAAATAATAGAAATGAAGCTGTGACAACCCACATCATCACAGTCCTTGACTTTAACTCCGAGCAATGAATACTGAGCTCTAACTATACACAAAACACAGGAGATCCAATGAGGTGACAAAGGAAGTCACAGTTTCTATCCTCTAGGGATCCTTCACCAAAATACTCTTCTCTTGATTTTCAGCTTTGCCACAAGATAGAAGCTATATGTTTCTAACACATAAACAGAATCCAGACCCATTTTCAGTAAAGAAGTGTTGGGATTAGGGAGAAGTCTACACTGATCATTTTCATGGAGGTGGTAGGTGACAGTTGTCAATGGGACTCTCTTGACTAATACACCTATAGCCACAAACGTGAGATTCCCTGTGACTGATGGACTCGTGGGGAGCACTGGGGAACAGACTCAATCATTTTCTCAGTCTTAAAGAACTGGTGTGATTTAAGGAAATTGAAAAGAGGGAGCTGCCTACCCTACGTAGGGGAGAAAGAAACCGCATGGGAATAGAATACGGTCAGGACAGGTTCCAATGGCAGTCAAGCACCAGGAGAATGACTGTGAAGAAGCCAAGTTCAGGAGCCAACTTTGGGCTGAAATCTTGGCTCTCCCATTTGTTAGTTGATGGCTGGGGCAAGCAGGTTCTCGAGCCTGTGCCCTCAGTTCTCTCATCTGTGAAATGTAAATAACACAGACATTTGATGCAGAATACTAGATTAAAAATTTTAAAAATTTAAAGCACCCAGACCAAGCATGTTGGAGCAAATCTTCCTTTAAGCATGCTCTGGGCAGCAGAACTAGGCTACAATCAAATGTCTGACGACAGCAAGTTCAGGAAGGAAGAGTTTATTTCGGCTCACAGTTCAAGGGCACAGTCCATGGGGCAGAAGCTTTGGTGGGAGGGGTTTGAGGAGACAGTGGGTCACAAGGCCTCTGCCATGGGGAAGCAGAAAGATGAATGTTAGTACCCAATTGCTTTCTCCTTTTTATGCAGACAAGACCTCAACCCCTGGAAAGTAAAAAGTTAAGGCTCGTCTTCCCACCTCAGTGAACTTCGTCTGGGCAATCGTTCACAGCCACACTCAGGAGGTGTTCTCCTTCGTATTTTAGGTTCTGTCAAGATGAACATATTAGAGATCATGACGTTGAATGGAGTAGAGGCGAAAGCAGCACAGGCTCTCTGCTGATCCACCAGTGCAGGGGCTTCTGTGTTAATCCTGCCTCTGTGTGGATTCTTCTGTCTTGAAAGACATTTCATTGTCCTTTATTGCCAGATCTTTTTCTTTCACTCCCCTCGCCTCTCCATTTTGTCTCTTCTTGATTGAAGTTTATGAAAGCCTAACCCCTGTAAACTTTTAATGCCTCTGCAATCACCAGGCTAAAGAATAACAAACCTGAAGATGCAATGACCAAAGGCTTTCTTTGTCTCTATTCTCGCTCCATGGGGAAGATTATCTGTTTAAAGCGAGTAAGCATGGACAGATTATATGGACATTTTCAGCAAACTATTAGATTCATTTGATCCATAATTTATAAATGTAAAAATAAAGAGACCCAGGAGTATATTCCAAACGAGGCTAGATTCGAGAATACAGAATTAATCACCCCACCTAGTGTTGAAACATCAGATTTATTGATCTCTCACTCCGATAAGTCTTTATACCAAGTGTGGAAATCCAGATAGGAATAGCCAAAAGGAGCACAGAATCTTCAAATAAGATTATTTTCATTATGAATAATTTTGTCCTGTTTAATCTAAAATCTTTTCAACTAAATACAATTTGCCTGTGTTGGACACTCAGGCAAAGTGCCCCATCCTCCTCGGCTCCATCCTGAGCTTAGTCATAGCCAGGGTCCAATCTCCCAGGGGCTTTATTCACCTCTTTCTCAAGCTCTCAGAATCTGATGTGGGTGCTCACTGGTCTCTCCGTGCCTGACACACTCCAGGGAGAACAGTGGAGCCTATTATACCCATGGGGCAATGCCCATCCAGTGAGACAGGGAGAGCAAGTAATTGCCCCTCCTCCTTAAGATGAAACCTTCCCATAAGGGTCCTCCGTGTGATCACAGTCTGATGGCACCACCCACGACCACAGGAGCGCCCACTCTGATTCCTGCTGACCCAGCTAGCAGTCTTTTCTTTCCCACTCACAGCCCAGGTACTTTGCCCCAAAACCAGCTTGAGCTAAAGCCTTTTATTCAGACTCTGCTTTCAGGAGGATGTTAGTCTAAAAGCCCGAACCCAAATAACAGAGAAATGGTCATTTTATCAACTTAAGGTAATATCAAATATTTCTTTAAAAAGTATATTAACTTTGGCCTAAACTATAGATGGTACCTTTAGTATCTTTATTGTCACTTAGAAAATAGGAGGGATGTTATGTAAGTATCTCTTTATTTCATTCTTTATTTTAAAGATGATCTGGAGAAGCTCTGGATGCTTACAGCAACCACCTTGCCACTGCTCCTGACACACCCTGGTCCTGCTCAGCAGTCTCTTATGGGATGTAAGGATATGCTGGATCCAAACAAGACTAGTAGTTGAGTTTATACCAGATGTAATAGCTAATTTGGTCTTTTTAAAATTAGAAAGTGCAAGGGTGGCTTTCAAAAAAATAAAGATTCCCTGGTATATTAAGACAAACTGGTTTTGTACAGAATGTTTCTATTAATGGGAGGAATGTTCTTTGTAGAACTTTATACGAAACAGCACCACAGATAGAAATTACCCTGAATCCCCAAGAGTCAGCACAGCATATGAAGACTACTTGTGAGTAAGACAATGTTCATTAAGCAGGAAGGTATATAATTCTAAGTACACTGAGAACAATGAAAGATGCACCAAACGCTGAGGGAATAGTCAAAGTAACATCTGCAGTGGTTCTCAGCCTGTGGGTCACAACCCCTTTGGGGGCTCGTATCAAATATTTACATTATAATTCATAACAGTAGCAAAATTACAGTTATGTAGTAACAACAAAAATGATTTTATGGTTAGAAGTCACCACAACATGAGGAACTGTATTAAAGGGTCATGACATTAAGAAGGTTGAAATTCCTCTGACCTAGGGACTTCAGCTCCAGTGGAAAAGAAGGAAAGAATTGCATGGCATCTGTGACCTGATTGGTAGTTCTGTAATGAGGCATTATTGGGGCAGTAGGGACATCAACACTGCCTGAGCAGTTTGGAGGATTGAGTATCAAGAAATGAGTACAACATATAGCAGCGAATGCCATGACCTAAGGCATATCCCATAGATCCCATAGCGTATCCCTGTGACCAGGATGAGGAAACAGAGGGCTGAGTAGCTTGCTGTCTCCTGGAGTGCCAAATGGCAGCAGGATAGAGCTCTTGACTAATAAGTTGTGACTTCCTTTTTCTTTTCAATCATGGCTGTCTCCATAATGCCTACCTCAGTGCTTGTTATAAAGGACAAGCAACAGATAGTAGTTTTTAATGAATAAGTATTAGGAAAAACACATCATGAGCACCTTCCTAGTTTCCCCTGGAGTGTCAGTGGCATCTCAAGACAGTTGTGTTGGTGTCTGGTCATCCAGGCTGACGTCAGAGCTACCTCTACTATACAGCCTCTCAGCACTCCCAAAGTGTTCATGGGATGACAAAGGTCAAGATGCCTGAGATGCCTCACAGAGAAAAGGTCTTAATTACAAATTAAAAATTACATTTTAATGCCAATATTCAGAGATATAATCATTAACTAAACTTAATTCCTATTGTACTTTCATATCATGTAAATGATAAAATACTTCATTCCTTTTGGGGGGATGCAAGCTGTCAGTCTTGCACTAAGTAAGATCAGTTGCTTATTCTTGTGCAGGACAGGTACCAAATGTGAAAAAAGAAGGAGAAAGAAGAAAGTAAAAAAAAATGCCTCCACAAATTAAGTTTGCCTTAAACTGGGACATAATGGGGAAAAGGTTTACTTTTGGATGGAATTTTTGACGTGTCCCTTCAAAGAGCAACTCTGTTTGCCAAACTTATGAAGAGAGTCTTGTTTTTCTATGTTAGCACATTCCACCTCTTCATAAACAACAAGCTTGTATGGTAGTTTCATTGCCATGATGTTAGTTTCCAGCCAAGAAAACAAAAAGGATTTGGGTTATTTCAAATCCAATCACAGTGACAAACTGAAATGGTATTTCAAGAAGAAATTGACTTCAAATGCGTTGCAAGGACTAGCGGTATAAAATGGGTGAAGACAGCTCCAGGACATGGGGATTGTCACTCTCTCAATCTGCCCCTCCCCGGCAGCACCAACCGCACTAAGGAATTAGCACTGCTGTCCAAGCAAGGACCCAGAAAACTGGCCACACACCTGCAGACTTTGCAGGGCCAGCGTCCCTGTCTAACAGTGATGGTGCCACCACCCCGGTGGCTCATCCAGGCCACATTGTACTATCCAGAGGCTGCATGATCATCGATGCTACCTGGGTCCCTACAGGCATCGTGGCTGACAGGAAAGGGATCCACGAAGAGGGGAGAATGGAAACTCTGTCCAGCCTGACCTAGTTGGTCTGGTTCAAACTTCTAGAGAGTTTAATGCTAGGTGGTTTATTGCCAGCATATTTAAACACAGTACAGTCTGGGGGAAAGTTTCCTGGTATAATATAATCCCTGCTGCACAAGGAGGTAAAAATCACATCAAAATTCAACTCAAAGTACAGGTCATTTCTTCCAAGCAAGTGAGTTCTAGAGAAAGGATCTGGCATGGTCTCCATCATACAGCTAGTGTAGAAGTCATTTGGGTTATTAGCCATCTCTGGTCCTAGTTGCAGGAGATTGGGATAGATCTGGATATTCAGATAATGTAACGGTCATTTAGACTATTCGGTATCTTCAGTCCTGGTTGTGGGAGCTAGGGGGGAACCCTGGCTAAACAGATAATGTAAGGGTTATTTAGAGTATTACCCACCTCTGGCCCTGGTTGTGGGAACTGAATATGGCCTGGCCCTTCAGACAACTCACATTACCAGGCCATTAATCATCTCTAATTCCCAGCCTTCTTGTTGTGGAATATTTGTTTGACTACGCAAAGATGTATTGCATTTAACTATGTAAAGGTGTGTTGCATTTTTTAATTAAATAAAGATGTGTCACTGTTTTACCTTGCCTGCCTAAGGCACCTGATTGGTCCAATAAATGGACCTATAGCAAGAGAAGAGGTATATGTGGAACTTCTGGGCAGAAAGAGTAAGTAGGGGGAGGAGCTTAGGCTCAGAGAAGAAAGAAAAACAGGGAGATACCAGGTGCCAGCTAGCCAGATACAGAGGAAGCAGGAAAGTACAACATAAAGAATTAAAGTAAGGTAAAAAGACCAAAGGCAAAATGTAGATGAGTAGAAATAGGTTAAATTAACTTTAAAAAGCTAGTGGGGAAGCCTAAGCTAATGCCATGCAATCATAATTTATAAGTCTCCATGTCATTACTTAGGAGCTGGTTTGCAGTCCAAAGAGAATTCAAACTCCATCTTCTGGGTGAAAAGACGTGTTCTAAGTCCTCTTCTTCAAAAGGACAATCCTACATGCTTAACATTCTTGATCTCTCTGGAGGTCTGTGGACACAAGGACCTTCAAACTCCCAGCAGACACTGTTGTAGGAGCAGGGTGGCTACTGCCTCCATCTTACCTGTCTGTGTGAATGTCTCCTATCAGCAGATCGTAACACAAATCCAGTAAGTGTGAGGTTTCCCAAGGAGACATGAACACCACCTGACAGCCTTCAGATCTCTTTTACACATATTCGGCAGACTTATTTATTCAGGACACACAGACATTTCTTCATTGCCCCTTATTAGAAATAGTTACACTTGTGACAAAAAAAGCAAAATAGGTAGAAAGAAATGTGGTGTTTTAGGCTTCTATGAGCCTCCAGTGGTAACCCTCATTTCTTTTAGAAGCCTGGCAGCTGCAGGAGAATGAGGCTCAGGCTGTCTCCTAGCTCTGGAAAGGTGATCATGGCAACAGAACCTGTGGAGAGCATGGCTCTCAGAAGCTTTTGCCTCCTTCCTGCGCTCCCAGGTCTTCAAAGCCCTTGCGTGTGATGCTTCTACAGAGATAGGGTCACTAGACCAGAGGAAGAACGAGCAGATGGGTCCTGCGAGATGCTCATTTGCCAACCATGTAGATGAAAGAATCAGTCTTCACTGTTCGGGAGTTCCCCTCACCCCATTTGACATCTCAACAACTGGATCTGAACCCAACTGGGAAGATGGCTTAAAGTAAAAACACACCTACTAAAGTAAGAAAGCAGGAGAAGAGCATTTTAAGAAATTTTCCCCAGATTGTGCATACACCCCCAACTGCCAAACACATTCTGTAACAGAAAAGGTATATTAATACCTAAAACATTCATAAGATGAATAAAAAAGTGTTCCTCTGAAGACTCAAGTTAGTGAACTGCAAAGACGCCTAACATGGAAATAGTATCAAAGGATGACATTGGTCTCCAGATGACATGGGCAGCCCATATCCCACCTATGCTCAGACATATCCTAAGTCATAGCAACTCCACATGGAAGAGCAAGGCTTGTACACTCTCTGTTTACCTTGGGCCTAGCATGGTGCCTTTCACACACTTGTCATCCAGTGTAATGAGTGAAACACACTGAAAAATCTCTCAAACATAGCCAAATTCTTTTCAAAGGGAAAGTCAGACTGGCGTTCATGTCCCCAGCTGCTGCCTGAGATGTAAGGACAGAAGAGGAAAAGCTAAGAACCGCAGCACCTAGGATCCACACACACCTGAGACACCAGGGTCATGATGGATTTGCTCGTTTCATTTCTGTCTGAAATGCCTCCCTTCTGGAGAAACGCTCCAAGAATGCTTTAAACCCCAAGGCAAATGTTTCAGAACATAGACCTTGGGGTAGGAAGGGATGACAAAAGGGGGGAAAATATACGTAATGGTCACCCACACGGTTTATTTCCAGAATACTGGGGTACGTCAGTATCTGAACCCTATCAACATAGCTACATTCACTGATTAAAATAAAAATGTATGGCAGTCACCACAGTTGTTGTCAGTGACTAAATTATACAAATACGCTTTTAAAATTACCGGCAGTAATCCTTGTAATGCCTGAACCCACTTAATTAAATTAAATTAAAATCAATAGTAAGACAGAGAAGCTATTATTGTGATTATTATTCAATAATACATTGATTCTGATTAATGTATTATGACCAAAATATTTGTCATTCATAGGTATAAAGAATTTCTTTTGCTAATGAGATAACTGAAAGCATAGAAAACATAAAATTCTTGAGTGTAAAACATTAAAAACAAATTAGAAAAAATACATAATATAGGCACAAAAAGCGCAATAAATTTTTCTCTACATTAGCAATGAGCAGCCAGAAAAATAAAGGGAGGTGAATACCATTTTAATACTTACCTTCATAGTATCAGACACATCAGAAACTGTGGAATAAATTGAGTAATAAAATCCATAGGCAAGGAAAACCATAATCAGAACCAAGATCTGGATGCTCTGCATATGTGTTCATTCATTCAAAATTAATCTGCAAAAGTGGTGGTTTCCAGTTTGAACCCCAAGAGGGCTTTTGAGGACCCCTTTAGGTAAGGACAGGTAGTCTTCCCAGAGTCCATCTAGAATGGACTAGAATACATGCATGAACAAAGGAAGGCAAGTGGAGTACAATACGGTGAAATCAGTCCCACAGTATTGTGAAACAAATATGATTACTACTGTCAGGGGACTAGACAGACAGATCAGTGGAGCAGGACAGACACCTGGGGCTCATATGTGATGGAGGTAGCATTTTAAATAAATGAAGAGTGAGGATTTATATAATAAATGCCTTTACAATTGACAATCTATGTTTAAATGTATTGAGATGTTGGATAATGGTCAGAATATCTTTTGACTATTACTTTAGTAAATGTTTTATTTTGAGATAATTACAGATTCCTATACTGTTGAAAGAAATAATACAGGTGTCCCAGCTACTTTATCCTGTCTCTCCAAATACTAAAATAGTGAGAAACTGTAGCACAAAATTTCAGGCAGGATATTGACATTGACTTTATCAAGCCCCATTCCTCATGCTGACCTCATGCTGACTTGAATTTATCTATTCCTTCTTCTAATTCAATACATTTGAGCTTTATGTATTTTGAAACTCTGCTGCTATATCCAATACCAAATAGGGAAATCAAGGAACAGCTAGCAAGCAGAAAAATGTCCCTTATTAATTGAAAGCTTTGATAGAATAAGTATTTCAATTCTCCTCAAGTCGTTGTGAATTTACTTAATTCTGAATAAATTATCAGCAAGATTTTCATAGACATAGACAAGGGTAGTCTGAAAATTACGTGGGATAATAAAGGAGATGAAATAGTTTAAGTGTTGACAAGGAAGAAGAGAGTGGGAAGCATGAGTGTGCTGTTTGCCTGTATGGGTATCACTATTGACTGTGTCATGGGGCTAGAGAGATGCTCAGCCACAGAGCGCTTCCTGCTACTGCAGAGGACTCTGTCTCGGTTCCCAGCATCTAATATGAGATGGCTCACAGTTACCTGTAACCCCAGCTCTAGGGGATCCAACACCCTTCTAGACTCCATGGTACCTACATACATGAGTACACACACACACACACATACAAACACACACAATTGTTTTTTAAAACCTTTGTGTCACATTTGCATACACATCAATCAATGAGCTACATAAAGAGTTAAGAATATTTGGGGCTCAGCAGTTAAGAGCACTGACTGCTCTTCCAGAGGACCTGTGTTCTCAGCACCCACATGGCAGCTCCCAACTGTCTATAACTCCAGGATCCAACACCCTCACACAGACACACATGCAGGCAAAATACCAATGCATACAAAAATAAGAATAAATTGTTTAAAAAGAGTTCAGAATATTCACACAATTGCATCCACTGACTTTTGGCAAAGCTAACAAGGCAATTCAGAAAACAGGTTTTTTTTTTTTTTTCAGCAAAATAATACCTAAACAAAATAATACCGAAAATATCACAGAGGGAACATCGAGGCATTTCTCACATCTTAAAATGTATATTAAACAGACTGAATCGTGTGCTTATATGTAAATAATACACTGATTATGACTTCTGGAAGCAAAGAATGAGCACCCAGGATGTCTAGGGATAAAAGCTGTTAGATTTCACACCTCAAGCACAATCCACAGCAGGAAAAATCTGATCATTTGGACTTTGTCAAAACTTAAAACTTTTGCTGTGAAAGAAACATTAGAGAAGTGTTTTCAACCTGTGGGTCATGACCCCTTCGGAGTCAAATGAGCTTTATTACACTGGAGCTGAGTATCAGATATTTACATTACAATTCATCACAGAAGCAAAATTACAGTAATGAAGTAGCCATGAGATAATTTTATGGTTAGGAGTCACCACAACATGAGGAACTGTATTAAAGAGTCACAGAATCAGGAAGGTTGAGAACCACTGAGGAAACCTGGTCTGAGGATGCTGGGTCACATTTGCAGGCTGTGAGTGACAAAGAACTCAGCTACCCTGCCAGGTGCTTAGAAGCTCAGCAGGGGGGAAACAAGCAGACAAGTGAGGACTAGAGAGGCCTTTCACGGAAGGCATACAGAGAGAAAATAAATAAAGAGTGTCCATGGTGTTGGGCAAGAAAGAATTGGGAAAATCTAATAATGCTGTCAGTCAAGAAGCCATAATGAGCAATCACAACCACAACTGACCTACTAAAATGACTGGGATAAAAACTAGTGAGGATGGCAGATGTTGGTTGTGGAGGGAAGGAGTTGGTTTGTGGATGTATATAAAGCTAGTGAGAATGAATGACGTGGAGAACAGTATCTTAACCCAGCAATATCTCTCCTGGATGAGAAGAAGTTCCAGCTTTGTTCATAACGGGTACACACTGAAAATGATGCGAGTGTTACTCAACACTAATGGCTGAACAAAGGCATGGCCCATCCGTGTGGAATTCCAGGCAGCAACAGAAAGTAATGACTGTTAACATTAGACACTCCAGCCCAGCAGAATCGCCAAAGAACTCTGGTAAGGAGAAAATCTCAAGATCATTTTGTTCTGTTTGTTCAAACATTTTGAAATGGCAAAGTCACAGAAATGAAGAACAGATTAATGTTCAGTGCAAATTAAGATGAGAATGTGGGCAGGAGGCAGCAGAGATGGCTGTGAAAATGTACCACAAAACCCCGTGATGAGGACAGTGCTCCGTGTCATGGATGTCAGCATTCTGTCTGTAAGACTGTACTATAACTTTATAATTATTAATTCAGCATTCTGGAAAACAGTAATGGAATCACAAAAATTTCCTGCAAATGAATTTCTATTTTTTTTTCAAAATTAAAACCTTCAATATATACAAAGGATAGAAGTGAATAACATTGGGCGTTGCCAAGTGTTGTTCAGAGGCTCACATGGGAATACCCTACTGGCTGTTCTTGACTAGAAGGAGAGTACATTCCACCAGCTTCACCTTCCATTCCAGGTTCCTTGTGTGTAGCGGAAATATTCTCTGTCCTGCTTGTCCCCCTGGACCAGGCTTTCTCTGCCTGCCTGTTCTGGAAGACGCTTATAAAATAACTACTCTGAGGATTAGTATTAATTACATACTCTTTGGCCTATTAGCTCAGGCTTCTTATTAACTAACTCTTATATCTTAAATGAACCCATTTTTATTATTTTATATTTTACCAGGAGGCTTGTAATTTGTTACCTCACATCTTACTTCTTGGGCAGCTACATAGCATCTGCCTGACTCTGCCTTCTTTCTCCCTGTATTCAGTTTAGTTTCCCCACTTAGGTATACTCTGCCCTATCATAGACCAAAGCAATTTCTTTATTAACCAGTGGTGAAAAAAAACATTTGCAGTATACTGTGGGGAATCCCACATCACTTGTGGTCCATTCACTTGGGGTTCTTGATATCCAGTAACACCTCATTGTCTCTTGGAAATGATCAGAACAGTGTCACCTGGGATCTCTCTCTTCGATAGTCTACCAGAAACATTCCTGCTTCAAACTATTACAACTCTGGAACTGCTTGTAGTAGTAGGAAGCTGCTTGTTTGTTTTCCCAGCCACCCAGACCTCCAAAATAATCACTCAGAAACTATATTGTTTAAATAACTGCTTGGCCAATTACTTAAACATATTGCTAGCTAGCTCCTCCCACCTCCCCATGTATCTATCTGTTGTGATAGCACTAGGCCAAGGTCTGCCTAACAATGTCCCACACAGAAGTCAGAGGTGTCTACCCATGATAACAGGCAGTACACAGTTGTGGACCCACTTAAGACCTCCTTAGACAAGATGAAGGGAGAATTCCAAAGTCCTCCCACCTCAAAGTATCTGTCTACAACTGTTTTTCTCCAGGGAGCCTGGCCCCGCATGTCCTCAGTGTGGCTGAAAGCATTACAGTTACCAGGCCCTCTTTACAACGTTCTTCTAACACATTGTCTCTTGGCTTGGTCACTCACTTTACCGTACCAGACTAGTGATAATCTTATTTAAAACCCAACTTAACAATCCCTGTCACATATAATAGTGAAGGTATTATATAAATATAAAAGTAAGTCAAAGAGAAAGTGAGTCTAAAGAACATTAGCAGGGGAGGACATGAATAGCCAATTCACAGAAGAAAATATATTAATGGTGATTAAATGATAACAACAAATTAAATAAAAAAAATTCTCTAACAGAAGGTTCAGTTCCCCTATAGATCAGATGTCAAGACAAGATTGAATGTGCAAAATTGTCTCTGAAGAAACCCGCTGTGAGTAAAGGTACAGGGGGTGGTGTCAATCTTGAGTCTAGTAAAGGTGGAGGGGGTGGTGTCAATCTTGAGTCGAGAATAGAACAGAGTGCAGGTCTGACATCTTCCAAGAGAGTGGGAGGAAGGACAGGGTCATCGAGCCCAGGCGGCAGCCCTACTCTGAAACGGTTTCAGCAATCATGATGGACACTGTCTGAGCAAAGGCTACTATCCCCTGGAGGAGTCCTACAGTGGGAGAAGATGAGCCTCCCATGTCATTGGGTCAGGTGGGAACAGTACTCAGCAAGGAACAATTACAGATATAAAAGGGCAACAGTTAAAGGCTGTCAGTCCTGCCCACTCCCTCAGCTAAGTCCATGCAGGGACGTGGGGGCAAAAGAGAAGAGTGTACTGCTGAGAATAGCTTTTACTCTTCTCTATTTATTCTTTGGATATTTCATGCAGTATACTTTTATCATATCCTTTCCCAGTCCCAACTCCTCCAAGGTCCCCCCTTCCTACCTACCCAACTTCATGTTCTTTCTTGATCTTAAAAAATAAACAAAACAAAATTTAAAAGCCGCTAAAATCATAGAGTCCAATTTGTGTTGTCCATCTCTTCCAGAGCACAGAAGCTGCCCTAGGGTGTGTTTGATATACACAGTCTTATTCCCTGGAATAAAACTACTTTTGTCCTCTCCCAGCAGGTATCAATTGCAAAAAACTTGGTTGGGGTGTGACTTTATACTCACTTCCCCTTCTTGGTTCTGAGATTTTTTGTCTGGCCTGAACTTGTGTGGGTCTTGTGCATGCTGCCAGCATCTCTGTGAGCTTATATGTGCACCTACCTTATTGTGTCTAAAAATATACATAATGTTTTTTTTTAAAAAAAATTTACCCACCACCATTGGCTCTTACAGTCCCTCTACCCTCTTAGAAAGATTCCTGAACTGTGAGGGGGAATGTGATGAAGACATCTCATTTAAGACTGAGCCATCCAAAGTCTCCAACACTCTGCACACTGTCCAGTTGTGGGTCTCTCTGTTAATTAACAAGTACTGCAATAAGAGACTTCTTTGCTGAGGGATGAGCAATGCTATGCTCTATGGGTATAGCAGGATTCATAGTACCGCTGTGTTCATTTAGCAAAATAGTAGCAATAATAGGATTTCCCTAAGTTTATGACCTCTCTAGCCTTAGGTTCTCGGCTTCATTAACAATATCAGGCAAAGGTTCCATCACATGGACTGGACCTTAACCAACAAATTGTGGTTGGTTAGTCAGCAAACATTTGTGCCATTATTGAATCAGTTTGGAAGGGAATGTGGGGTAATGAGTAACTAAAACTCAAGGCCTTTGGAAAGCTGTATGAGGACCTACTACTGCAGAAGATTCCCAAAGACTGTGTGTGTGTGTGTGTGTGTATGTGTGTGTGTGTGATTTAAATCGAGTCACCATGTAATGTGGGAGACAAGCAGACATCATATGCTGTCAAATAAAACCCCCAACACTAGGAATGTGTCACCTCTTTTTGAGTCATTGTTGACCATTTTTGAAGTAGCAAACGACTAGGAACAAACAGAATGGCTGAATTAGAAGCAAGTTAAAATAAATATGTAATATGCACACCATAGAACAGTATGTACAAAAGCTTGATAAGGAGGATTTTCTGCAAGTTAATGCTGAGAACATCTATGTAACATAGAATCGCACTGTTTTTTAAAGCCAACGACCAACACGCATGTGCTCGCACACACACACATCATTTGAGCAGAACATACGGCTTACCAAGCTATGTCATTACTCTTGTCTGCACAACAGGATCCCCCAGCAGACAAGGAGCCCTCTGAGGTTTGAAACCTAACAAGGTTCCTTATGCCTGTGCCCAATAAGCACCTGCTGAACAATTAGATCCACGCGAGCATAAACTCTGGGGTTAACCATAATTGGCCAAGTGGGGCAGAGCTAAGAACAGCTCAGCTCTTCCTCGGAGATTATAACTAGAAACTTGCTATGATTATAAAATGCTTTTAAGTCTTTTATTATTAAATGGTTCCCATCTCTTTAGTCCTCATTTATTGTAAATGTTTCAGCCCTCTTATTAATGTTCCTTTAAAGTCTATTAGAATGTTATACTCCCGTATATAAAGCTGTCTTCTTAGTAGGGATAGAAAAAGCAGTTAAAATGGTTTTCACTGGGCACTTGATTGACCATTGGGCAGTTCCAGACAGAGGTCATGGTGAGCATTCAAGCACATACAGTGGAAGCCTTTGTAGCTCGCAGGGTCCAGCCTTTTTCACTTCAAAGCCGACATCACCTCCTCGATAGTCTTCCACAAACTCCTCTCTACCGCACTGTAATTAATTATCACCTTTTGCAGCTACCTGGTCCAAGCATGATTCCTCGCCCTGACCCCCTAATGCAGTAACAAGTTGCTAAGAAACAGGGTCTTAGTCACATCCATTTCCACAGCAAATGGACCTGGCTCACAAAAGAAAACTAAACAAAACAACCTTATCGTGAGAAAACTCCTTGGTGCCTGCCTCACCAGGCCAAGAAGCAGGAGCAGAGTAGAAGGTATAAAACAAATGAGTGGCTAGCCTTCCCGTGATTGACAGCCGAGTGAGAAGATTGAGGAAACAGAGGGCAATTAGAACCCTAAGAGAAAACCAAAGTAAAAAGCTGAAGATCACATCCAACTCAGCAAAGGCATTAGTTAACAAGTTGAGAGCTAAAACTGGAGAAAATATTCAAAAGCCGGTGAGAAGGCCCCAGGGGCCCAGGAGTGAGGACCATGCTGGCCCAGGACACTATTCATGGTGCTCCTAGTCCCAAACCACTCTGAACTATTATTAGTGCTTCTCCATGTGCTAGTTAACTAGAGCCATGAGTGGAACCGTAAAAACAAAACACGAATGGAGGACATATGGGTCCTCATCTTAACCCTGTCACTAACTACAAGACATTTAATTCAATGGAATCCAGATTTCTTCAGGACACATATCCCCAGCCTTTCCACATCTCTGTTAAATAAAAACATGTAACACAAGATTGAAGCACGATTAATAAAAACCCAGAGACAGAAATTGGGGTTCAACCTGAAGACCAGAGAAGCAAAGCAGCCAGCCACTGGCTCTTACCTTGACCCCAGTCCAAAAATGGCAGTCCTGCCTCCAGGAATCTCAGACTGAGACTGAGAGCTGTCTCTTGCCGTTTTATATTTCTCTCTAGGGCTGGGATTAAATGTGTGCACCATTGGGATTAAAGGTATGCACCACCCAGTTTCTATGGCAACTAGTGTGGCTACTGGGATTAAAAGTGTGTGCTGCTACTGCCTGGTCTGTAAGGCTGACCAGTGGCACTGTTTTACTCTCTGATCTTCAGGCAAGCTTTATTTATCAAAATAAAAATGAAATATCACTACACAAGATCTCCATTCTCCAAAATGCAATCATTAGCACACATTGTTAGAAGCCAACCTAGGGCCTGAGCTTCACCAGATCAGGGACCAGGTCACAGATAAGAATTCTTGAGGAATGATTGTGGTGCCTAGGAAAGAGAGGCCGATTTAGGGGTCACTGCAGACAGTGAGTCTATGGCTCCCTCTAGATCTGGAAGAACAGAACAATCCCTGAATGGCTGAAAACTTCCCCCACCAAACTGGGCATTTAAGTCAGATAAGCCTGTAACAAGGCTTTTAAACAGACTCTTCAACCAAGATCTGTTCATTGTATTACTTGGTCTTAGGAGTTGGGGACATAACCATCACAATAACTGTTTGCTTTTATGTCAAAGCACCTCTAAATCAACGATTAGAACAACCGAGGGGAGCTGAGCTGGGGTTGCTAAGTTTATCGCGAGATCCAGAAAATAATTATTCTTTCCGGAAAAACTGAAATGAAAACCATAGGGACAGAGAGAACAATATTTGCATCTAATATCAATCCTCCCCGAGAATTGCCCACTGTGGACTGTGTAAGGGGCTCCCATAGACTGGGGCTGGAGCACTATGCTGATTAGAAGGGACATTCACTTAAGACTCCTTTCACTGGTTCTAGTCGCTGTTTGGTAAGCGCACAGTCCCGCTCAGCTCAGGCCTCCATTCTCACAGCCTTAAAGCCGCAAACATGTGCATTTAACTTGCACAGGATATATGTGCCCTGATTCCTTCTTCAGCTGCGAAATCCTATGTCGGACTTGACAAAACATCGGAACGTTTGTAGTTCCTTTAAAATACTTCAAAATCTCCAGCTGATTCAAGACATCGTCCCTTTATGTTTTCCCGTGGCTGCCGATTAAGCTGTAGAGTTCATTTTCGCTCCAGCTGCACTCGGGAGCTCCTGAGAGCGGTGTGAATGCGCTACTCCGGTGATTTAATTTTCATTTCTAAGCGGCATGTTATCATCTAGCCAACCTCATTCTCTAAAATAATAAATCCATGCTTTCCTCTTAAATTAGAAGCTGGGTGTGATTTTTTTTTTTTAAGTTTTCTGGTCTACGATAAAAGAATTTTAATGACTTTTTTCAATAAACCATATTATTATTTCATTTCTTTATCAAATTTTGTGAGGCATCTGGGGAAATCGAGCTCATTTTATTGTGAATGTTCTACTCCTCGGTTATTAATGTGCTTGTAACGTAACGTCCTGGAAAGGGAAGCTGACGATACTCACTGCCGTATAGATTTGACAACTAACTAATTAACATCGCCCACGCTTACAATTTTCCTGAGGAACTTTTCAGTTTCTCAACACACAATCCGCATGCTCACCTGAAGATTTGGAATAACAAGGTGTAAGAGGATGAGGGAACTGAGAGCTTATGAAGTATAGCACCTTCTTCACTTAGAAATACGTTTATAGCCTGAAATGTGGGCCCTTGGCTCCTGTCTCAACTCCCAGGACAGGAGAAAGCCTGTCCCGGAATTGGAAAAACTAACTTAGCACTCGCTAGGGAAAGCCATTACTTCGTGTGGCGCCTTCTCTAGCCTCACAGGTCTGGTCACTGAGCAACACAGGAGGGCTAACACACTTTCCCCTGAAAGCCGTTAAAGGGTGTGAAGACAGCTATTGATACCACAGCGCTCCAACAGCCCACATGCTATCACCTACTGTTGTCCCTTCCATGACATGGCTTGTCTAGGACTTCCATCGTCCACCCCCTCTTACACCTTACACTGATTTCAGACTAGAAACACTTTATCGGTAGAAGAAAACTGTTCTCTGGAAAAGAATTTTTTTTTCTCTTTGGGCATGTAAACTCAAATGTTTATCACATTAAAAAAAATTAAAGACCTTATTTTATACCATGTAAATACTTAACAGGCACCAAACATTTTATGAACATTTTTGTCTAGATTACTGCTCTATAGCAAAGACAATGCCATACTCATCTGGCTTTCCAGCAATTAACAAAATGCCAGCACCCAATGAACATTTAAGAAATGTTTGCCTTCATTAATGAAATCTAAGCTACCTCAGTGGAGTTCTCAGGAACCTGCCATTCTCAGTTAATTGCATAATAAATGCATCTCTAGTCCAACACCCATGAATGGATGGAAGTCCAGTTGCTGGTCTAGAACAGAGGGACCTCAGGATATCTGTGTCATGGTTACTTTGCTACTGATTTTCTTTTATATAAAATAGATCATTTCCAAGATATCATTTTTGCTACTTTCCTGAGACTTTGCAAAGTCCAAGGGCCTAATTCTGGGTTATGTCCACTCTAATTTTATGAAACACTATAACAGGGAGCCCCCTAATTCTGGGGTATGTCCACTCTTATCATACAAAACACTATAATAGGGATCCCCCTTTAAAAGTCCTATTATTTGATAAAGTAGTACCTATTAGTATCAATAACAAAAAAGTCATTTCAACTGGACATCTCACATCATGGACACTCTTTGAATCTCTTGCACAATGTCACATTGTTACAACCCTTCTCTCAACATACATATAGTTTCCCAATCTTCCTAATTTTTATACAGAGAAATGTATACCTGCCTTTCTAATAAGTAAATAAAAAATAATAAGCAAATAAAATTTTTAAAACTTCTTGACCTAAAAAATACCCACAACCCTCACATGTCAAACTTCCCTGCAACTTCTCAGCCCAATGAGAACCTCTAGGGTTGGCTATGCATCTGTATCTCTGAGATCAAGGCTGTTTTGTACCCAGAGATTGACAGTGACTTAATCAACTCTACATAGCAACTTCTTAGTCACGTAGTTGATTTATCCCAGATCCAGAGGACACCTTCTATTCTATCCAACTTTAACAATAAAATAATAGTAAACTTTGGGCTTAAGAAAAAAAAACCCTCAGAATTCTTTAATACAACTGAAGGGGACAAGTGACAGGACAGAGGAGCATGGTAGGACTGTGTCTTCGTTCAGTTTCTGTTGGTGTGACAAATAGCCTCACCAAAATCACCTAGGGCAGGAAAGGTTTCCAAACCCCAATTACAGTCCACTGTTGAGAGAAGTCAGGGCAGGAACTCAAGGCGGGAAATGGAAAGGCAGAACTGAAGGAAAAACCATGAAGGAATGCTGCCTACTGTCTTACTCCCCAAACTCATGCTTAGCTACCTCTCTCATATCTCCCAGAACCACCAGTTCAGGGTTGACACCACCCACCTTGGTCTGGGCCTTCCCACAGCAATCATTAAACAAGAAAACGCCCCTACACTTGCCTGCAGGTCAATACGATTGAGGCACATTCTCCATTGCGGCTTTCCCTTCACACATGACCCTGATTATGTCATTCTGAAAACAAAGTAAGCAGCACAGTGAGCTCGCTGTGAGTCCTGCTGTCATTAGCTGCAGCTTTTGAAATGTCCATCAAGGTCTTCCAAAGAAAAATGCTCAACTTCAACCCACAAAATTGATGTAACTAAAGTTTGTAGGAACATGGTAAGACATGTAACCAGTAGTAACCTCCAAAAAAATGTCGTTTCATTCAAGAAATACAAATTGTAGCGCTAGTAAGGTGGCTCAGTTTGGGAGGGCACTTGGTGCCACACTGCACACCCGAGTGTGACACTCAGAATCCATAAGGGAGAAGGAGAAAAAGCTGACCTGTGACCTCTACACACATACTGTGGTTCTCTCTCTTTCTCTCTCTCTGTCTCTAGAGAGATAAATAGATAGATGATAGATAGATAGATAGATGATAGATAGATAGATGATAGATAGATAGATAATAGATAGATAGATAGATAGATAGATAGATAGATAGATAGATAGATAGATAGATAGATAGATAGATGATAGAGATATACACACAGTCCCTAAATAAATAAGAAAAATTTTCAAAGAATTAACAAGAGGAAAATGCATCACACTCACCCTACGACACAGGCAGGAATAGATTTTATGTTTACTCTTAAGTAAATTGAACTGCTTCACAGCATGACCGATGTCTGAGAACAAGAGGATTATAAAGTTCACCTGACTCTGATGAGTATTCAGCCAATTTCACAGGTTGTTTCTGGTCATTTTTGCCTCTTCCCGTTTGCTTAATTTAATCATATTGAATAAATCCTTGAGCTAAAATGTCTCCCATGTTCGACTTGTTTTTCACTTATCTCGGCTGCATAATCAATGTTCTCCAGAGGGAAAGCCGGGTTTGGGGGAACAGAGAGGAGTTGGTGAGCTAATTGGATCATACAGTTTTGGAGACTAAGGAATTCCCACCAGGGGTCATCCACAAGTTGGAAGTCCTTGGGGTACCAATAATGTAGTTCAGTCCAAGTCAAAAGTGCTCAGGACTAGAGAAGCATAGAGTACAGTTCGTAGTACAAAGCTAAAGAACTGAGAACCCAGGACCACTGATGCAAGCCCTGCCAGTCAAAAGTCAAAGATCCTGGAATTCCCATTCACTGAGACAATGGCACTGATCTAGTGGGAGCTCACAAAGGCCAGCTGGACTGGGACTGATGGAGCATGTGATCAAACCGGACTCTCTGAATGTGACTGACAATGAGGGCTGACTGAGAAGCCAAGGACAATGGCCCTGAGTTTTGATTCTACTGCATGTACTGGTTTTGTGGGAGTCTAGTCTGTTTAGATGCTCACCTTCCTAGACCTGGATGGAGGGGGAGGACCTTGGACTTCCCACAGGGCAGGGAACCCTGACTGTTCTTTGGACTGGAGAGGGAGGAGAAGGGGAGGGGGACAGAAATGGGAGGAGGTGAAAATTTTTAATAAATAAATAAATAAGAAGAAAAAAGAAAAAAAATGCTGAAATTCTATGCCCAATGGCAGGACAAGAAAGTAAGCTAGGTTTACCATGGAGACAGGGAGAAGGAGTGGGTGGGAAGAGAGGAAGGTAGTGGAGGACGTCTTCACAGTCTGCTGACACGCATGACAGTTTCTCTTGAAGCACCCTCACAGGCACACCCAGAAGTGATGCTTTCTCTCCTTCAGGAATCCCTTAGTCCAGGATATTGACATTTAAAATTAATCACCAGACTTGTTTTCTTGAACCCATTGTAACATTGCAGAATATGTTTTGACATGACTAATATATTGCATCAAATTTCCCACATAAATCTTTTTAAATACAGCTCGGTTTTCAAAATATTTTTACAATGTGAATAGTGATAAAAAGATCACAATGGCTATAATAAATTCAGAGTTTGAATATATACTAATGAAAATATTCTGGGGGAGATATAGTTTGAGTTAAGCTACTTTCACCAGTCAGAGTTCTGCCAATTAAATGCCCTGGTTTTATTGGTAGGAAGAAATTATGTGTCTCTTACAGAAAATTACTTACAAGTGTAAGCTACTCAGGAAGTCTGAGGCAGGAGGATTGCACATTCAAGGCCAACCTGGGAAACTTAGACTGTATCAAACTAAAGTGAAGCACGCTGAAGATGTTTGCTCAGTGACAGAGCATTCGTTCAAGATGTGTAAAACCTGGACTCCATTCCTGGTATAGATTTGTAAACAGCATCAATGGTGTTTCAGGTGTTACAAAAAGAAAATTTTCTAAGCATAAATTATAAAAGAATATAAAATATTTCTCTATTTGTATTTTATTTTTGTTTACCCAAATAAAGGCGTAAACCACGAACAATGCCACACCAGTTAGGGATTACTATTACTAGGGTAGTATTTATTTAAAGAGGGAAAACTTACAGATCACGATCCCGGACAACAGCTCTCTGCACAACTAGAGAAAGAGTCTAGTCGCCAGACCAGCAGGAAGTCAAGAGAGAGCGAGCAGAAGGAAATAGAGGCTTTATGAATGGAGAGAAACCACGCCCCAATGGGCTGGTATCTCAGCAGCTATTGGTTGGAGGGGCGGAAAGACCTCCTGCAACACCTACCCCTTTTGTTTAAGTAAGAGAGTTCTAAACCTACTATGAAATTATATACAATAAGTACAAATATCCTATTCTAACTAGCTTAGGACTTGTATAATAAATAACTTGGCCAAGTCATGAGAGAAAAGTAACTATAGTTATATAGTCTTCAACCCCATCAAAGATCTGAGAAGGGAAATAATGTTACCTGGGTAAATAGTAAGTTCAGTAAAACAACTTCCAAAACCTGCAACAAATCACAGGGACAACTAGCTACCTGGGCAATCACCCAAAGTCACATTTGCAGCGTTGAAGCAACCAACTTTGGCTAAGGCCTAACATCACTGACATACCATTTTCAAAGGCAAGCAACTTTTCAAAACTATCTTACCCTGTCTTGGCAGGATATGACAGTCCTGTTTTATCCATTGATGCACACTCTGTCAGTGGTTGAGGTATGGGCATTTCTTTGCCCCAAGGCCAGTTCTGTCAAAAAGAAAGGCTCCAGGTGGAGTGTCTTTGGTGCTCAACATTCTCTCGGGAATAGAGCGGTGTTGCCAGGAGCAATTGTGTCTCACTACCACAAAACTCTGAGTTAGATTAAAGGCCATTTTCTACAGCTCTTTGAAGAGGTTGAAGATCATCTATCTATACTGAGTATAATCTCTATATATCTAAATAACCTAATTAGTCTAATTATAAATGGCAAACTTAGATGACTATTAATCTATATAATTCTCAATATCTATCTAACTTAAAGACTAAGACAATAAACATCAATAAACATCTGTGTAACAAATGAGGATAATGACCTCCAAATATAAGCAATGTACAAATATACATTGCAATATGGTAAATATCGATACAATATATGTCAATACATAAAAAAATATTTTAAACAGGGGTAGAAACATGCATGCATACAATAGTCAATATAATTTAACTTTGTATCAATATACAAGTATCAATACCAATATATTTGTCTAAAAATTATAACTCACAATTACAAATCTATTATCCCATCACCCTCTTTTTTTTTTCAAAATGATCCCTGAGCTTATAAAATTCCTCCCCCAACCTCCCAACCCCTAAATGATGTCCCTAAACCCCTAAACCCAGGGGCAAACTTTACTGGGAGAGGGGACGTCGTCCTCTAGAATTACTTCCAGCTGTCATGGGGGCGATGTTCTTTCTGGGGGATCCTGTGGAAGTAAAATGATGGTTAAATTTCAAGATCAATGTCTTTTAAAATTGCAAATAGTCTCTGAGTATTTTGTGGAGGTCTGGCCAGAATGTTGTACAAGATGTGCACCATTTCAGCTAAACAAGTTGGGATCTTCTTGTGCAGCTGGTACCCAAAACAGGTCTTGTAGTAGCGCTATCAGTATCATGACGTCATATCAACCAGGTAGAGTTGTTGTTGTGGGGCCCCATCTTCTTCCTGGAAACTTCAAATGTCACTTCAGAAAAGACTCATTGTTTATTGTAAAAAACTTAAACATTAATCATATAGACATATATAGGCATATATATATATATATATTCAATGAAAGGAATGATAGATATATTCAATGAAAGGTATGATAGATATGAAGAAAAGCAAAGATGTTTTCTAAACTCATATTTCTTTCTGTCCCATATCACGGCTCTTGACATGAGACAGAACCTCCAGAAACTCTGGGTTTTTCTCTTACTAACAGGCTTGGAATTGGAGAGGGACTAAGCCAGAGTCCAACTTCA
This sequence comes from Microtus obscurus, assembly GCA_963919715.1. Classification (NCBI taxonomy): domain Eukaryota; kingdom Metazoa; phylum Chordata; class Mammalia; order Rodentia; family Cricetidae; genus Microtus; species Microtus obscurus. Next base: position 1,550,371 of record CAWTZC010001434.1, read on the forward strand.
AAACCAGCTTTATAAATTTAGAAATATGGTTTAGTACGTGTTACTTACCCATTCAGTTTTCTTGATATTTCCTATTGGGCAGGTATTTTTCCATCTGTCAGTATCCAAATATCCAGGGTCCCTTGAATTTTTCAAAGGTGAGTGTTTTCCTGTGGAGATAAGAACAGAACCCTGCCCCCATTCTATATGTTTTTCTTACCACCTGTATGAATATCGTTGTGGATGAGTTGTCATTTCTCCTTTCCAAGAGGTTTCTCCTCTTCAAATCGAAACTTTATTAATTTTGATGGTATCCACAATTTTTCTTCTCCTGTGGAAACAAGAGCAAAACCCCTTCCCCAACGTAGCACATCTCCTGGCTTCCATTGAGAGGTCAGCACATCTTTGAAATAAATCGGTTGATTTAGTTCAGCAGACTTTTCCATTATCCAATGTCTTTCTGCTGCTGTTGTTCCTTTCTCATTAGCGTTAAGAAAATTCAAGGTTAATAAAGCATTATGTAATCTATTTCTGGGGGTATTTTCGGTCCCTTTCTGTTTTTTCAGCATATCCTTTATAGTACGATTTGATCTTTCTATAACTGCCTGACCTGTAGGATTATTTGGTATACCTGTAATGTGTTTTATATTATAATAATCAAAAAAGCGTTTCATTTTCTTAGATACATATGCTGGACCATTATCTGTCTTTATTTGTGCAGGTATACCCATGATGGCCATAACTTCCAATAAATGTGTGATTACTGAATCTGCCTTTTTCTGAGCTCAGGGCAGTAGCCCATTGAAAACCTGAATACGTGTCTATGGTGTGGTGTACATATTTTAATTTACCAAATTCCATAAAGTGGAACACATCCATCTGCCAGATTTCATTTCTCTTAGTACCCTTTGGGTTACTCCCTGCAGGCAACGGTGTTTGATTATAGAAAGAACAAGTAGGACATCTCTTTATAATGTCCTTAGCTTGTTGCCAAGTAATGGAAAATTCTTTCTTTAGGCCTTTACTATTGACATGATGCTTTTTATGAAATTCCGAGGCCTGCAACATGCTTCCAATCAATAATTGATCAATCTCAGCGTTGCCTTGTGCTAGAGGACCAGGCAGACCTGTATGGGACCGGATGTGTGTTATGTACATCGGACAAAGCCTGTTCATGATTATGTCCTGTACCTGGATAAACAATGAAGTCAACTCTGTGTCATCTGGTATAAATTCAGCGGTTTCAATATGCAAGATAACTCTTTCTGCATATTGTGAATCTGTAACTATATTAAGAGGTTCTTTAAAATCCCTTAGCACCATAAGAATGGCATAATTCTGCCTTCTGGACAGAATTATAAGGGCTTTGTTCCACCTTACTCAATTCATCTGACTTGTAACCTGCTTTCCCTGATTTATTTGCATCAGTATAGAACGTACGGGCTCCAGTTATTGGAGCATCACATACAATTTTAGGAAGAATCCAAGAAGTTCTCTTTATAAGGTTAAGTCTACCACTTTTGGGATAGTTGCTATTAATTTCTCCCAAAAAATTAGCACAAGCTCTTTGCCACGGTTCATTGTCTTCCCATAACTTTTTTATTTCTTCAGTAGTAAAAGGCACTATAATTTCTGCTGGGTCTATACCTGCTAGTTGACGAAGTCTCAGCTTACCTTTTATAATTAATTCAGAGACTTTTTCCACATAAGTTTTTAATTTTTTACTTGATTTATTAGGTATAAATATCCATTCTAAAATAATATCTTCCCTCTGCATTAGAATCCCTGTAGGAAAGATTCTGGAAGGCAATATGACTAGGATGCAGCTAAGATTTGGGTTCACCCTATCCACATGTGCTTCCTGTAATTTTTCCTCAATCATTGTCAGTTCCTTTTCTGCTTCAGCTGTCAGTTTTCTTGGACTATTCAAATCTTTATCACCATCTAAGGTTTTGTTTAAATGAACTATTAGATCAGGTGTTATCCCAACAGCTGGTCGTAGACTGGAAATGTCTCCCAACAATCTTTGGAAGTCATTAAGAGTCTTTAACCGGTCTCTCCTAATTTGTGCCTTTTGTGTTTTAATTTTCTCTAACCCTATTCTGTAACCTAGGTAATTAATAGAATTTCCTCTTTGAATCTTTTCAGGGGCAATTTGTAATCCCCACCTAGGCAAGACTTTCTTTACTTCTTCAAACATCCTTTCTAAAGTATCTTTATTTGAATCTGATAATAAGATGTCATCTATGTAATGATAAATTATGGACTTGGGAAATTGTTTACGAATTATTTCCAATGGCTTACTTACAAAATATTGGCACAATGTAGGACTATTGAGCATACCCTGTGGGAGGACAGTCCATTGATATCTCCTATTAGGCTGAGAATTATTATAAGTAGGCACCGTGAAGGCAAATTTTTCTCTATCCTTTTTTTGTAATGGTATAGTGAAAAAAACAATCTTTCAAATCAATAACTATAAGAGGCCATCCTTTTGGTAATAGAGAAGGTAAAGGAATTCCAGATTGTAGTGGGCCCATAGGTTGAATTACTTTGTTGACAGCTCTTAGATCTGTCACCATTCTCCATTTACCAGATTTCTTTTTTACAACAAACACAGGAGAATTCCAAGGGCTAGTTGATTCTCCAATATGGTGAGCATCTAATTGCTCTTGCACCAGCTGTTCCAATGCCTGTAATTTATCTTCAGCTAGAGGCCACTGTTTGATCCATATTGGCTTCTCAGTTAGCCATTTTAAAGGTAGGGCTGTTGGTACCTCTAAAGGTTTGGTATTTGCTATATGTTCTTGTACAGCCTGAATGGCTGGTGACCTTTTTTCATAATACCTCATCATATCTTTCCCAGAATTATGAGTTCCTGGAACTGCAGGAATGTTAATCTGGGTATTCCATTGCTGTAACAGGTCATGGCCCCATAAATTTATTGCAATATTGGCTATATATGGCCTTAGTCTTCCTATTTGCCCTTCAGGCCCTATGCATTCCACCCATCTTGTGCTTTGTTTTACACGAGATAGGGTTCCAATTCCCAGAAACTGAACATCTACCTCTTGAAGAGGCCAATTTGGATGCCAAGATTCTGGGGTAATAATACTTACATCCGCACCTGTGTCTAATAAGCCTTCAATAAAAGTGCCATTTATACAGACTTTTAGCTTTGGTCTTTGGTCGTTAATAGAAGTCTGCCAAAATATACGTTTACTCTGTCCTACTGGGTTTTTTGACTCATCCTCCACACGTAATTCACCATTTAGACTAGTATTACTTTTTACAGCAGAAATTGGAGCTTTTAGATTTCTTGGTGAGGCACGTTCTCCACTGTGACTGGGAATGACTGGGCCACTGTTGGATTGGGGGCCTGCGAGAGGCCCCTCAAGGAGTTTCCCGACGGTATCGGGTTGCCTTGTTTGTCTGTTGTTGACCTGCATTCGTTGGACCAATGACGGCCTTTACCGCATCTCCTACATATACCTGAAGGCCTAGGTCCCCTATTTTTGTCATTCCCAGAGGAGATATTATTCCTAGAAATTCTGTGCCTGCAAACCCTTTTCAGATGTCCTAATTTACCACAGTTAAAAGACCTGGCAGTTTGATGTCTCCTCATTGCTGTGGAAATCGCTTCTCCTACCCAAGATTCATCATTATAGCTAAACGTCTCAACATTCATCGTATGCTGAATCCATTCATCCATAGGTGCTGATCTAGACTCTAAAGGGCCAATTATCTTTTTGCAATCTATGTTTGCATTCTCAAACGCTAGAGATTCAAGAAGTATTCGTCTAGAATCCGGGTCTGTTACCCCTACGTCCAGAGCCTTAATTAATCTTTGCAAAAAGTCAATAAAGGGTTCTCTGTCCCTGCCTAATTCTGGTATATGATTCAACCCTTTTTGCTGGATCTTGTATCCTATTCCAAGCATTTAAAGCTGCGTGGTGACATAGATGCAGTACTTCATCGTCATAAAGAGCTTGGACCTGTGGATCAGCATATTCTCCTGCACCAAGAATTTGATCTTGGGAAACCTCGACACCTTTTGCTCTTCCTTGCTGTTCCATATGTTTGGATTCTTCTCTGAAATAAATTCCAAACATCAAGGAAGGTCCCTTGTCTAAAACTGCAGACACTAACTGATGGAAATCATAGGGGGTAGCTCTAGCATTAGAAGCCCAAGTCCTTATCATTTCCTGTACATATGCATTTTGCAAGCCAAAAGTAACAATAGCCTGTTTAATTTCTTTCAGATCATTCATTGCTATTGGCATCCATCTAGCTTCTCTGACTCCCTTTGAGCCTTTAGAAGTTGACGCTTTGTCAGAATTAAGTATAGGGTATGCCGCTAAAACCCTGGGTAAGCCAGTTCTAATAGCTGGTGTTGGCTTTGTATCCTGTCCTTGTGCCTTATTACTCTGTTCACCAGTTCCAATCATTTTTTCAAGCATTTCAAGTCTTTTTATTATTTTGTTTATTATTGCCTCTTTTGAATCCTGAATCTCCTGAATCTCCTGACCTGCATGAGTTCTTGAGAGTACCATAATCTTCCTAAATGATAGAATATTCAAAAGAATACTAAAACCTAGTAACCAGTAAATTAAGTTATCCTCATAGTCATATAAATTTTGCATGATTAGACCCATTGTATTGGTAGCCCAAACAGTGAAAGTCATGTTGGAAACAAAAACTGCCATATTACCTATTATCCAGCTGGCCTCGAACTCACCGAAATCCGAAATCCGCCTGTCTCTGCTTCCCGAGGGCTGGGATTAAAGGCGTGCACCACCACCTGTCTGGTCGAACTCACAGAGATCCGCCTTTCTCTGCCTCCCGAGTGTATGCCACCACCACCTGTCCGGCCTCAGAGATCGTCCTGCCTCTCTGGATATTATGGGCCTTAAGGCCAAGTGTATCTCGGACTCGGCACTGGGCAGAGGAAGCGAGGGCTCGTTCCCGCCAAGCCGAACTTGTGGCCGGCAGCCGAGGGGGGGGGTCCTAAAAGCCAAACGTTCGTCGGGCGCCAGGTAAAGGCGTAAACCACGAACAATGCCACACCAGTTTGGGATTACTATTACTAGGGTAGTATTTATTTAAAGAGGGAAAACTTACAGATCACGATCCCGGACAACAGCTCTCTGTACAACTAGAGAAAGAGTCTAGTCGCCAGACCAGCAGGAAGTCAAGAGAGAGCGAGCAGAAGGAAATAGAGGCTTTATGAATGGAGAGAAACCACGCCCCAATGGGCTGGTATCTCAGCAGCTATTGGTTGGAGGGGCGGAAAGACCTCCTGCAACACCCAAATGTAGTCACTTTATGATGATATGTACACAAACCCATATATAATTATATTTAGACAAAATGTAGTATGTACATTAAAAGATGGGGAATAGAAAATGAAGATACAACATGGAAAAAGTCAAATTATAGTGCTGGATGGACAGGATCAAAATTGAATAATACATGAAGTTTCAAAGAAGAAAGAAAAATATTACAAAAAAATGAAACTAAGACATAGAAGAAAGTGCAGAGGTGGCCATCGTGAAGCTTAGTAAGTTGATCTCCAGATGACAAATCAGTAGTGAAGTGAACAGAATGTTCAATACGCTCTCATTCTGATGCTTGCTACATGGCCTGCATGTGTTCCAATTCTAACCATCTTTAGAAATTGAGTTACATATAAGAATCACTGCATGGTATGATGTTACCATTCCAGAATTATACACCATATTAATGGTTCTCAACCTTCCTGAATGCTGCAACCCTTTAATACAGCTCCTTATGTTGAGAGGATCCCTAATCATAGAACAATTTTTGTTGCTACTTTAGAACTGTAATTTGGGTACTGTTATAAATCATAATGTAAATATCTGTGTTTTCCAATGGTCTTAGGTAACCTTTGTGAAAGGGGGCATCTGACCCATAAAAGGGATTGAGAACCACTGCATCAGAGTCATGTGTTCAGTAATAATGTTTCAGTCAACAACGGGCTTTGGTCAGGTGTGCTGGTATGTGTTTGTAATCCCAATAAAAGATGTGCAGTTCAAGGTCATTCTCAGCTACACAACAAGTTCAAGGCCAGCCTGGCTATGTGAGCTCCAGTCTCAAAAAGAAACATAATTACGTGTCAGTCTCCATGTGGCATAGCCTATGCCTCTAGTTTAGAATGTCACTGTGACTGCCTCGTGGCCAAAACACAAGACCCAAGATGTTCTGAAGGGATGTGTTTAAGTAGATTTTCTCTGAACTGAGAGTAAACATAGGCTGACTGTCTCCAGGGTTTTCAGAAAGATCAAAAGAAAGAAACCATCTAAAAGCTTAGTGCTTTGCTGTGTGTGAATGTGTGTGTATGGTGTGTGTATGTGTGTGTGTGTGTATTGTGTATATATGTGTATAGCACAAATAGAAAAAAAACAGAGACAGATATTGGGGTTCAACCTAAAAACCAGAAAAACAAAGTAGCCAAGCCACTAGAGAAGTCCTAACTCACCAAGGCTGAATGACCACAGACTAAGTAGACTAAGCAGACGAACAGACAAATCCTCTCTCTCCTCCCATTTTATATTCCTTCTAGTACTGGGATTAAAGATGTGCAACTCCCTAGTACTAGAATTAAATGTGTGAGCCACCACCACCTGGATTTATTTCTGCATTGATCTTACATCGCTCAGGGTGACCTTGAATTTGCAGAGATCCATCTGCCTCTCTCTCCCAAATGCTTGGATTAAAGGTGTGTGTCACCATTACCTGACCTCTAGTGACTTTAGCTTTGCCTATGATCATCAGGCAAGCTTTAATTGTTAAAACATAAATAAAATATCACAGTCTGTGTGTGAGTGTTTGTGTGTGTGTAAAATGTTATAGGATGCTGCTTCTGGAGGACACTTTTTAAATCAAAGTGCTTTTTCAACCTTCTTTCAAAATTTGGCCTATAATCAAACGGTCGTGGTTAAAGAAGATCTCTGCCTTGAGATTCCTCTTCAAAAGTTCCCATTATCACCACATCCTGTATCTGGGAAAAACAGATGGCACAAGGTGCATATTGCAAAATCACCTTTTCTTCTGTGTAACAGAACATTTACTATGAAAAAAATATCTTATTTTGAGAAAGTGCATAAAAGGGATACATCATTCCAAGATGATATAGATTACATATAGCAGAAACACCATTATTAATATTAGCCCTCAGAAAGATGGCATTCTTTTTGGTCCCATATCTATATTCTGAAGTATTTAAATATTGAAAAGCTTTCATATTCCTCCTAACACAATTTAAAAGTTTGCAGCCAAATTCTAGAACTTATAAGAGAAGCTAACTTTTTTCAAAATACGTGACTATTTACCCATGAATTTTCTATATTTGGGACCCAAACTATGTAAATTTAGAAGTTCATATATCAGAAGTTAAATATATCAGAAATCTAGGCTGGCTGCAATGTGTCCCCCTTCTTCCCGCCATACCCCATGCTTCGGCTGTTATGCACAGCAGCTCACTGGTTTGACTTAGCTACACATGCATTGTAGAACATGCTTTCTCCGGGTAGTCTGGATCACTTAGTCTTGAGAAAACATCTTCTTCTTGTTCCCTTCCTCCTGTGGCCCAATTCCTCTTCCCTTCTGTGGTTTCAGATTCCTCATCAACACCCCTGTCTTTCCACATTCCTACTAAGGAACTGTGTGAGTTAGGCTTCTCTTCCAGCTGGGACAGATACTGTCAACCTCCCTCCCTCAGTAACCAGGAAGGAGACTAGCTCACTCTTCTTTCCGATGTCTAAGAGATCTACTAAATTAGGGAACTTGTAGCAGCCCAACAGACAGACCTACTGGGGGGGATTCGTGGCTCCTTTGAGATGAGAGGCCGCGTAAGAGCGCAGACTTCCTTAAGGAGACCCACAACAGGATAAAGTATGCGGGCCATGGTGTTGGTGGGTAAAACGGTTGGTAACAGTAACCTCAGTACAACTACACCCAAAGGGATGAGAAGATTCAGACAAAAAGAAGAGAAACTGTATTCCCAAAGAAAGGGTGGCAGGAATTAAGAAAGATGTGTTTAGGAAAACAAAAAGATCCGAGGAACAGGTACCTACTCTGGGAAATTCGAAGTCATCCTCAACGCCAATCCTAGCTGGGGCTGGGGGAGAGGACCTGACACAGCAATACAAGGTAAGCACGGAGTCACACTAGCAGGGAAAAACAAGGATTTTACAAACTTTAAACCCAGCCCAAGCACTTCATACTTCATATGAAAGTGACTCCTCCACGGCAGGCTAGTTTTGAAGAAATCCATCACAATGGTCACCTTCTCTGGGTGTGCTGAAGCCAGGTGTCACCTTAAAAAGGGAGCCTACTCTTTGAATTGGTCCGTTCTGGGGATGGGAAGAGGGGGAAATATAAGGAAATTACAGTTGAGAGTCTCTGGGGACGCCTGTTGCAGGGTCTTAGGTGGAGAGGCCACGGGAAACACTCAAGGAGCAGGGAAAGTCTTCTGAGGACCTGCTGAGAACTTTAAGCAGTGGGGAGATAGCTTGGGCAGTAGAGGTCACTTCTGTGATGAGGAACAAGACCTTTCATTAGTGGCTTACTGTGGAGGCCGTGTCTGAGAGCACAGAGATGTAGGCTGGCAGATGGCTTCGTTCCCGTAACTGACCTCCTCCTACGTAGAGCTCAGTGGTGTGTTTGCTCACCCCACACTTCGAGGCATTCAGAGAGATGTTACAGCGCGGACATTGGACATACCGCCAAGTACAGAGCAGGGAACTCTGGAGAGAGTGAGCATCAGCACGGCTCACAACCGCAAACTCCTCGAACTCCTCGTGCATCCTGCATCCTGCGTTCAAGGGGTGGATGTGCAGCTGCCTCCGACAGCATGCCCATAATTGACAGGCAGAAAACACTCTGCCGGGACTCAGTATACACAGATATGACAACAGAAGGACTCAGCTACAGTCATCAGCACCCATTCCTAATGGAATCAGTATAAAGCACCTAGAAAGAAGTTTCTCTAATCCGAATACATCAGCTAATAGGAAGTTTCAATCTTGCTTCTCATTTTTTCCATCCCACCTTAGTTTGTAATATTTACTCTTTTACTCTCCAATGGATTCCTTCACTCTCACTCTGTTTCTCTTTTCTTTCTTTTTTTTTTTTTTTGTTTTTTGTTTTTTTTTTTTTTTTTTTTGTTTTTCAAGGCAGGGTTTCTCTGTGTCACTGCTCTGGCTGACCTAAAACTCACTTTGTAGACCAGGCTGGCCTCAAACTCCCAGAGATCTGCCTGCTACTGCCTCCCTAGTATGGGGATTAAAGGCGTGAACCACCATTGCCTGGCTTCTCATTCTTTTTCTTGTTCTCATTTTTGTTCTTTCTTAATCTTACTTCTTCCACTTATCCTTCCCAACTCCTCGATTTATTATTTTAGTATGACTTTTACCTGTATTGGTTTTTTAACTTTTTAGTTTACCTCATGTTATTCTGCCCTTTTCTTTTCTCTCGTTAGCATTATTTTTAAAATAGTATTTTATTTAATATATAATATTTCCCATAGATGCAAATATTGAGTATTTGCACTCCTCCCCCCCAACTGACAGTGCTGTTTGGGAAGGTTCTGGATGTTATGGTCTATCCTATCCCTTTAAGAGACAAGCCCTGCCCACTGCCCCGACTTCTGATGAGGCAAGTGAATCTTCTGCATGAGTAGTCTCTCTCTCTCTCTCTCTCTCTCTCTCTCTCTCTCTCTCTCTCTCTCTCTCTTTCTCTCATTCTCTCTCTCTCTTTCTCTCTGTCCCATCCAGCTTCTGAAGAAGGGGCTGCTGCCTCTTCTCCCCCCTCTCTCTTTTTCTCTCTCTCTATCTTTCCCACTCTCTATTTCTCTCTCCCTCTCTCCTTTCCCCTTCCCATCCCTAACCCACTAAGTAAACTATACCACAGTTTCTGCATGGCTGTCTGTCTCTCACTTGCTGAGGGCTGCTGTAGCTCTGTCTTGGGTCTCAGGTCACCTGCTGTGGCTCTGCTGCAGGCAGTGGTTCACTTAGTGCTGTACCTCACCACATGGGACCCACCGCCTCTCATGGCTGCTGCCTCCCTTCGGGAAATGGCGCCTAAACCATTGTACTGGAAACTTGAGATAAGACCTAAGCAAAGGCAACAAGTCACTACTGGGGGCTTGTTTTGGTGGGTTGTATCTTGTCCCAAACTCATCCTTATAGTTGGAGCCCGCTTGTTTATCCCAAAATAACCACATAGAAACTGTATTAATTAAATCACTACTTGGCCTATTAGTTCTAGCGTCTTATTGGCTAGCTCTTACATATTAAATTAAGTCATTTCTATTAATTTGTGTATCACCAAAAGGCTGTGGCTTACTGGGTAAAATTCCAGCATCTGTCTCTAGCAGGGCTACATTGCTTCTCACTGACTCCACCTTCTTACTCCCAGCATTCAGTTTAGTTTTCCCCGCCGAACTCAACTCTACCCAATCACAGGCCAAGACAGATTCTTTATTCATTAACCAATCGTATTCACAGAATACAGAGGGGAATCCCACATCACATCCTAACAGATATGAGCATCTCAACGTTAAAACACAAGAAATATGGGGCAAACAAGATGATATTACTTTTCTGCATGCTCATAGCTCTTAGTAACAGAATCCAAACATAGTAGACTAGAAAAAAATGTTAGACAAGGAATTTAAAGTTAACAATGACATCAAGCAATATAAACAACAGCTGAATGGGTTAAAGATACAAAATATTAAAAAATCAATAGAGAGATTCTGAAATAGAAACAAGTAGACATTTTGGAAATTAAAGCTCAATAAATCAAATTTGAAAAAGTACTTGAAAATCTCACCAAGAAATTAGATCAAGAAGAAGGAAAAATATCAGTGCTTGAAGACAATACAGACAAAAAGAAATTATGACTGGAGCACTGCAGGAACTGCATGGCTTGACTAAGAAATGAAACCTACAAGTAATATAATAGAATCAGATGGAAAAACCAGGATATAGGACAAAGACTGAGGGAAGCCCATTCCATAAAATAATGCCAGAAAGGGTTTTAACTCTTGGGAAATATATGGAAATCCAGAGGCAGAAGAAATTTAGAAAAGAATTTTTCTATTATTATGCTTATAATTGCCAAGCATATAACAACAACAACAATAATAATAATGAAAACTATGAAAGTCAAATGCCAAGCCATTTATAAAGCAAAAGCATCAGCATAGCTGCAGATGTCACAATAGAAACTCCAAAGCTAAGGAGAGTCATGTTTTCCAAACTGTGGGTGGTGTCACCTCTTCCTGGAGTGCTGGTTTGTCAGATTCTACCTGTCTTTTTGTGATTCTGAAATGCAAATTGATATCATTCTTTTTGCCTCTGGAATTTTTTAATCATGTCTGTAAAAACTAAAAACCTGGTGGAGATTGCCCCTTTTTCTCTCAGTGTTTCTTCACCCAAGAAATAAAAGACATGTAGAGGTAACATACATGAGTTAATTTATTTTTTATCAGGTCTTAGAAGTCAGATATTTGCTTGCTAAAAGGTTTAATGTGGCTTAATCCCAAAAAATTTTGAAACCAAATGAATGCACAATCACCAAACCAGCAAAACAGAAAATTCTCAAAGGAAACAGTGCTGATTATTTTTTATGGTAAATGCCATATAACCTAAAGTCACATGGGAAAAGAGAAACAGAGTTTACACTTTGAAGGGGTAAACAAAATTGGCAAATACCTAAACTAATGAAAAGAGAGAAAAACCCCAGATAAGATAAATACAATTAGAAATGATAGGGGACATATTTTTATAAATACCCTCAAACCCTAACAAAGGTTAATAATAGTTTGAAAATTTATATGTCAAAATATTGTAAAATATTGAAGAACAAAATTGGCCAAGATGTTACTTAAAAATCAAAATAATCCTATAGCAGTCAATGAAACTAAAGTAATAATAAAAATTCTCCCAGCAAAGAAAAACCTCAGAATTGAATTGCTGACATTTGAATTCTATCAGACTTTTAAAAAAGGAAACTATTGCTTCGCAAAATATTGCACAAAATACTGCAAATGGATGGAAAGAGAATTTCCATGCTCATATGACAAATCAGTATTAATTACCCTAATACCAAAGCCTAATAAAGACATAACAGAAAAAGAAAATTATAGGCTAATTTCTTTGATGAACTTAGACAACAAGAGCCAATAAAATACTTGCAAATCCAACTCAACAATATAACGAGAGTTGACACTACGGTCCAAGGGTGGTTCAATATTTGGAAATCAATAAGTATAATACAGCACATATATTGACTCAAAGATAAACATTGCATGGTCATCTCAATTGGTACAGAAAACTCATTTGCGGTCAAATATTCTATCAAGATAGAAACTCTGCAGCTCAAAGGCTAAAAGTGTTTGGGACTTGCACAGAGCATCCAAGTTCAGTTTCTAGAACGCTTTTTGGGGATTTCACAATATCTGGTTTAACAACTGCCATCCCCAGGGAATCATTCTGTGTGGCTGCTCCAGGCACCCACATGTGCATGACAAATTCTCACAGACACACATTCACATGAATTTTAAAAAGGTTTATCAATTTGTATGGAAGAATCTCATTCAATAAATAAAGACTGCTTCTGACAAAGCCATAGTCAATATTATACCAAATGAGGAATATCTATAAGCTTTGCTTATATCTCAAATACTTATGTCTCAAATAAAGAAAGAGACAAAGGCACCCACTCCCCCCACTCTTACTCAATAAAGAACTTTAATTTAGCTACAGAAATCAGGCAAGAGAAAGAAGAAAGGCATACAAACAGGAAGGAGGAAGGCAAGTCATCCCTGAGTGCAGATGGTTTAATTCCAGACGTTGTCAAGATTCCACTAGATAACTCTTAGATCTGTTATGTAGTAATATTATCTAAAACCAACATACAAACATCAGCTTTTCTCTTCTCCAGTAATAAACATACTAAGAATTCAATGGAGGAATCTCATTTATTGGAAATCCAAAAATTTAAAAATGCACCTAATGAAATACCTATAAAGTACTAAAGGGTGTTCTGAAATATGACACGGAGAGATGAAAAGACCTTCCGAGATCGTGGGTAAGAAGAATTAATGTTGCTAAAACGGCCACATCACCAAAAGTGACTGTTAGATTTAATGCACTTCGTTTCTCAACACCAGTGACACTCTTGATTAAACTAGGGGGAAAACAACCCTGAAATCCATCCAGATGCATTGCTTGTTTGCACACATCTGCAATCCTAGAAGAAGGAGGGAAAGTGAGTTCAGGGCTAATCTAGGCTGCATAGTAAGAAGCTATTCAAAAATTTAAATTCTTATGAAAGCATAAAGCGTGATCGGTAGCCAAAGAAATCCTGAGCAGAAAAGGTAATATTGGAAGTTTCATACTGTTTTGAGTTTTATTATCAAAGCCTACTAAGGAAAATAGCATGATATTGTCGGGAAAACAGACACATAGACCAAAGGTATTAAATGGTAGCAAATACAGCAAACTGAATCTCAATACAGGTGGCAGCTTTAAAGAAAAGACAACCTCTTTTACAAGTGCTGATGAGCAAACTGGACACCCGCCTGGAAATTATTGAAGCTGTATCCCTGTTTCTTAACCTATTAAAAACATAATGGACTCGCAGAGGCCTTAATGTAAATGTTGGACCTGAAGAGAACAGGGACTGGGAAGCAGTGCCAAGATATTGGAACAGGCATTGGTTTGCTGAGTAGACTCCAAATGGGCCTGGATTTAAAAGCAAGAACTGACTTCAGAGTATAAAGCTATTGCATCCCAAAGAAATAACCTGAAGAGACAAGCTACAGAATGGGGAAAAAAATTTGCTTGTCATTTATTCTGACAGAGAACCTATATCCAAAGTCTACAAAGAATTTCAAAGTGTTAACAGCAAAAGAATAAGTAATCTAGTCATCAAATGTTCTAAACAGGCATCTCTCAAAAGAAATATAATGCCAAATAAATATATGAACACTATTTAATATTTTTTAGCCACCAGTAAATGTAAACAAAAACTGAGATTTCATCTTAGCACATTCAAATACAGCAAACTTTGGATGTAAAGGGTGTAGAGAAAAATGGAAGATGTCGTTATCGGATAGGATACATTGTTGGTGGGAACATGAATTAAGACGGCCTTTTTCGAAATCAAGATGGTGCTGTCTTCCAAAGCCAAAAGTAGAAGTGTCATGTCATCCAGCTATTCCACTCCTGAGTATACACCTAAAGGAAACAAAAGCATCTTACCAAGGAAACCCGGATAGTCATGCTTATTTTTGTCATTATTCATGATAGGCAAGCTGTGGACTCGTCCTCACCCATAGGTAGATGAGTGCCTACAGAAAGCATCTGTAAATATAGACAATGGAATTCCACCCCACCTTTGGGAAAGGCAAAATCCTGTCATTTGCATCAAAATGAATAACAAGAGGTCACCATGTTAAACAAAAAGACAGATCCCACATTTTCCCTCATATGTGAAGCTATGAAAATAGAGGCAACCAGAAAGCCATAGAGGGTACCAGGAAAGGGTGAGGGGCCCCGGGAAATGAGGAGAAAGAGGCTTTAGGAAAGATGAGTATAGCAAAGCATGTATAAAATGTCACGGTAAAACCGTTAATGTGTATGTACGGTGTATACATTAAAACTATCACATGCATTAATGGTTACACTATGAAAGGAAACAGTATCACAATTATTATCACACAGTTTAAGTGAAAAACAAAGAAAAAAAAATCCCCCAACCCAGAAAGGAAAACATGAGCAGATGATGTTAGGAACTTAAATAACCCAAGGAGACTAAGTTGGGGTTCTCTCTGGTATTTGTCTTACATTTCAACTCTCCTCATGCCTTTCATTCTTAACAGAAGCCATCTTTAAATTTTTATGTACCCAAATAAATTTTAGGGACTTGTTTTGTTACTTTTCATGGGAAATATTTTAATTTATGCTCCCCTTAATATTTTGTAAGAATTAACCAGGAGAAACATGATTCTCGACAGAGTAAGGGATTTTTTTTAAGTTCTTTATATGCAGCTAATGTCATTAGCTTGAATGCTTAGGTGAACACTTTAATAATCATTAGAGCCTTACAAAAATAAATTAAAATCCACGACTTCCAATTTCTATCAACTTGACTACAACCCTGGGAAATTCACTTCCTCATTCTGTCTCAATTTAGACATTTATAAAACCAATTTAATAATATTCTTAATTTGCTGCTAATGTCAGTAGGAAACTTAATTAATGTCAGTAAACTAATTTTCTTTGGTTAGAGATTAGATAATTATGAATTACTATAGTCTTCCTAATTTCCAAAGTAATTTAAGATGTTTAAATGATTAAATCTACAAACTTTTAAATGGCCTTTATTTAAATTTAATTAATCACAAGACATTTTATTTTTGAAAGCATATATTTGGCTTTTTGAAGCCAGAAACTCACAGTGGATTAGTCAAATGACAGTAAGTGACCTGTCGTAAGTGTAAAACCAGTTCTTTCCTCATTTCTTACATGTATTCATTGCTTCCTCTCCTAATTTCACTAAAAATGAATATAATCAGTAGAACTAAGAATGTGCACTAGTGTGTAAACATACACATATCAGGTATATGTAAATGATATTTTAATGCTGGTCTCAACCTGGTTTTGTTCCTTCAGATACGGTGTGGGTATTTATATGTTATCTGGCAGGGTCGGAGAAGAGTCATATAGTCTCAATAAGTGTGTAATGGAGGTGAACTACATTACAGAAGTGTAATCAATGAAAACAGATCAAAGGAATCCGGATCAGTGGTTAGGTGTGTAAGAAGGGGTTGCAAATTACCATGTATCTTTTCTTTCAATGATATAACGAGTAAAAAATTGAAAAAAAATTAAGAAAAGAGATCATTGTCTGCAAAAAAGGAAGACACTCTTTCCTATTATTCTGGCCTTCTTTTTTACCCAATGCATTTTCCTCACTTCCTTTTATGTCCCCAAATGATCAGGTTTCCTTCTGAGACAAGGTAATATGTAGAAAACAACCTCGAAATTATCTTTCCACAAGAGGTGACATAAAATATCAGTGCAAAAAAAAAAAAAAAAGAGAGAGATAATCCAAGAGTGGGGAAATTATGTCAGGCGGTTTTCCTTGCCTTTTTATTGAGTCAGAAATTGTCAGTCCATGAATGGAGTTTCCTGGCATCCTGGGGAATGACCCAGGGCCATTTGCAAAGTCTGCCTTTACGTGCAGAAGCACTCTTTCTTCCAGGATGTTGCACATTCCACATGTGAGGCGAGCCCATGCCCAGCTCCATCCAGAGTGGCTGTGTATACCTACTGTCCTGCTCTCTTCTCTTTTCCTTGGCCATTAACCCAGCTCCATGTTATTCTACATTAAATCTTCATCTAAGTGTTTGCTGGTGCTTTCAAAGGAATACAACTTCTACTTGGGTCTTGATGGTCCACACGAAGACTCTGTTGTCCATTGTCATTCTTTCCTCTAAGACTTGCATGACGCTGAAACTGTGTGTTCAAGTCAGAGTGTTGGAAGCCTCTGACGTTAGCCTGAGCAGTTTTGTACTTTATGAAGGATAGAGGTGTCAGAACACTAAAGTAAAATTATTTAAGTTTACATTAAGCAAATACACGGAACAGAATGAGAAGATGAGAAATGGATATGAGAAGAGATGTACATGGCTTTAATCCATTGGGCAGTGAGGAAGGCACACACTCAAGTGACAATGTCGGAGATGGAGAGAAGAGGACTTTAGAGAGAGAGTCCAGAAGAAAGGCTTCAGACCCAAAGGCTGTAGTCAGAAGCATTCCCAGTATTTGAATGAGTGACCAGTGGGATTGAGGTGGCAACCCCAAGTGCAAGGTCATAAGCACACGTATATGTTAAAGATGGGGAGCCATTCAGGTGAGAGAGGGAAGGAAAAAAAAAAGACTTGAATGCAAGAATTCACTAATGGCCCACGTGAACAGGGAGGAAGCATGGGGGAAAGAAGCTCTCTGTGAGAGGAGGAAAGAGTAGAGAGGTCAGACTCAAGGCGGGAAGGAGACAGAAAGGATTCCAGCTGGTGTTCTCAAGGACGGAGACCTAGAAGGATGGGAACAGAGTGGGGCCATTGAGTTTTCCACAAGGAGCAAAGATGTAGCTCTGGCCACCTGGAGAGATAGGTCTCCCAGCCTTCACTTTCCGTAGTGCTGCTTTCCTCTGTCATGAGGAACTGCGGCTGACAGTGAAGATGCATCCAACACTCATGGGCCCTGTTCGTTCTCTCCACCTTTGTTCTGTTTCCTATTTGTCTCTTGAGCTTGGACTGTAAACCAACATCTAAGAACCTCATTTGTTCATAAGTCTTCTGAAATGCTGGGTACCTGGTGTCTAGATGGCACAAGGTAAGCATATGTAAAGCTAAACTTTTTTCAAAGTGCAGTCCCTGGTTGTTATAATTGCAGGTACTACAGAGAAATGAATAAAATGTTTCTGATATTAGGACAGCTTTGGCTTTCTGGAAAATGTTTTTTATCAGAAATGTGTGGTTATCTTTTACTAACTCAGATGCCAAGTGACCTGTTCTAGTGGCCATTGACGTCAGATAACTGAGAAGCCTCTTTTCATTTATCTGTCTCTATAATAAATCTCATCACCCATCAGGCCATTTCTGTATACTCTATTGCCTGCCTGGAAATGCGAGCCAGAAAACACAGAAAGGAAGCCAGCAGCCCTTGCCTTGTGGAGTTTTAAAATCACCTGTCTTCTACCAAAGGAAGTGGCTAGCCCTGCGTGGCTTGCTGTAGATCCAGCACCGTGGCTCTACTCTGTTTTTGCCATGATATTTTGCTCCAGGAGGGTAGATTCCCAGAAACCATTGGGATTTGTTTTATGCCCACAGCTAGATTTAGTGTGAGCCTTTTATGGACTCTTTGTATTGCATCTTCCTACAAAATGTTCAGACAGACAATGTTGTTAATAATGTTGAGCAACGTCAATCTTCCCCTTGACTTTCTAATATCATCTCATTCCAAATCACACTTTTTTCCTGTCTGTTGGTCCTGAGACCTTGGGCACCTTTGAATAAAGCTGAAGAGAAGTTAAGTCATGAATGTAAGAAATGGTTGCCATGTCATTTCCAATCGTTCTTGCACAGGAAGAGTTTCAAGGAAGACTTCTAGCAACCACTTTCATACCAATGCCCCATCAGGAAACAGGCACAAAGACCCTAGTGTAATACGAATAAACCCAGAGCCTGTAGAACAAGCTTCACAGCTAGCCTCCTGCCAAGGCTGACAACCTAAGTTCGATCCCCGGGACCCACATAAAGGAAGGAGAGAACTGATTCTCTCAACTTACCCTTGGACCTCTGACTAGACTTGTGATGTTGGATGCTCATACTCACCCCCACACACATATACAAATAAATAAATGCAACAAAACTAAGAGACATAATTGACAGTGGTTTTCCCCTATTTGACAGCAATCCTAAAGCTTGCACGACATGGACAACAGTGAACTATGATTCCGGGAAAGGAAAACCTGTCTAAGCAGCTGATGAATTTTGAAAGGGATAAATTTCAAACATGCTGAAAAGATGGAAAGCTTCTCCAGTCTCCGTTTTGAAAAGGACGCCACAAGGCTCTCATCACCTGAAGTGTCAGTCAAAAGATATGCTTCCAAAAACTGGAGGGAAAATATATAATAAGAATATAAAATATACAATAATTGAGTTCACCTAATTAAAATACTATATTTTCTGCATTGAGTCATGCTGATACCGCCAGTTTTGTGAATGTAAAGTCCATACAGTTGGAAAGAGCCATGTTCACAGGGGGTGTAAGTTTGGAGATTCTGCAAGAGAGATTTCCCTATTGAGAGCAGCAATACACTTTGGACAGGGGAGTCGGCAGCTTCATTTTGCCCTAAGTTCTTCAAATGATGTAGGCGGTTTCAGCAGTGACTTCCCCAGCGGTGGTGAGAGAGGAAAAGAAGCAGGAAAAGTTCAGTGCCTGAACAAGGTGAGAAGTGGCAAGCTGTGACTGTGGGAATATTTCTCAACTTTCTAAAATTTACAATTATTTGTGATTTCTCATTCTGAATAATTGTACTCTTTTATGCATGCCACTGACTTCAAAAGTGGGTCTGTCTTTGCTTAAAAAAAGAAAGCCCATATAGCTGTGTGACCATCCAATTCTGTAAAACCTCCATCCACCATGGAACACGTCCTTCAGGCTTCTGCCACCCGGAATGGAGTGACAGCTGGTCACCGCCACACAGACTCCGCTGCCTTCTCCTTCCGCTTCACTTGCCATCGTCTCTAAGCTTTTCAGTGCTTCATGTTCAAATAGGCTGAGAAGAAGAAAGAAGTTGGAAACACACAACTTTACGCATTCCCATCATTTGCTAAAAGTTAAAGAGAGAAGGGGATTTGAGTGCTGTTGGCACTGTTTGAGGAGGAGAGACTATGCCTTCATTTCCAACCTCCACTTTCCACAAGGTGGTGTTTGTACCAGCCTAATGACATCCCTATCTTGGCTCCTGAGCACCTTTCTGATGGGCGTGGTCAACTGGTAGTTAGAATTAACCAGACCAGCTCAAAAACAAGGAATATAGTTTAATAATTGGAAAAGGAGAAACTTACACGACCGACCGGGGTCCAGCGAGCAGAGAGAGAGAGAGAGAGAGAGAGAGAGAGAGAGAGAGAGAGAGAGAGAGAGAGAGAGAGAGAGAGAGAGAGAGAGAGAGAGAGAGAGAGAAAGGGCACCTGTATCCCCAGGTCTTTTTTTCCCTGCCACACCCTAGCCAAATGTGATTGGCTGAGCTTCCCCATCACCTTTCAAAGAATTCCCTTCGCACTTTTCTTCGACTCCACTGAGAGCTTGCCAGGGTCACAGAGCAGGAGCCGGTAGACTGCCCCTTAATTCAGCTTCCGGAAGGGGTGGGTGCTGGCGAGGGAGCCAAGGCTTTGCTCCTTGTGACCTTCCGTCGATGTGTGTCGCTCTCTCCATAGACGGGAGTGACAGCCCTTAAATTCAATCTTCCTCTGGTAGAGCGCTCTCCTACGACCCTATTTTAAGGCTGGATTCACATATAATTTTCACTTTTATTAAAAGGCGAGACTGTTTTCTTAAGCTAGTCATACCTGAATGCTACGCATAACCCGAAGAGCTGGGTCTTGCTAGGTCTAATGGGCCTTTGCCTACATTTACTGTAATTTGGATATGCAAAAAAAAGAACATGTAGACAAATGATTAAATGCTGACTAATTTTCTTCAAGAAACGATTACCAACGAATTCTAAGGACTTTGAGAAGCAGCCTGTTCATAGTACAGGGAGTCCCTTCCACGTGTTAATTTTCTTCTTCGATTTTTTTTTCTTGGATGGGGTTTGAAATTAGATTCAGATTGCAAATTACAGCTTTGTATGGGCGCCCCACTGCTAGCTAGTATAATCCTCTGGCTACTGGGGATGAAGCAATTTGGCTTCCCACAATAAGACTGTGGGAGCCTTATTTCCTGCTGGTAGAATAATATGTCTGCAGCCTGAAATGCAGAAATCCAACATTTGCTCTTTGACTGGGTCACCAGTAGGACTACGGGGATCATAAAGAAAACAGGTGTGGAAGAACAGCTAGCTCTCTGCCTGTGTGTTTCTAATGTATCCAAAAGCTATCCCCCAACTTATCTTATGTGACACTTCAGATCTAGGTCACAAATTGTAATTTCCATTCTATGAAGAAAATTTGACAGCTGGGCATGTGAATACACACACACACACACACACACACACACACACACGGCATTTCCTGTTCTCTGGCTGCACCATGGAGGATGCGCCAGTGCTCCAGTGGGTTCTCTCTTCAGGCATGTAATGAAAATTCTTTCAGTTGAGGGGGCTGGAAACCCATCGCAGACTCTGCTTGATGACAAAAGTGTGTGGTGATTAATTGCCGCACACATACCTTGTTGGACCTTTAGAAATAGAATCCGAGCCAGCTAGGGGGACACAGCTTCCCTTTACAAGCTAAATATATACCGATCGACTGCCTGACTTCACCCTCAGTCACAAATTTCTTTGTCTCTCTAGGCGATATTTCTTCCAACGGAGACTGTTGGTTCCGTCATGCATCAGCCTTCAAATGAGCTTCCCTCCTTGGAGTTTCTTAGAATGTCCCGTGCAGTTTCAATTAATTTGACTCCTGCTTTTTGGTTACTTGGGGTAGGAGGAGAGGAGAATAAGGTGGAAAAGGAGAACAGATTTCCTAACAGTTTATCAAAATTGTTTTTGCCTCGTGTGGTTTGCTGATGCCCTTTCTGCTGTGTCTGTGGGTGCTTAGAAGCAATTTATGTTGCACTAGGACGGTTTTTCTTTCTGAAGTTTGCATTTGAAATTCAAATCTCAACTGTCAGCAGACCAACTGCGCCTTCTCATACTGCCCTTAGCAAGGTCTCTTATGGCATATCCCTCAAACCAGAAGGTTTTTTTTTTTTCCTCAAGCACAGAAGATGCCATTCTAGCTGGTGGGATGAGAGAGAGAAAGATCGAAAATGACAGGTGAAGGCATCTTGTTTTCAGTGACAGGGACTGCTGACAGTCCGGTGCCTCCCATTCAGGTCATTTCCTTTCGAGCCTGTGTACCACTTACAACTCCATTCTGCTCACCTCTGTGAGCATTGGCAGCATCTGAATAAATGAGAATTTAGGATTAGTAACTTCCCAAGAAAACTTTCTCTTTCAGCATCACCATTCCTTGAAATAGGTTGGTGAAAAGCACAGCACCTTTTTGTCTGCTTGTTGAGGCTATGAGGCAGGACCATATTTGGTCCAGATTGGCCTCCAACTTACTAAGTAGCCAAGGCTGACCTTGAACTCATACTCCTCCTGCCTCCACCTCCCAAACACTGATTGCAAATAGGCACCACCACAGCCAGCCCAAATCCTTCCAGAGAACACAATAAAAGTGACCTTAGGCTCTGTATGTCCACCGACATGTGTAGTGTTCTTACCTTTTTTTTTTTTTTTAATTCTGAGATTGAGTCAATCACACCCTGGGTTTGGGGATACAGGTTAGCACTCTGATGCTGAGGTATATCCCAGGCCCCACAACAATTTTAAGAATAACTGTATGAAGGGACAGAAATGATTCTTGGGAGGTAAAAGCACTGGCTATTCTTCCAGAAGACCCAGGTGCAATTCTCAACCTCCATATGATAGTTTACAACCATCTGAAACTCCAGTTCCGAGAGACCCATTGCCCTCCTGTGACCTCTGCCAGTACAGGCTTGCACATAGTGCAGACATATACATGTAGGTAAAACACTCATAAACATCAACAATAAAATAATTCTTTAAAAGACTAAATATTAGATATTTCTAAATCTTGTCACCACTTTAGTCAAACTTACCAGCCTAGGTTACTGTATTTGTAATAATCTTGTATAATTCAGCTTTGCAGAAGACTTGAATTTTTTTCTTTTAAATTTACTCATGCAAAAGGACTTTTGTACTTCTTTTCTCAGGCAAGATAGCCTGTTAAGAGTCGATGGGACAACCATATGGGAATGACACACAGTATGAACACTTTCCTGATTATATCATGTGACTAAATTTATTTTCCAAGTCTCAAATGAACAAATCTGACACTTCATAAAATGCATTAAAATATCTTCAGGCATGGATCCATAAAGAGAAGTTTTGCAGGCTGATTCCTATGAGTTGTTGGACATGTTCTCTGATGGCAAGCGATGCTCCCTATTATTTATGGCCTGAATCCTTCCTGGGATTTTGGATAATAAGAATTTGAAGAAGCATCGGGAATCATCTGCTACAATTTTTGTTTGCACACAAGAACGTACTGAGGGCCACAGGGCTAAAATCTCATGGTCAGCACTCACAATGGGTTCTCAAAACTGAGCTTTAAAAGCTCTTACATCCCCTGACCCCATCCCCTAAGCATCACTGATAACTCATAAGTATGGGCACATTTTATTTCTGTCTCTTTTAAAAGATTTTTAGATTATTTATGGTTATGTGTGTATACTATGAATGGAGCCTGTGGAGGTCAGAAGATGTCAAGATATCAGATCCTGGGGTCAAAAATGAGTGTGGTTACGTGAGTGCTGGCAACTGAACCCATGTCCTCTTCAAGAGCCTCAAGAGCTCTTTACCACTGAGCCATCTTTACAGCCCATTTCTGGTTCTTCGAATCATTTTTAGATGGAAGGAAGTATAGGATTAAATCCAAACCACAAAGAAACATACCTTTCTCCATTCTTTTTTTTTTCTCTTCCTTGTTACACAAAGAATAATCCTGGGTTTTGACTTAATTTTTCATCTTAATTCTTGCTCATCTTCTCTTTTAACCATAGACAACAGATTTTAGATTTTTCAGTATTCAATCACAAACCAAATTTAACATTAGCTCTCTCTCACTTGCTCTCTCTTTCTCTCTCTCTCTCTCTCTTTCTCTCTCTCTCTCTCTCTCTCTCTCTCTCTTTCTCTCTAAAAGAAATGTGTTAGTTGTTTGCTCTTGTGTAAGAAAATTTCTCCAAACATTGGGGCACTTTTATTTCTTGTACTAACGATCAGCTGAAAACACCCACTACAGAAAGCATAGAGAATAAATAAAAGGGAAAAAACAAACAAATAAGCCACCAGTTGCTACTAGACAGGCTTTACCAGCTGCTTTTCTGGTAGGCACGGAGGATACATAAATGAAGGGACCTCCGTTGCCAAGCTGGAAGACTGATAAGGACCCAAACAGTGCAGCTTTCCACTTACCAAAACCTATGATACCATTCGTCCTCTGAATTCCTAACCTGTTTGCAACAAAGACCAGAGCTAAGCCCTTAATATGATTTACTTCTCAAAGAAAAACTGACCACTTAATGGCAAGTTGATTACTTTGGTCATTGCCCTCGTGGCGGTAGAAACCTACTCCATGGGTGATTTTGATGAGTCTTTAAACCTCAACCAGTGCCAATACCTAGTATCTTACACAATGCCGAATCTACAAAATAGGTACTCTCAAAGCATAGTATCTGACTAAGGACACACTTATGGGAAATGCCAAGAGCTGGTGTTGTAGCCATAGGAAATTGTAACCTGTAGTCAGAGATAAAGTGAACTCAAAAAGTGCATAGAGGGACACATTGTGCATGACCCTTGACCAATCAAGTAAGTCCGGAATTTTATTTTAAAAGTATTCTCATTTTTAATTTCTCATCCTTCTGTTTTGTGATCATTCCTTTCAACTACATACTTTTCCTTCATTTCCTTAATCCAACCCAGTGATGCCATACCAAGGTGCTAGCTTCCTGGAGCAGAGAACAAGGCATATCTAAGCAGAAGATGAATTGATACAGGGGTAAATGGAGGCTGTCACACACTCATAGCCTACTTCAAAGCAAAAATGGAAAAGTATGACCACAACCTCGGGTTGGGTCTCATGCTGACCTTCAAGAACCAGCATCATTAAGTTAAAGAACTCTTTCTAGGGTCAGGACTGAAGTGCTTGCTTGGAGGCAGCAGTCTGAAAGGTGGTCTTGGGCTATGTCAGAAAGCTAGCAAAGCAGGAGGCAATAAGTGAGCCAGAAAGTGACACTCCTCCACAATTTCTGTTTAAGGCGTTCCTACCCTTTTTCCCCTCGGTGATGGGTGGCTTTTAGTCAAAGTTTTAGCATAGCAACAGAACAAAACTGCAGTTCTTGTCTGATGGAAAGTTATTTAACCACCATTCTTGTTTGTCTGTCTTTAGTGTGATAAAAACACTGACTAAAAACAACTTTGGGGATGAAATGGTTCATTTCATCTCATAGACTAGAGTCCATCATCAAGGAAATCCAAGGCAACAACTCAAGGCAGCAACCTGCAAGCCAAGACCATGGAAGAATGCCGCTTACTCGATTGCTTCCTTTGGATTACTTGGCTATTTTATTATTTATTTTTTACGTGGCCCAGGACCATCTGTACAAGGATGGGACTTCCCAAATTAGGCTAGGCCCTTCCACATTAATCAGGAACCAAAAATAAAAACAAAAAGCCCCCCCCCCCCCACAGATCAATATGATGGAGGCAATTCCTCAACTAAAATTCTCTCTTACTGGGTATGTCAAGTTGACAGCCAAGACTAGCCATGACAACTATTACAAATTATGGCATAGATAGATGAGAGAGAGAGAGAGAGAGAGAGAGAGAGAGAGAGAGAGAGAGAGAGAGAGATTGTTTTGGACACAAAGAGAGCTGAACACAATAGATTAAGGGAACAAACAAACAATAAGTCTGAAAGCAAAGAAAAATAAATGAGGCTCCCTCCACCCCCAAAAAAATTACATGTGTCATTGACTGACACAGAAAAAGCAGAAAGAACACAAAATTCACATAGTTATCGCACAGTAAGTTTTTTAGTGACCCCTCCGGGTACAGTTGCAAAACTTGTATGGAATATAATCTGTCAGGTTCATGTGGTAAGGACTTGGTCCCCAGACAGTGGCACTGTTTTAGGAAGCTGTGAAAACTTAGAAGGTAGAACCCAGCTCAAAGAGACAGGCCAGTGAGGCAGGCCTTTGAAGCATACACCTTGTTCATGGTGTCCTGTCTATCAAGAGGCAAGCTGCTTTCCTTACTCCGTCTTCCTCCTGCCTCCATGATGTTCAGCAACACTTCAAGTCTAGGGCCATGGAGCACTGCCCTTATATGTAAACAAACCAAAACCATGAGTTAAAACTCTTTATTTCTTTAAAATTTCTCCTCTTGTGTATTTGTCACAGGGATAAAAACTAACATAATGACTTTCTTAAGGCCATAAAATATAATTATTATCAGGAAAGTATTATCATGATATTGGAAGTATCTTGACGTCTCCAAACCCAGCCATATGCTGTGTAGCAGAGAATATGAACCAAAGGACATTATCAGCTGTATTTTAAGATTCCATCAGTCAGAAGATAGTTAACTATTTTAGATGAATATTATCTCCCTTTTCCTGAATGTTCTCAATATGCTCACTGCTATTTCTCAACATTGGCAAGGTTATGTAATTTCCTTTTTTGCATGTAATCATAACAAAGATGAAATTTCTAGAAACTGAAGTTCTTGCAGGAAGAACGTGTGTCAGTATTCACTCATATGTTCAACAATTAAGCATTTTAGTACAATAAGGGAGAGATGAATAAATAGGACACCACCATGCAGAGCACTGCTCTAATGGAGCATGTAAGAAACTACTTAAGAGATGCTAACATACCTATGTGGCCCTATCCCTTTTACCAGCCCCCTCCCACAGAGATTTTTTTTTAAGTAGAAGCTAAAATAATTTAGGCTTCCTCAGAATCATAGACGAGAAGGTGAGCAACTTCTGATGAAGAACGGCAAATGGCCATGAAGTATTATGAAAGGAAGCGAGAACAAGAAATGATATGAACATCGGATGCCAAGCTTTCCACTTTGGAGCTTGATAGAGCTGAATCCATCTGAATCGGAATACATTATCCTCTCACATATTTCGGAAGGGTATCACTGGTTCAGTGAAGAGAACTTAACCAGATTCAAGAGGTACCGAATGCCTTGAGATAGCTGTTACCAAATGCCTTCAAATAGTTATGTTTCCTATCTATTGACCAGGGAGCAAGTCCCTGGAAATGATTCGATTTGTAACTATCATCTCTCTTCCTTCCAATATTAAAATACAATATTATATCCTGTAAAATGCATGTATTTTAACATATGTTTATTCATAAACATCTCGCTAAGTATTTCAAAATCTCAAATGTAAATCTCACCACTGTCTGGACAATTATATTAAAGGGTTTTCATGTTCTTATTCAGTTCCTCGCATTGACATTAGTGGTTCATCAATATTAAAGAGGCCTGCAGTATTGTATCAGCTAATCATGCCAAAGACTATCTTTGGAATCTGTCAAACATAGAACCTGGCTTCTATTTTTACAACTTGATGTGCAGCATGGGCTGATTCAACTATTTTTAAAACTATCAATCCCGCTCTGACTAGAAGAAAATGATCAGCTTTAAAATGCATGCTTTAACCAAGACAAATATCACCTGAGAATAACATAATTTAAATGCTGGTTCTGAGAAATAAAAATAGCAAATACATATTCTGCTTGGTTCTTGGGCAAAAAAAGTGCTCTGAAGGGACTCACATAATGTAATCAGAAGGCAAAGAAGCTGCCTTCTCTCGGCAGCTCACGTGCGCTTGGGCTTTCAATTGACACTGGTGCAGGAATAGCTGAGAATTTCCTGAATACCCTTCTGAATAGGGGGATTTATGCCAAGACATGTCCCCAAACATGGTCATGGCCACTGGATATTCAGAAATGAATAGGAAAATGTCAAGGTCAAAGGATAAAGAACATCTTCACACTGGATTTCATTGTCTGGGCAGAAACAAGGGCTTGGTTGACATCCAATATCTAGTATGTTTAGGTATTCATTGCTAGTAATTTGTGGCACATACACACATACATTATCCATACACACACACACACACACACACACACACACACACACACTATTCTGTTTTTACAATACTCTGCTGAAACTTGGGAAGAATCAAAAAGGCCAAGAAAAAGCCTGCCCATAAATCCTTTCAAGCTGGTTGATAGACAAGAGTTTTCCCAAATCTGAGCTGAGAATCCAAATAAGCCAGTCCAATAAGGTAGCTATAGATGACATTATAGAGCCTGACACACGGCTATGAAAGGTTTTTAAAGAAAGATTTATTTGCTAATAATCAAAAAGCCCAAATCAGGTGTTTCTCATGTTGACTAAAGCCTCTGGATATAGTTTCCTCACTTTCCAGAGCAATTCTTCCATTTACAGCAAGGAACTCAGGCCAGGATCCGGGCTCTCATTCCAAGTTCAAGATTCTTTCACTTCTTGGAAAGGTAAGAATTTCAAAAGCACACTTCTATATGTGGAAGTGAATTCTCTTCTTGTTGTCTGAGGTTTCTGTCCTGCCCGGTTCCCGTAGTCGTTAAGTCCCAAAGAAATCACACAGATGTCTACATTAATCATAAACTGATTGGCAAATGTTCCTCGTGCAGCGTGTTGTTTGTCAGGTTCAAGGCCTCCGGGTTCTGGTACACTATCAATGCTGGACTCTCACTGGAACATTTGCAAGTAAAGCCGTTTGGACAAAAGAGTCTCCTGCATGATACACTGTTGTTTCCAGTGCCACTGAGAGGAATGAAGAGGCCATGGGGGAAGAAGATGGAGGAGGAAGGTGGGCTTTGCCTGTCTGTTTGCTTGCTTGCTTGCTTGCTCAATTTTTTTTGTTTGCTTGCTTTTTTTAATTAGTTTTCTTACTTGTATTTTGGATTTCTGTTTTATTTTTATTATTTCTTTTTAAGTTTTCCTTGGGAGGACATTGCAAAACTCAAGGGCAGATATAGAGGGACTGGGAAATGAGTGGGATTGGGGTGCATGCTGTGAAATTCCCCAAGAATTAATAAAAATTACATTTATAAAAAATGAAATCACATATAAGAATAAGCGAAGGGACTGGGAAAGAAGCAGGGGTGGCCCTCTAAGCATTTTTCCTCATTGTGTGACTCGGTGCTACATTCTCAATCTGCATAGCTTCAGATGAAAAGTCACCACTATTGAAAGGACGTTTGTGGGTCAATACGCATGTGGTCGAGTGTGTGTGCTGTATGCACATATGTGTGTATTGTGCACACATGCATGGGCACAGACAAGGGCACTCTTGAGGACATCAGAAGACGATACCAGGTGTCTTTCACGCTCACTCTCCCTTATTTCCTTGTGACAGAGTGTCTCACTGAACTCAGAATCAGGCTGGCAGCCCCCAAGCCCCAAGCCACCCTCCTCTCTGACACCTACAGTACAAGAGTTACAGGCATGTGTGGCCATGCTCAATTTGTTGTCTGGCTGCTGAGGGTTATGCTCAAGTCCTTACCACACTTATGAAGAAAGCAGTCACCATCCCCTCCCCCCCCCCCGAGCCATCGCCCCATCCCTGCAAGAGCTGTGGTTGTGCTGCGACCCACAGGCCCATAAGCTTGTGTTGCCTAAGCTACTAAATTGGTGGTTATCTGTGTCGCAGGAATAAATGGCAAGTATTGATTTAGAAGATAATACGGGCACTTATATGAGGCCACTCTGTCCTGACCTCTGACCTCTCAACAGAGAGTCACTTCTTTTGTGAAATGTAAGCCTTAAAAGGATGTGTTTTGTTTTTTTTGTTTGTTTGTTTGTTTGTTTTTTTGGAGACAGGGTTTCTCTGTGGCTTTGGAGCCTGTCCTGGAACTAGCTCTGTAGCCCAGGCTGGTCTCGAACTCACAGAATTCCGCCTGCCTCTGCCTCCCGAGTGAAAGGATTAAAGGCGTGCGCCACCATCGCCCGGCTAAAAGGATGTGTTTTGATATGACTTTGGTTGTAAACCTAATTTGTTAAAGAAATAATATGCTATATATAGTGTTTAATAATACAAACTCAAAAAGTGTCTTCCCTAGACGAAGAGGAATATTAAAATGATAAAAGTGCCCTTCACAAGAATAAAATTAAAACAAGACCTGTGGACTAATAACAATGATGGTTTGGTGTGTTAAATAGTACGGAAAGAATGTGGGCGTGGGCTGGGGCTGGGGTGTGTAAGGAAGCAACTTCATATCATATTTTGCTCGATGTAAGGAACAGTTGTCTAAAAAATTGAGTTGTGTGTCTAAGAAACAAGCAGGAGGAAGTCACTTAGGAAACCAGGTTAGCATAAACATTTGTATGTTGCCAAGGAAGATCAAGCATCTGTTCTTGTTTTCTTTCAGCACCAACATTCTTTTAAATTATCCTAAGAAACAATTGTGCTGAGTTTAGTATATTAACAGCATCTAAAAGGAAAACTACAGACAGATCACAGATGGCAGGAATACATTTACAGACCAGTGCAAAGGGGAAAGATAAAAGGTAAAGACAGGAAGGAAGAAGGAAAGTGTAACGTGAAACGCCTCCTGAGGTAGCACTGCAGATTCCTGTGCAGAAAACACAAATGTATGTAGCCCTAGTATCACAGAGACACAGCTAAAGTTGGATAAAATGAAAACTTGCCCCAGAAAGAACGGAAGGTTCTAGATGATGCAGATATGTGAGAGAAATGTTGGTGTGACAGAGCAGAGGGGCGATAGTCTTGCTGATGGATGACATCATACTTTATAAGGAAATGATGATATCAAGAGCTCCGACCAACAACAGGAAATAGATTTGGGAAATTTTAAATACAGACAAAAATAATCGGAACGTATTACTTACACACAATTGCACGGAGAAATGTGCACGGTTGGATGATCTGCCGAAACCGAGGGACAGAGGGAAGGCAGGACCATTGATCCACAGGGGATTTTAAACGAGCAAAAACTGTTTAGAGACTGTGCAGTAGAAAAAAAAAATTAAGGAAAATTTGCTTCCTAAATGTGCTGAAATGTGTTTATAGCCTTACATAAATTATTGAAGTCAACATCCTAGAAGCGCATTTACACTTTCGTCCTTGGAAATGAATCAAAGGCATAATGAGGAAGCCTGGAGCAGGGATGCTGTAAAATGACTCCAGGCTGCCTGCACTCACAATCTAATGGGCTTGGTGGGATTAAGATACGCTTAAAGGTTGGCGTCACTAACCTTTTTATGTCTCCTCTCTCCCTTTGTGTAGTATCGGGTCTGACTAAGTGGGCTCTGTGCTTCTTGCACTTCTAGAGTTGAACATGATGCCTGTCAGTAATGACTATGTAATATTCTGCTGATCCCCATCCAATTTTTTTAACCCAAACCTCAGCATGATAACTCACCATTCTTATGTCTCTAAGCCCTCAGTTTTGAGTCGAAACTCTCCTATTTCAACAGTATGAGGCTTTTCTCTTTCTGCAACACAAATGTACTCCTTCCTCAGCCTGTGTCTACACGGCTCATACTTCACAAATTGTTGGGAGACTCCTTACTAGGACCCACGCTCAGACTAACCCAAAGTGTTTCCACCTAAGTTGTCTGTCCTCTTATTCAAATCTCTTCTCATTGGCTTCTTGACCACACGCAAGATTTTGAATGTGTGCAAATTCTCTGCTGCTACAAAACAAGAGTGAGAGATGGATCTCAAAGGGCCAAGCAGAGTGAAAATCAGCATCGAATGTTCTACCAACTCAAGACTTCCCAGCTGTTACAAACACTTGCTGCCCTTGTGGGGGACCCAGATTCAGTCCTCAGCACCCAAATCAGATGGTTCACAACCAACAGAACCTCCAATGCCAGGGGCATCTGGGGCCTCTAGCTTCCATGGACTCTTATCCTCATGTGCTCATACCTAACATACACATAATTAGAAACATACAAATAAATATTTTAAAAGAGAAAATTTGAGGATCTCCTGTGCATGAGTTAGATGTGAGCTATCACCTTTATCTGATAAACAGAGCCTTCCTAAAGGAGGAGTCGTGAGACATGTCTTCAGCACCAGGAGTTGAGAACATCACCTTGAGAACTTTCAACCCAAGGACACCATTTTCTCCAAACATCTTTCAGTTGGCAACCAAATGTTACAGAAGTAAGAGGAGAAGACCTCCTCTTGAGTCGTATTTAGGAGACAGCTGGCTGAATGTTGTTTCAGAAGGCTGCTGAGCCGGAAGTCCTTGGCAAATATTATTAATCAAGGCTCTATAATAGATTAGGAATGGTGCTAGTCCATCACAACTCAAGGGGGAATCCAAAGCAATCGCCTCTTTGTTGAAGGACCACCAGAAGTGTCCTGAGCTTTCTGTGCATAGTGCTCTATGAGATTAGTACCACTATTATCCCATATTACTGTTGAGGAGGTAGAGTCGTGTCCCATATGGTCCATGATCTAGTAAGGGACACCATCAAGACTGGGCCACAGGCAGGCAAAGGTAGAGCTTTAGAGATTTGTGTGCAGTAAATGCTATAAAGAAACACACATGATGTGGACTCCACTGCCAGGAGGGACAGATCCCATTCGAAGAGGCAAAAAAGTCATTTAGTTTTTATTTTCAGTGGTTGGCTCTTTTAGGCCTCCCTAATAGCACTCTGTCTATGCTATGACACACTCACCAGTAGGAACAGAAGGTCCTGTGGGGTGCAGGGAAATTCTTCATTAATATCTCATCAGTGTATCTTCACTGCTTCTGCCTTGGAGCACAGATTGTTTTCTCCTTGGTTCACACTGGACCGGTTTCCTCCCTGTCAATGTCAATCTACCAGCTTTCCTTTTGCTTGCTCTCCATTATTTATTAGCTATCCACTTAACTCGTCTGTACAGAACTGGTAAAGCTTAATGCTGCTCCTTCATATTAAATTAACTACCAGTTGCCAGAAGGATGTGGCTTCCCTAGAACTTTCTGAGCCCAGGAAGATGGGGTGAAGTACACAAGAAGGGTGGCTGGAAGACATATATCAGAATATGAGCTCATTTTCCTTCCCAACGTCCTCTCTTCCCCCAACCCAACTTTCAGTGTTGAGAGGTTATGACTGTGAGCATTTAAAGCTTGAATTGCTGTGATCTGTTCAGCGGGTTTTACAGCAGATGCAACTTATTTTTTTTTCTTCTCTTGATACTCAGGAGATGCCTCATGAAATAAGAACCATGGCACTTCACATGCATGCAAATGAATAATTAAATTGCTAAGAGAAGGCCCCGCTGTTGTTTGGAATAGGTATTGAAGAAAAAAGAAAGAGAATCATCCTACAAAAATATGCTTGCAAAGAAAGCTTATGAATTGCAACTAAAAAAATACTTTCTTTAAATATACTGATTTTAAATCTAGGTCATTAAAATATATTATCAAATGTCATTGGTATGAAGAAAATCATTTTATATAAAACCATATCCTAGAGGGTAGCAGATGGCCTGGTACCTTGGGCCCTTGCTCCACCCACTGTGATCCATAAAACACTGGGTTGGGGTGAAGAATGTGGGGACTCTAGTTCTGTATCCATTGGGAGATGCTGAGCACCCTGAAATAAATCAGTTATCATTTATGGGCCACTTCGTCTACAAAATGAGACCATTTAATTATGTGATCTGGAAGCCTATTTAAGCTATGACTCTGTGGGCGCTATCACAGACAGATTTTAAAGGTACTGAGTAGCAAAATCTAAACTAACATGACCTATTTTTTGCTCTACTTTCAAACAAGAGAAAACAGCAACCTATAGACAAAGCCATTCAAAAAAGTCTCACCCTCTAGCCAGAAAGAGCCTTAAGGCACAGTTTTGAAATAGAGATTTGAAGTATACCAAAATATACATACATGAACAGAAATACAGCAAAGGCCATGCCAATGCAAAATGATCGTTTTTAAATTACTTGGACAATGGCAACAAATGACATCTTCACTTTGTGGGTATTTTAGATAGGGTTTCTATTGCTGTGATAAAAACACCATTATCCAAAGCAAGTTGGGGAGAAAAGAGCTTATTTGTAGTTCATCATCAAAGACAGTCAAGACAGGAACTCTGGGAACCTGAATGCGGGAGCTGATGCAGAGGTCATGAAGGGTGTGGCTTACTGACTTGCTCGGGATGGCTTGCTCAAATGATTTATTATGGAATCTAGGACCACACCTAAATTGTCCGGGTCCTCCCACACCAGTCACTAATTTAAAAACCACTCCTATAGACTTGTTATAGAGACATTTTCTCAATTGGGGTTTCCTCCTCTTAGATGACACTAGTTTGTGTCAAGTGGACATAAAATTAGCCAGTATAGTGGGTGGACTTGGTGAGGGTCTCCAGAGATGAGAAGTGTTCACTTCCTGAGACTGGGCTTGTCAGAACATAGGTCCCAAGGAAAAAACTAGCAGACAGCAAATCGCAAGGCAGCATCAGCTCACACACTCACCTCCTGGACCCCTGGCAGAACCGCTCACAGACCCTATTCCAGGGATGTGTTCACTCTTTGCCCACAGAGGAGGAAGTGACTCCATCACTCCCTTGTTTGGGAGTTTCCCCTGTGGCTCACCTATCCACAATGACTTATTTCGGCAACAGCACACCTATCCTGTCTTCAAACACTACAAATCAAAATCAGTTCCCCTTCATTTGTATAGAGATTCCTTCACACAAACTCTCTCAGTGATGTCCTTGCTAACCATGAGATCAACAGGATGGGATAGAAGATGGGCTAAGAATATTTCATAGACTGTGATTCTCAGTCTACTAAATTAAGCTTGACCAGCATTATTTGTAACATCAAAATAAAATTTATGGGCGGGGGGGACAAAAAAAAAAAAATATTAGAGCATATTTACAAGCCCATTTTCCTTTTCCCTGTAGGTCAATGTGAAATGTTACCCTTATGCCAGAATTATTTGTTCAAAGATCCTCCATTTTGCTAACTACGCTGGTCCCAGATGCTTAGACAGAACACGTTTGGCTTACTGCCTAAGCAAGGACAGCTCAGAGTATGTTCCCCACATTCCTTAAGAATAGAAATGGAAGACCCTTTAGAAAACCAATTGATGTATTTCTCCCTTAACTATCTAACTAAACATTCATGCACCCATATTTTTGTATCAAACTTCAACGTAATCCTCCCAACTACAAAAAAAAAAAAAAAAAACAAAATAAAACTGTAAAGGTTCCCATGGAACTTAAGGAATAGCTTAGTTCTGTTCTTTACTACAGTTATGTAAAATAATAAGTCACACACCTTGTATCTATCATTTCATTCATGATAGTTTATCTTAATTAGCAACTTAATGGGACGTATTGAAGGTACCTTTTTCCTAATTAAAAACCTTATTGATGTGTTATTGTAGTATGTGAGTTTGTTGCATGTATACTATGTATCATATGTACAGATCATTGTGTAAAATTGTGGATTTGGTTCTCTCTTTTAGCCCTTTTGTAGGTTTTAAGTATTGAACTCATGCCACTAGGTTGTGCAGCAAGAACCTTTACACATAACTCACTGAGCCATCTTGTCAACCCCTTTTCTATCATCTTACAATGAATTGGGTTTCACTGTGACATTTTTAAACAAAATTTGTTTTTCTTTCTGCCCCACCTCTTCTTCCCAATCTCATGGTCCCTCCTTTGTACCCACTCACCCCTAGACACTAGCTCCTTTCTACTTTCATGTCACAAAAACCCATTTGCTCACCCATCCCCAACACTTTCTAGTCCTGCTTGTCTCGTCATCTCCTGTCTAGTTTCATAATCTACCCAAACTTTCACACACCCTTATTATAGACACTCAAATATTAACTGTTAAGGGCCCCCTATCAGAGAAGATGCAGTCTTTACCTTTCTAAGTCCTGGTCACCTCATAAATATAATACTTTCCAGTAACACCCATTTTCCTGCAAAAGTCATAATTTTATTTTTCTTAACAGCTAAGTTAAGCCCTGTTATGCATATATGCCGCCTTTTCATTATGTATTCCTCTATCGATGGACATTTAGCCTGGTTCTATTTTCTTGCTATTGTGAAGGTAACTGAAACAATGTGAATGTGTGAGGACATTATTTGTTTTAGAATCACCATGGAAACAAACCTCGGGGTATATCTGTGAGGAAGTTTCCATATTGGGTTAGCTCAAGTGGGAAGACATGCTCAAATATAGACAACGCCATTTAATGGGCTAGGGGTCTCAGACTGAATAAAAAGGATAAAGTGAACTGAAAAGTGGTTTTCATCTCTCACTCTCTCTCTCTCCTTCCTCACACCAGATGCAATGTGATCAGAGGCCTCTTGACGCTATGCCTTCCACATTAGGATGGGCTGTATCCACCTGAACTGTGAGCCAAAGTAACCCGCCCTCCACTGGGTTGCTTCTTGAGAAAAGTAATTTTTTGCCTTTTGGAAAGTTAAAATATTACAAACTTATATTGTTATATACCCATCATTATTCATATTCTCAAAAATAACAAAGGAAATAAGGAAAATTAGCTTTAAATATATTAAAAGTGTATGGAAGTGCTTGCCACTTTGCCAAGTATATTCTAGGAATTCAATGAATGCTGTTTGCTTCTCCCATAAAATTTGTACTGAATAAAAAGGAAACTAAAGAGCAGGTGTCATCCAAATTTACTAAAAGAATTAAAATAAACAGGGCATTTTCTCACTAGTCATGGACAACCTAAACGGGCGTGTAATGCCAATTTTGATACTTTCCAGGAGTGTACTAATTCACTGCCAAAACTAAATAAATAAATAACAACTAACGTACCACATCGCTGAGCATTCTAGCAGTTAAAAATTCTGTAATGAACCACTGTTTGTTTCAGCTACTTAACCCGCTCAACCGAGGCACACCCCAAAGGAACCTTTAATACAGTGGCTAACGATCCCCAGGCTGCATTTTTAAATGTTTGCAAAACTGAATATCCCAATGGGATGAATCGTTAAGCACTTCAGGGTGGATGAGAGGAGCAGAGAACAACAACAACAAAAGTCAGGATCTGGCAATTAGTATAAGACTGCCACAAGCCAGGCAAGCCAGGAGACAGCAGACACCAACCAGTAGGTGGTCCTGCCTGGAGAGAGGATTTGGGCAACACAGCTGACCGCCACTGCAGCCCCTGCCCCTGTTCAGCTCTTGTTACAAACCCCAGGAAGTCTCTCTGCTTGGGTGTTCGGGAAAGGCACAGTCATGGCTCTGCTATTGACCGATTAGACGCCCTGATGGGAAGTCACCGGGATGCCACTCTTGTCCTGGCAGCACTTCCCACGCCTCACTCCCACACCTCCTACTTAAGAACCAGCTGTGTTCTTGGGAAGTAGCCACACCAGTTTTCAACAAAGCCTGTTTTCTATCTGGGGTTCTGGCTTCCACAGATGAAACTAAGAAATATAAGGCCCCATCTATCTTAACAGTTCTTCAGAAACGGAGGACTATGTGGCTACCTAGGCAAAGGCATGTGCTGCTGTGGGTATGTGTTATACCCTGTTTTCACCCTGGCAGAAACTAACCAAGAGCACCTTGACGCTCACTCTCAGTTCAGTCACTGACAAATCAGGCCTTATTTTTTTTTTTTAACTGATTAAATGTATCATCCCCTGCCAAATCACTTCTATTGTTCCCAGGCATTTGTCTAGGATGCGCAATTGTTCCGGTTCTTCAGCCACTTAGCTGCTTTTCTTTTCACTTTTAGAGACATTTCCAGAAATGATCATCACATCTGGGAGTCTGCACTTCCTTTCCTACCCAAGAGCAGACCACAAGGACAGCCCTGTCGTCTAGAGTTATGCTAGAATATGCGCCCTGAGCTTCTGCCAGAGACTGTGCTTGCCTGTCCAGGCGCTCTCTCATGGAGCTCAGCAAAGCCAAGTTTTTCACCTTCTTGGGTGCAGAGATCAAGGAACATGACTACGAAAAGTTTGGTCTTGCTAGGAGGTTAGGCAATTTCTTTGGGCATTAATTTAGGTGCTCATGGAGTCCCACTTCTAGCTGAGGAGCTATTAGAGAGTTACTTTTCTTCAAGAGTGGGGCTCCTCTCTGGTAGATCAAACATGTTCCCAGGGATGGCTGCACATCCCAGAGTATTAACCAGCACTAATTGGATTGAATTTTTTTATGAGGACATAAGGGTGGCTCTGGGAACAGTTCTGGAGGGGAATGAATATGATCAAAACATTCTGTGTGAAATTCTCAAATAATTAAGAAAAATGTACATAAAATAAAACATTTGAGCTTGCTAAAATGTCAGCAAATTTCACTGGGTCTTATTTTCAAAAGCAGAGAAACAGGATAGGCTTGTTTGCCTCTTTTGTGAATCACAGTCTTATCCTGAAAGTTTTTATTCTGATTTCTCCCAATAAATTTTTTTTATTCTGTAAAGCAATCTACACGAACCAAACACGACTGCATCTGAGCCTTAAGCTGGGCACTAAGGACCATGGTGAGTGGAAAGCTGAGGCCTGGCTCTCCTGAGACCAGCTCACAAGTTGAGCTCACATAAATGTACTTAAAGCAATCAGAGAGCAAAATAGGAAAAGATTGTTTTTGCTGACTACTATGATGTAAATAATAAAAGAACTCAAGAGAGAAAAAGAAGAACTAAGGACTCATTGGCACAAGGCCCTTTTTTGCACATGGACCTATAAGATGTATATAAATTGGTGTCTTTGGGATTTAAATATATATATAGATATATATAGATATCTATCATTGAGTCGGTGACTCAAACAGGGAAAACAGAAAAAATAATGCATACCTTTAATAAACTCATAGGAGAGAGGACATGGTAGATTGTCCTATCCTTGACTAGAGAGCAGGAGACTGCATTTTCAGACTCGGTAGAATGTAGACAACGCCATATGTCAGACTTCAATGCGTTGAGAGCGGTATGTGGAGCCACTCTTTTCCTAGAGCCATTTTCTACCTTTAGAGGTGCAGGCCTGAAAACCTGAGGGTGTGAGCAGAGCTCTTATTTATTTGGTTTGTGTGTATGGGTGTTTTGTCTGCATGTATGTCTGTATATCATGTACTTACCTGGTGACTTTGGAGGCCAGAAGAGGGCATCAGATCTCCTGGAGCTGGAATTAGAGACAGTGGTAAACTGTCATGTGGGAGCTAGGAATTAAACCTGGGTCCTCTGGAAAAGCAGCTGGTGCTCCTTAACCACTGAGCCAACTCTCTAGAACATGGGGCAGAGTCTTTACAGGCATGAGAAGATTAAGGATGAGGACTGGAATGCATGTGGCCAGGAAGATCTTTGCGTTAGGACTTAGAAAGGCTAACAACAGCAGAACCAGAGTAAATCCAACACCAGCCCTTGAAAAGGCTACCGCTTATGTTACAGTCAGCATAATCTGCTGATCAAGGCTGTGATAGACAGGAGCAAATGTCAATTTCCTCTAGAGAAAGGTAGCATCATCCTAAATGTAATCTTCTTCCTACACATTTGCTAATGTGGCAAATAGCACTCAATCAAAAATGTCCAGGCACTGTCACCAAAAGATAAGGGTATTGGCCTCCCAGCCTATAGAGCCTCCTTCCCTGACCAAATCAGGTTGCCCAAATATTCTTGACTATGTGGTCTTTTACTAGAGATGGTTGACTTACCAGGACATATAACCTTAGAGAAAATTGTCTCTCTCTCTCCAAGCAGTTAACAATTGTCAATAGCTCCACATATTGGAGAGGGATTGCATGCCCAGCTCCTCTTGCCTTGCTATGATTTGGTCTGGCTTGGACTTACACAGGTCTTGTACATTCTGTTGCAGTCACTGTAAGTTCATGTGTCTGGCTTCCCTGCTGTGTCAAAAAAAATAATGTTTCCTTACAGTCATCCACCACCTGTACGTGGAAGTTTCCTGTCTTGGATCCGCTCAGATGTAAATACCCAGCAGCCACTTCCCAAATTACCACACAAAAGTTATATATGCTCAGTCAGTATCTCAGGTTTTTTAATAACTAGCTCTTACATTTTAAGTTAACCCATATTTCTTATTTACTCTCTGCCATACGGTGGCACCTTTATTAGCATGGCACCTTCATCTCCACCTCCCTCTGTACCTGGCTAGCATCTCCTCTGACTCTGCCTGTCTCAGTTTTGCCCTCCTGCCTAAACTTATGCTGTTCAGCTATTGGCCAGTCGGCTTGTTTATTAAACCAATCACAACAGCAAATCTTCACAGTGTACAAAGGTATTTTTCCATAACAAGCACCTCAGGGTCTTACACTCTTTCCACAATGACACCTGAGCCTTTGGAGGGGGATTGTGGTATAAATGTTCCCTTTAGGTCTGGGCATTCTGCAGCCTCTTATCTGTGCCTTGGCCAGTTGTAGGTCTTTTGTTAATCACCATTTACTGTCAACAGAAGCTTCATAGTGAGAGATACACTGATCTCTGGGCATAATGGAAAGTCATTAGGAGTCACTTTAAGAGTGTGTCTACTTAGAAGAATCTCCTAGAGATTCTTGAGCCTATGAACTGTAGAGCCTGATAATAGTGCCATGGGTTTCAGTCCACTGAGTTGAACTCAGATCCAATCATAAAGTGGCTGGTTACTCCCATGACGCTCACACCACTATTACACCCAGTGGGCCTGCCTTTCCAAGTCAGTCCTTACAGAAGCTTGAAGCGGTTATAGCTGGGTATGATCAATAATTGTTTTTCTCCTCTAGTAGCTTGCCTAGTACCTTCCAGCACTGTGGAAGCTAGCCAATTGGGATAAAGCTTCCCACACCACACTGGATTTCTCCAGGCCCTATGACTCATACACAGGATGTCTTCAGCACTATGGTCTTACCATCAGGCTCTATAGAGTAACTAGGAGCAATGGTAATAGCCTGAAATATTTGAGGGTTCTAAAAAGACACTTGTCAACAACTCCAAAAGAAGTAACTCATACCTGGCTCTGGGTATTTCATTTGTTAACATCTATTATCTAGTATAAAAGCATTGTTGACCTGTTACAGAGTGACTATATTTTAGCTCACACTCTCTCTCCCTCCATGTTTCCTCCTCCCTCTCCTTCCTTCCCCCCATTAAGTAATATATATATATATATGTGTGTGTGTGTGTGTGTGTGTGTGTGTGTGTGTGTGTGTGTGTATATATATATATATATATATATATATATATATATATATATTTGAAAATTTATACAGTGGTAGATTTTCATATCTTTTTCAAGGGGTCTTTAGTGTTACTTATTCTTCTCCCTATCCTCTCCTCCACCCTACTTTCTACTCCTCAACCCTACCTTAACCCTTCCTGTTTCATCATTCTCTTTTGATTCTTTAAACCAATACATACAATTCCCTGGGATGTCCCTCCCCATGGCCCCTTAGTAATTTCCTGCACTTTATCTGTATTCCAAATGAAACATACATAACTGAAAATTTAAAGCTAGCATCCACAGATACAGGAAAGCATATGGCATTTTTTTTTCTGTATCTGGATTGCCTCACTCAGGACAATTATTTCCAGTTCCATCCATTTACCAGTAAATTTTGTAATTTCATTTTTTAATAGCTGCATAAATTTTGTGCAAATATATTATATTTTCATTTTCTATTCATCAGCTAGTGGACATCTAGACTGTTTCCATTTCTTATCTATAGTGAGTAGAGCAGCAATGAACACAAATGAGCAGGTATCTCTAGAGTAGCATGTGGAATCCTTTGGGTATATACCCAACAGCGAAATAACTGGGTCAAATGGAGGAGCTATTTTGATGCAGGTATCTTTTGGTGATGCTCAATACTGATTTCCACAGTGACTGCTCTAGTTTGCATTCCCATCAACAGTAAATAAATGTCACTCTTTCTCCACACCTATCATTTTTTAAATTAAGTAAAGCCACATGAAAGTTTTAATCTGCATTTTTCTGAAGGCTACAGATGTTGAACTTAAAACATGTTTGCCACTTCTTTGGCAAACACTTTTAGTTATATGACCCATTATTTGTTGAATTGTTTGTTTTCTTGTTTAATTGTTTGAATTCTTTGTATATTATAATATTCTAGATATTAACCATCTGTTGGAGCTGGTAAAGATTTTCTTCACCTTTCTGAAAGTTGCTTATTCAGTATAGTGATCATGTTCTTTGCTATACAGAACCTTTTTAGTTTTATGATATCCCATTTATTGTTGGCCTTAATTTTTCTGCTTCTGAGATCCCGTCCATAAAGCTCTTTCCTAGGTCAGTGAGCTCAAGTGTACTCCCTACTTTTTTCTCTGTCTCTGTGAGGGTAACAGGCCTTATATAACGCCCTTGATCCATCTGGAATTGAGTTTCATGCAGGAGGTATCACCATCCCATATTTCAAGTTAAAGTACATAGCTGTAGTAATAAAAACAGCGTGTATTGACATAATAGCAAACGTATTGATCAGTGGAATAGAATCGAGGACCCACATACGAACTCACACTTCTACAGTCACTTGATTTTTTACAAAGAAGCCAACAATATACATTGTAAAAGGGACAGACTCTTTGATAACTGATGCTGGCCACACTGGATAGCTGCATGTAGAATAACAAAACTCAATTTTATTCCTTATTCTTCAAAGAAATGAGATAAATGTTTCATTATTTCAGTCATATAAAGTGAAAACATCAGGGAAAAGCTCATCCATGGCACACTAGCTGTTGATGAGTAAGGACAGAGTGAGAAGGAAGGGAGAATCTAGGATGTTCAGAGCATACTGACCAAGATGAAGGTCACATACAAACACACAAGAAAAATTTATCATGGTGTACATGTGCAAATAAACTTTGTATATTGATTTTTATTCCTCAATAAATGCTTGACTCAGTTTTTATTTTAAGAATAATAAGTACACAGGAGCATAGAAATAAGTAAACCCTTTCAAAAGGAGAATATTTATGCACACAGAGGCTCCAAACACTTTGTTATCAGATTGTGACTAAAATAACTGGTATTTTATATTGAATGAGATAAAAGGGGAAAAAACTATGAATTTGTATAGAGTTTCCGAAACTAGTTTTATGAAGGATGAAGTTGTAATTATGGCTTTAAAAGTCTAAAATCAAAACTGAATTCAACAAATGGGTTTGTCAGAAGATAAAAGGCAGCAGAGGAAATAACTAGTGAACTAAAAATTGTAAATTATTCCAAATATAACAATGAAAACTCAAAAATATGGAAAATACAGAACAGAAGGAAGGGACACATTAGAAGTAAAGAGGAGTGCCAGCCAGATGACTCAGCTTGCCCCCTGAGTTCAATCCCTAGAACCCACATGGTACAAGGAGAAAACCAGTGCACACAAACTGTCCTGACATCCACAAGCATTGCTGGGGCGTGCACCCCTTCCTAGGAATGGTAAATATAACATAATGAAAAAAACTTAGAGAATTCAATAAAAGAGAAGACAACGAAGACAGTGTAGGGTAAAAACGGTATTTCCATATGGACTGAGCAGGTTGTAGCTATATATTTACACACTCATATCTGTAACAAGAATTAAAGAAAAGAGGCCATGGATTTTAAGGAGAGGAAGCGAGTGGTATATGGGAGGGTACTGGAGGGAAGAGAAGCAAGCGGAAGTGCTGTGATCATGCTGCGTTCTCAAAAAATAAAAAATAAAAAGCCTAAAATACAGTTCTTGAAGAGCTAAAAGGTGACTAAAAGGACGCTTTAAAACAGGTTTTAAATCAAGACAAAAACTCCAAAGAACAAAACTTAATTTGCACCACCTCATACTAAAATGCCAGACAAAGAGAAAAAGGTTTTAAAAAGCAGCCAGAGGGAGAAAACTATCTTTTTAGAAGCCACAATTATATCAGACAGTTTAGTTCCTAATACAAGAACTGGAAATAAGAGAAATTGAAATAACATATTTGAATGCTAAAAGACAATAACTACAAACCTATAATTCCACGTGCTGTAAAGACAGTTCCCC
This sequence comes from Microtus obscurus, assembly GCA_963919715.1. Lineage (NCBI taxonomy): Eukaryota > Metazoa > Chordata > Mammalia > Rodentia > Cricetidae > Microtus > Microtus obscurus. The sequence continues at coordinate 1,593,740 of CAWTZC010001434.1, forward strand.
AAGATAAACGTAAAATGAAATTATTTTTAGAGAAAAATTTCATCCCTGCATAGAATGAGGTATTGGCCACCTTCTTTGGGCTCGGTGAAAATGAGGTCCCACGAAGATTGAGGCCGTAAGGGACAATGGCAGTGAAAACAACAAACCCAAACCGTCTTAAAGAGATTTTTCCTGGGACCGGAACCATTTCTTCCTCCAGAATTCTCAATCCTGCCCTCTGCCCTTCCGTTTGTAATGTTTCAGAGGAAAACCAAGCGCAGCTCTCTCAGCCATCCCGGAAGTTTCGCTGTGGCCCTCTGAAGCCCTGTCAGACAAACACATATGTGTAGGGAAGAAAAATGTGCCGTATCCAGAATGACCCAAGAGAAGCTCAGTGTCACAGGCTCGGTGAGAATGGTCTTCATAGGGAACTCGTCAAAATCCCCACAGTTCCGGTTCTCTAGTTACCGGTTGTGTGTCTCCAACTGGCGTTAATCTGGTTCCAGTCACTGAATCAACAGAACTGAAGCTATTAGTAGTGTTCCACCATGCTATACGAAATTCTCCCTACTAAAAATACTGCTTTTCTTGTGCAGGTTTACCTATGTCCTGCGCCTAACTGCAGCCCAGCACCCACTTCTAGATGCTGAATGAGGCCCGACTTCCCACTCCTCCTTCCTGTATTACTTTGTCCCCTGGTTCGGCTTTCCTGCTTCTCTCTGCTTCTCAATATTGCCTTTCTTAAGATGCATGTCCATGCTCTTTAGTCCTACGTGAACTTACTCTCTCCACTTCATCCATAGACAGTTTCCCTGATCATTGCCTCCTTGGATCCCAAGCAGTGTTGGTGACTGTGATACTCACTTTTGCCCCACAAGCTGTGTGTGTGTGATCATTCTGGAAGACTATCACAACGCTGCTCATTCAGGGGTAAGGAGCGAACCAAGGCTAGTTTTGGACAGTTACAATAGCTAACATTTTTTGAGCACTTACTCTGCCCTAGGTGCTATTCTTTATAAAGGAAAAAACAAAGACGCAGGACTACACAAAAGAATTACAGCACTTGCAAGTGCCAAGTCATGACCTAAATCTAGGCAGTACGTCTCCCAACAAAGTCTTCTGAACCACCTGCCAAGCTGGCTCTGTGAAGACATCTCCTTTACAGCTAAGGAGGGGTCGTGTTTCTCCAGGAGATTCCGGTAGAGGTGAGGGGACAGGGGAGAGTATATCACTGTCCTCTTTCGAGCTCTCACTTTTTGAGGGAGGAATCAATGTCATTTGTTGAGTTTGTAGCATAGTGTGTCGCAGAAAGAACAATGAAGGGTACCTTATATGCTGGAGTCTCTACTATGGTGTATGAGGCTATCTCATATGGGCCTTAGATCTGACACTCAGAGTGGCGTCCATAGATGAGTGCTGGACTGAAAACCGTGTGTTGCTTCTTCCTGACCTAAGGATAGACCTGAGAATAAACATCTAGACTGTTTTAGAGCAAACTGACATTAGCTTATGAGAGACTTCCCTTAAACCTATGAAGATAATCTCAAGTGGTATAGAGCCAGCAGAACTTTGGAAATTTAAACAACAGTTAAAAGGACTGGATCTTCTGTGTAGCTAGCTGTAAAAGTTAAGACTAGAAAGGAATAAGATGCTGGAAGACACCATGGCTCACTGATTTCATTATGATCCCGCATGCCTTCTAACAGCTGAGCTACAGTCCATGAAGAGAGAAAACAGCACTTTCTCAGAAATGTCTGCACACTCTGGGGAGCGGTAGAGTTGAACGTGGGCGATGCATGCAGAAACCCTGCTGGGTATCATTGCCCCATGCTCTGTGACCTACATTACTGCAGCAAAGACAGTGAAGGAGAGCCCCCAACCCCCCAGAATGCCACGGCCTTAGCTTTGGCTCCTCTCTGACAGTCCCTGTAATCTTGATAAAGTTTCCCTTTGAGCCTTGGTGTATTCGCTTTGGGGGAAAGCAGAAAGAAAAGCATGAATAAGGAAGAAGTTTGCCCTGGATAATCCTAAAGGTTTCTTAGAGCTTTAGTATTCAATTGCTACCCATTCAAAGGTTCTGAGAAATGCCACTCATGCAAGTCCACATTTAGCCTTTAGCTTTCTAAGAAGCTAGCAAAGAAATACAAATTAGAAATTAAAAATAGTTACCCTATTAGGTAAGATAACACTACACAAGGCACATGTTCCTTATAAATGAATTGAGGAGATGCCAACGTAATTTTCTAATATTTTTGGAAATAATTGCAAAGACTGCTGTATGGAAATGTTTTGTCTCTTATAGAATATACTGTGTTCTTGGTGTAGCTTCTTCATGAGGTGTGTGTGTGTGTGTGTGTGTGTGTGTGTGTGTAAGATTTCAAGGAAAATACTCACCTGAGAAAACATTGCTTCCAAATCCCTAAACTCCCTATCACTATTCGACATTCCATTTGTCTTTGTTCTCAGAGGACTAAACTCTAAATCTAATATTCACTTTCTACCTTGATGGTGATGCTTAGGTTCTCCATGTTGAATCTGGTGTACCGTGATTCAATGGTTCTTCTATAGGAACTGTAGGAATCTGTGAAGTAAGAAGTAAAAAGTAAGTTAGATAATGAAGAGCCAAATGACCCAAAGCTTTGCTTCTATTTGATTGCAACACTTCATTTTCTTTCCATTGATTGTAGATTGTTATTGGTCAGCAGTCTCTGAGTGCCTTTAATTTTTATGTCTTTAGTTTTGAGAATGCCGTACATATATACAATAAAATATGATCATATTTACACCTCTATTTTCTCCTCCAACTCTCTCCATGTCTCCCCCAAACTTAAACCTTTCCAAATTTATGTATTTCTTAATAATCAACTAAGTCCAGTTAGTGCTGGAGATGCGCGTGGATGTGGGGATCCACGGGAGATGCGCGTGGATGTGGGGATCCACGGGAGATGCGCGTGGATGTGGGGATCCACGGGAGATGATGTGGGGATCCATTGGCGCATGGACACCTACTGTGGCCACACTCTCAAAAGAGAGTGATTCCCCCTCTTTCTCCAATAACCAGCTACCAATAGCGCCTTGGTTAGGAGTGGCACCTGGAGATCAACTCCTCCATCTATACTGGATTGGGCTGGCTTGATCCTTTGCAGGCCTGGTTCACACACAGCTGCTTTGATTTCATGCGTCTGACACCCATGTCGTGTCCACAAGACAGCATTTCACAGCATTCCTGCTTGTCCCTCTGTCTTACATTGTTTCTGCCTCCTGTTCCCAGATGTCCCCTCAGCCTAGGTGAAGAAGGGGGCTGGCACAGATGTCCCATCTACTGCTTCTATAAATCTCCTGTTTCTCTTGACTTTGTTGGAAGTCTCTCACTGAGCTTTAGAGGTGGCGATAAGACTGGTTTCTGCAGAACAAGATAATAAACCCTAAGTGGGTCTTCCCCTGGTAATCTATGTCTCAGCGGGTGTTTCTGCAACCCTTTGGTTTGTGTTTAATGATATGCTCATTTATTCCTTCACATGATTTTTATGAGAAAATAATGCTGCAGATCATTTTCTAATCCATAGTTTAATATTTGCAGACTAACAAAAAAGCAATTCTGCCGTCAGCACCTGTTCAAGGACAGACTGCTTATTTCTAGATACACTATCAAGCACAACATTAAATAATGAAAAAGGGATTATGTCTGTTCTTTAGCAAAAGCAAATTCCTCTTCTTGCTCCATAATTACCTTAAGAGAGCCAAAATGCAATCGTTAAAAAATAATTTAATTATTTTTGCCATTTGCCTGTCAAAAACTAATGTTAATATTAAAGTCCTTCTGAGAATTTCTTCACTGAACATATATTATATGATTTTTTTAGTTAAAGCTTTTTAAATTAAAAACGCATTTTTTAATGCTCTAGACTTGGGGGATGTTTATAATAGTGATTCAATGTACTGAATCTGAGATTTTGTTTTAGCAAAGCAATAAGATAAAATTCCTACTTCAGTGGCAAACACTGAAGTTTTAGCGTCCTTTGTTAATTGCCTTTCTTTCCTTGCTGTGAGGGTCTCAGCCTTGGAAAGACACTAGCTGAAGAGGAGAGTTGAGGTGGAGTTAATTGAAAAAGTAAAATGAAGAGATCAAGAGCCTAAATTTCTTGTTTATTCCTGAAATTTTCTACTTCATATCAAACTCTTAGCCATAATTTACTTTCAAACATTTTATAGCTAAAACCCCAAACCTATCATTCTTATATTGACATGTAACAAGATTGAGACTCTGCTTTAACAGCTGAATTTGCCAATTGCTTTGAAGCTTTTCTGAGTTTTATTACTCATGATCACCCCTGTTTAAGGAGAAAGTTTTTATAACAGTTTATAATTTATCTTTGGCCGGTACACGTGCTCTGCCTGCTCCAAGGGTTTGTGTTATTTTCATAAAATATATTTTGATCAAGTTTTTTTTCTTTCCCATCTCTATTCAAATCCTCCCCCTCCTCTATGTACATAAGACCTCTCCCTCCCTGCTCTGTGAATGTGTCTCCCTCCCTTCTTTCCTTTAAAAAAAAAAAAACAAAGCAAACAAAAGCCAATAAGACAAAAAAAATGCAAGAACAAAATGAAATGAAAAAGATCACACACAAAAGATAAAGAGAAAAAACATGGATTCATGGAATTTATTTTGCATTGGCCAATTGCTTCTGGCCATGAGGACTGCCCTGGAGTATGGTTGCTATACACAGTACCACTCCATGGAGGAAACTGATTTTCACCTTCCCAGAAGCTAACACTTGCAAACAGCTTCTAGGTTAGGGCTGGGACCCATGCCCACATTCCCCTCCCAGTGCTGGGACCCTGTCTGGTTTGAACACGTACAGGCACTGTCCATGCTGCCAAGGTCTCTGTAACTTCATTTGGGCATCAGCCCCATTGTTTCCTTGGAGTCATCACCACCTCTGGCTCTTACAATGTTACTGCCTCCTCTTGTGCATAGATCCCTGAGCCTTGATGGGAATGGTTTGATGAGGACATTCCATTTATAACTGAGTGCTCCAAAGACTCCCAGTCTTTGCCCATTGTCCAGTGCTGGGTCTCTGTGTTAATTCCCATCTACTACAAGAAGAAGCTTCTCTGACAAGGATTGAGCAAGACACTGATCTATGGGTATCTGATCTAGGTTTTGCATCTGTACATTGGTAAACCCATGACTCCCTCGAGGGAGCAAACAAGACCTCATAATCACACTGTCTGTGGCAGAAAGCTGAGGAAAAAAGGTGACATCTCAACTATTGTGGTGTTTCTGTCCATGCCCAGGTTTGGGCTCATATTCTTCTTTCAGAGTTCAATACAATTTAGTGGATATTCAATAATGAAGAAAAGATATGTCATCTCAATAAACAAAACTGCACAGCAGCCATGCTCAGAGAACCGAGTCCTTCCGGTGTGTGCAGGTATCCTTTCTCTTTGACTCCCTGGAAAAGAGGGAGGTTGGGAGGGGTTGTTGTATCTTATTTGTGTGATCATTTTCGTGCATGTGTATGCATGCACCATTTCCATATCTGATACCCTTGGAGGCCAGAAGAAGGTGCTGGATCCCCTGGAAAGGGAGTTATAGGTGGTATGGGCTGCCATGTGGGTGTTGGAAACTGAACCAAGGTCCACTGCAGAAGCAGCAAGTGCTCTTAACTGCTGAGCCATCTTCCCAGCTCCAAGGGAGGTATTTAATGCCAATTCAATTAAAGATGCATTGAATCCCATTTACTGATGTTAGGCCATGTGTTGCCAGGTCTACTCAATTTATATTTCTAGAACAAATCTTCTTTAATGCCTGCATTATAGAACATTCCAATATCATATAAATTTACTACCATAGTAATATAAAATGTCTACCTGGGTCATTATAAGAAGTTATTTATTGGTGCCATGCAAGCTTCCAAGCTAGAGAAGCAACCACTAGTCCTATCTACCTATGATACCAATAAACCACAACAATGATATGATATGATATCCCACCTGGCTATGGAGGAGGCTGCTGCGAGCCACATGCCTCAGTCAAGATGTTTAGTCCATGGGCTAGAGAGATGACTCAGCAGTTAAGAGCACTCACTGCTTCTCCAGATGACCGGGGTTCAATTCCCAGCACCCACATGGCAGCTCACAACTGTCTGTAACTTCTGTTCCAGAAGGTGTGATAACCTCACACAGACATATATGCAGGCAAAGCATTAATGTATATAAAATGCAAATAAATTATTTAAAAAAAAAAGATGTTCAGTCCAAAGTAAATGGGTACAGAGAAGCTTGTCTAGGCTTTCCTTATACACTATAAATTAGGTACCAGCAAAAGAGTTCTCCCTAAATAAATTTTAAGGGAAATAAAAAAGAGATTGTATGGATAGACAACTAAAATGCCTTTAATAGTCATTTGTGTTCAACAGGTAGTAGGGTAAGGAACAATCACAGCATATAAGGAGCAGAAGCGATAAGCAGAGTCTTGCTATACAGAAAAGACTCCCAAAGGAAACGGAATGTCAGGGATGTGCCCTGAAGGATGAATGAAATGGATGGAGCACAATGAAATGGCCCTGTGTCGGGTGAGTCTTCCATTCAATCCGTCTCCAGTTCTTTCTGACACACGGTCGGCTGGCCTCTCCAATGATACATTGTTTATGCTTTCTAGATTATACATTTGAAGACCCTAGAATAGTAAGATAAAGCTGTGCCAGTTATGTGGACTTAAAACTTCCCTTTGGAATATGAGCATTCTGTCTATTTCCATCACTCTTGTTAGTCATATGAGAGGGAAACAACTTTCTTGGAACACCAGTGGAACGTGGACTATTTGCCTGCCTGTGTTTCTATGACTCTGTCCATAGGCAAGATAAAGATGCTTGTTTAAAACAGCCTCATTGGGCCCACATTCAAATCATCCCATTCTTCATTCTAAGTCTCACTGAACAATCCCTGCACTGTAACTGGCTGCTAAAGTCACATATAAGTCTGATTCTATTTACAATGGGCCCCTGGTTCCTTTTTCCACCTACAGATTCTCACACAGTGAACTGGATTTCCTTAACAAATTGTCTTGAGTACTCACATGTGTAAGAAGCTATTCTTAATGTCATAGAGGTTTTACAAACTTGTATGATGCTAAAATCCACCCCAATGTCCACCAAGAGTTGAATGAAAATGTCACATGAATATGTGTGTTTGGTGATTTTTTTTCCAATGCAAAGAGAAAAATAAATATGAAAATGGAGGATGGAGTTGTAAGTATCATATCATCAAATGACGTAACTCATATGGGGAAATGGAAGGTGGAGTTGTAAGTATTATATGAAATGAGGTATCAGAAAGACAAAAATATAGACTCACATGTAGGTCCCAGCATATAATGTATATTACATAATAAATACTTGGAGGTGAGTGTGAATGTGGGTTGTAGAAGTGGAAAGGCGACCGTGAGAATGGGGACAGTGTGATGTGTAACAGCCCTGACTATCCTGGAACTCACTTTGTAAACCAAGGCGGCCTCAGACTCACAGAGATCCACATGACTCTGCCCCCCTTGTGCTGGGATTAAAGGTGTGTGCCACCATGCCTGACACTTGACTTTCCTAATTCCAGGTAAACTGAAAGGCACAGTGGTGGAATATAGACGAGCAAAGCTCAGACCCTCTTATCCAGTGACTTCAAAGTAGGAACCAAAAGATGAGAGTTTAAAGACATGATGCCAGACAGAGGAGGAAAAGATCATATACTGTGGGAAGAAATGCATCTCACATGGAGTTATGGATTGATGGATTCCAGGTGGCAGAGACTATGGGATTTCACTCAGCAGGTACAGAAAGCAGCAGGTGTGGATGGGGAACGTGGGCTATTTGCTTGGGAAATACATGCCCAGTCTCATGCGACTGCAGAACATAATTTTGACATGTGGAGTAGCCCCTGTCTCCACAGGGATCTGTTCCAAGACCTCAAGGGATATCTGAAACAGCAGATAGTACTGAACCCTGAAGGTACTATGTTTTTTTTCTCGCACACATATTGTGGAAAAGATTAAGTTATAATTTCAGCACAGTAATCAACAAATAGCAGCACACTTTAAGCATATTTTAAAAGTATATTTGAAAATTATACATTATTTCTGGAACCTTTTCATTTAATATTTCCAGATCACAGAGAACCATGGGGGACTGAAACTGCAGAAAGTGGAGCTGTGGGTAAGGCAGGGGACTGGGCCAGCGGGAGAACAGGCAAGGGATGCAGTAGAGAGGGGCTTGGTTGCGGGGGTACCAGTGATGAGATTAACTCTGTTCCTCTGAAACATTGACCTGTCGGAGGTAATTGGAGCAGATTGAATTAGTTTTAGGCAGTCACCCAGCCTGAAAGAATCTCATTTCTAAAGAACCAGAGAACAGAAAGCAAACAGCATGGTAGAAAGACCACTGTGTGCACAGGGTCCCTCTAGGGATGCCCACTCCACCTCTTCACAATGCTATTTATTTAAACCATAGAAATGTAATCAACAAATACTTGGTAGGCATTTACTGCATGCCAGACACTTTGCAAGGCCTAGGGGTCCCAGTCTTCACTAGACTGCTAACAATCTAATGTGACAAAGGGATAAATCACCATCCACAACATTCCAAGGGGACCGGGGACAATGGCTTAGAGATTGAGAGCAATTAACTTCCACATTCTTCTTGTGAATTTACTGCCTGGGTATTTTCCACATGTTGACTTCCAGTAAGAACTATGCCTGACTCTTTCTGTTGAATGTATTAGTTTCGATTTATTGAAGCTGAAAACTTACAAGAGAAGTCTTACCAGACAGGACCTTGGAACTGACTGACTGACTCATTCATAGCATGCCCAGACAGGACACTGCTGCCCTCAGACTAAATTTACCCAGGCTGGTGCCTACCTGGTCTACCTACTTTAAGTCTATATTTCTACAATTGTGTTTAAACTACTACAACCCAGACATTTTTCAGAACTGTACAAGAATGGATTTTAATTCTAGTCTTGAAATAAGCAACCTAAAAATTGATGGACTGAGAATTGACTGACTTTAATCATAAAGGAAAATAAATATATTAAAAATGTGTATGTGTTGGTAAAGACATACACAGATACACATTCACAGGGACTAGACATAAATATACACACACTGAAAGTCAGGTTCAACCTAAGTTTAGCATAAGCCTAGGTAGTCAAGGGACCCTAACCAATGCTAACCCCAACCTCAGGCAATAGAGAATGATATACAATCTCATTTGTTGAGGCTAATACAGCTTAGTGATAAGGACTTTGCCTTGGGACATTGTGTTAAACTGGTGAAGCACATTTGGGAGATCACCGGGCAACCCCATCCCCAGGTCCACCTATAGACAGAGTCTCTGAAACAGTTGAGATGCTAGAGAAAGACACAGAGGGCCAATCTTTAGAATTCTGCCTCACTTGGCATCACCATGACTGACTGCAATGGTACTGAGCTGTCATAAGTCAAACATTGGATTGATATTTGTCATGGACCTGTTATGAAGGGTTTGTAGGGGTGTGTGGATTACAAATGTTAGGTAGAATAGGCAGAGATATGAAAGAAACACAGAGACCTAGAAGAGTACTAAGAGAGCTACTCAGTGAATACTGAATACTGAATCCACCTGTGTTTATTTCCCAAATGCTTATATGGGAATACAATCCAAAAAAAGAAGAAGGCAAAAGACTGCTTTAATATGACACAAAGGACAACCAGAATGGTTACTTGTTTCAGTACTTGAGACATCAAGCCTTTATTTCCTGAGTTAAGCATTCTGACATTTTGGGCAGGATATGCAGCAAATATACCTTAGACCTAGTATCCTGTAGGCAACCACTCCCCATGCCAAACCTTCTATTTTAAAATGAAGGAGCAGGGATAGACTTGAATTTTCTGACCTCTGGTCAGGGAAGTACTGATCCACCTCTATGGACCACCTAATGTCCAAAACACCAAGTAACCACACCCTAGGTCAGATTATCTTGTTTGTAGCCACACCTGTTGTCAACAACTTTGAAAAAGTAAAAATAATCTCAAACTCTCTGACCTTTAGTCAAGGTGGAACAGGACTCACATCTGTGGGCCCCCACATTGAGCCACAAGGCCACCTCAGAAAGAGGCGGCCCATAAATGTGCTTCTTTTGGTCTGCATCAAGTGTTCTACTTGTCTTGGAGGATACAGTCTTGGGATACTACATAGCTTGGTGAGCACAGATGTGACATGTGAGCTTGTATCTAGAATATCAAAGATAACTCCACCTAGAGCTGGGCAAACCTCCTTGGTGTCTGACCATAGACTAATAACTGTTGATAAGGTGTCTGAGCCTAGTCTCGTATCAGGGAGAGGTTTGTGGGAACACACCACTAATTCTATATATTCTCCTGTTCTTTCTGAACATCACTCCAGCAATGAATTCATGACAAACACAGACATGGCTTGCCATCTAGTACTGAAACAGTGACAACATTCCTCTATCGGGCATCCCAGCTAATTAGGACCTGGGCACCATCCATTTCTGAGAAACTGAAATTTACTACTGTCTTAGTAAAGCCAAGAAGACCATTTAGAACCATTGGTAAAATAAGAACAAACTATTTCAGATTAGAAAGACTAAGAAAAATACAACCCTTCAATGCCAAAATGATATAACTGCCAATTATATCCAAAATCTTTTAGGAAATCCTGACTTCATACTCAAAAATAAGATGCCAGAATTGACCGGGCAGGAAGCTGTGGTAGAACACTAACAAAATTTAATTCAGCTGTTTTAAGAAAAGGAACTTGAAGGAAATGTAAAGTTTCTAATAGTCAACCATAGAAACTTAACAAACAAATGAAAACAAATCTGAAAACCAAACGTATCACTGAGCTGAAAAATACATGCAGCAAAATTCAAAGCCCTGGGGGGAGGCTTTAATAACAGGGTAAATCAAATACACTAAAAAAGCTAGTGGGCTCAAAAGATATGCACAGGTTATGAGTAGACAATTATCAAAAATGGAATAGCCACAAATGGTCAATAAGTATTTTTTAAAAGTGTTTATTATCCCTAGTCATCAGGGAAATGCAAATTAAGACGTAACAAATACTGGAGAGAATATGGAGAAGATATAGAATCAATGATGCGTATCTGTGTTTATTAAATCATCTTAGCATAAAAGAACAACAGCAGGTTAATCACCCATGAGAGGCTAAAAACCCATTAGTGGCTCAGTCCTTGAGTCTGATTGCCTCAACAGTCCCAACCTAGTGCTAAAAATCTAGAAGAATCCTGGAAGCTACTGGTCTTTAGTCCATGATGGAAATTTAGAATAACTGGTTCTGATGTCAGTGAGGGAATCAGCAACTGGGTAAATCAGTTCCGCAGCAAGAGGAATGGTCAAGAGAACAAAAGACAAATCAGGTGGGTTGAATGAAAATGGCCTCTTAGGCTCATAGGAACTGGTACTAATGGGAGGTATGTTCTTGTTGAAATAGATGTGGCTTTGTTGGAGGAAGTGAGTCAATGGGGTGGGTTTTGGGGTTTCAGATTTAAACCAGGCCCAGTGCCTTACACTCTCTTCCTACTGTCTGCCAATCCAGATGTAGAAATCTTAGCATCTTAGCTACCTCTCCAGAACCATATTTGCCTACATGCCACCATGCTCCCCACCATGATGACAAGGGACTGAATCTCTGAATTCTAAGAAAGCCCCAATTAAATGTTTTCCTTTATAAGAGTTGCCATGGTCGTGGTGTCTTTTCATAGCAATAGAAATGCTAACTGAGACAACTAGTAATCCTTTTTTTTTTTTTTGCCATATCACAATTATCTGGGCTGCTACCATAACTGCTAGGTCTGTCCTCATCAATTAAGGCCATCAGGACAGTACTTCAGGTGTGGGGTCCCTATTCAGGTGATTCCAATTTGTGAAAATTTGCACTGAAACCAACCATAATAAGCATCTTAATATTTGGCCTCACCACAGGCCCAGAGTGGCCCAAAATGGAGCCAGAGTATGGTCTGAAACTTTGAGCCAAACATGAGTCCTCCTTCCCTTAGATTGTTTATGTCAAGTATGTTGTGACAGTTATGTGAAGTCTGACCCACATGGTTGTATTTTACAAAACAAACGAAGCCAGAGATATTACACTATCTGACTTCAGAACATGCTACAAAACTCTCTTAATTTAAAAAAGCATAGAATTGTTGTAAAAACAAACATATAGGCCAGTAGAACAAAGCATGCATCCTATTCTAAACCTACATATCTGTAGCCAAATTTTAACATAGATGCAGGTCAGTAACTGCAGAGTTGCAATTGCTGGTTAAAATAGCAATAGATTAAGGATCAGCCATTGTGCTGAAGTTAAAAGAAGATTTGGCACTCTAATGCGGGGCATAACCACACAAACAGAGAAGTTATGCCAGCTGGCTCTACCACAGTTGCTATCTGGGCCTCTGTGTAACCACTTGCAATAGTTGGCTGCCACTTGCCAGGATTCTAGGATTTTAAGGCTCACTCTTGGAAATTGTGCGAGGAACTTGAGTTTGCCCCTGACACCACAGATGAGCTGAAAAGTCAGCAGATTTTATGAGATACCTGGGAAGTCCTTCAGGGAGAAAACATCACAATGTAGGGTCCTAGGAGCTCTTATGGCACTACTATGGGTGGTTTGAAAATAAAAAATTTAAAAGAGGGGATAAATGACTTATCTGGGATTGACAGAATGTCAATTTTAATCGCTATCAGTTTGGTAATTAATATTTTATCCTTTAAAAAGTAGTTTGATAACTACATCAAATATGATACTTTGACTAAAAAGGTACAAGCTTTAGAAAGACTTACTAATGAAAATAAGAAAAATTTGACTGATAGATATGTCTTAGAAGGATTTACTACTGATAAGGTACAAGTTTTATAAAGACCTACTAATGAAAAGAAAAATACTCAGACATAGTCAGAAGAATTTAGAGCAGAACCTACCACACCATTGCTTTATGAAACTGAAGAGGATCAGCCTAATTTACACCACCCTTAACTTATCCAATTATAATACAGGAATGACTAACAGATGACAGAAACCCCTAAGGCTGTGTAGAAGTTAATTGGAATCCTTTAGAAATGCTAGGTTTGAAGAGATTTAAGGAAACAATTGTTTCATATGGCATGTATTCACTTTGTAAAACAGATGATAAATGCATGGGCAACTAGTAACAGAATTCTTCCACAAATTTGGAAAGATTTAGTTACAGAAATATTCGATGTTGGTATTCAATTACAATAAAAAGCATGGTGGAGAAAGAAAGCTATGGTCATAGAACAACAAAATAGGCCTAGAGGTAACAAAATTTCCCAAGACCAGCTTCTCTGTAAAAAAAAAATTCACAAGGACAATCTATATTGAATGATTTCATCTTGGTTCTCTGTTGTATAGCAGCTTTGAGTGTTTGGGACAGGACTGAAGAATCAGGAAAGAAGACTGAGTCATTTACTAAAGTTATATAAGGCCCAAAAGAAGCCTTAGCTGATTTTTATTCATTTGTTTATTTATTTATTTATTAAAGATTTCTGTCTCTTCCCCGTCACCGCCTCCCATTTCCCTCCCCCTCCCCCAATCAAGTCTCCCTCCCTTGACAGCCCAAAGAGCAGTCAGGGTTCCCTGCCCTGTGGGAAGTCCAAGGACCACCCACCTCCATCCTGGTCTAGTAAGGTGAGCATCCAAACTGCCTAGGCTCCCACAAAGCCAGTACGTGCAGTAGGATCAAAAACCCATTGCCATTGTTCTTGAGTCTGAAAAAGCCTGGGATAAAACCGGACTCGCTGAACATAGCTGATTATTTTTTTTTAACAAACATTGACTTCAGCTGCAAATAAAATGATATCAGATCCAGAAGTTAGAGAGGTCCCCGTGTCAAATTTGGTTCAATCATTCCCTGTCAGCTTTAGGTAAACTTCCCTATAGAGCAATTAAAAGACTTAATGCCTGTTGTTAAAAACCATATTGCTCTGGATGACAGAATAGCTTCAGCAGATCAAACAAAACTTTCAGGAGGGACCGTAAAACAAGCATTTTGGCAAACTTCTATAAATGATCAAAGATCAAAGCTAAAAATATAAATAAATGACATTAAAATTAGAATTTAATGAACATAGGTACAAATGTAACAATACTTTCACCAAAATCTTGGCATCCAGATTGATCTCTTTAGGAGATAAATGTTCAGCTTCTAGGGATTTGAACTTTATCTCAGGTAAAACAAAGTACAAGATGGATCAAATGTATAGGGCCAGAAAAACAGATAAAATTAAAACCTTATGTCACTAACATAGCAATGAATTTATGAGAACATGATTTGTTACAGCAGTGAAAAACACAGATTAACATTCCTCCAATATCAGAAACAAACTATAAATTAATGTATGCTTCTGAGGAAAATATTGAAAGGCATTATCAAGAACAGACACTGAATGTTCAATTTGTGCATAAGCAGGGCGTAACAGATGCTGATCTTTCAAAGGTACCAGCAAACCTACCTTAAAATGGTTAACTGAAAAACCTGTATGGGTGAAACAATGACCTTTGATATCAGAAAAATTATAGGCATTAGAACAGTTGGTACAGGAGTAACTAAATGCTCAATGTATTGAAGAATCAGCCAGTCTTTGGAATTCTCCTATATTTGTTATTAAAAATAAATCTGGAAAATGTAAAATGTTAACTGATTTTAAGAGCCATAAATAAAGTGATTCAGTCAATGGGCTTTTTACATACTGGAATTCCATTGCCTTCTTTATTACCTAAAGGATGGTCTATTATGATTGATTTGAAAGACATAAATTTGAAAAATTTAAAAATAAATTTTTACTCTGTTTACAAGGACAAGACAGAGAGAAAGATGCCTTCAGAGTACTTTTCCCCAGCCTATTAAAAGGTCTCAGTGGAAAATTCTTCGACAAGGAATGTTAAACAGCTCTACCTTAAGTCAACATTTTGTATGACAGTCATTAGAACTAATATCTCATTTATTTCCACAATATATAATTTACCATTACATGGATAATATCTTATTGGCTGACACAGATGCTTTAGGAAAATGTTTAATAAAGTGAAGAGAATTCGGCCTTTTTGGTGATTACAAATTGCTCCTGAAAACAAAAACACAAAGAGGAGATTCTATTTATTATTTGGGATATAAGATAGGCTTATAAAAACTTCAAACACAAAAACTATAAATCAGGAGAGATCGATTGCAAACTCTTAAAGATTTTCAAAACTTTCTGGGAGATATTAACTGTCTATGGCCCACACTGGGTCAACAACTCAAGAGCTAAGTAATTCATTTCAAATCTTATGAGGTGATACGGACTTAAGTAGTACATGAAAACTGTCAGCTGAGGCTGAGCAACGAGAGTCTGGTAGAAAGAAAGGAAGCATGTATGAATTGCTTAGACCCAGAGCTTGGTTGTTCTCTGGTTATTCTACCTTCTACATGTTCTCCTACAGGAATTCTTATGTAGAGAGAAAATAATATCCTTTGATGGATATTTTTACCACATTAACAGAGTAAAAAAAATAAAGACCTTTGAAGAAAGCTTTCTGACCTGGAATAGACCCAGCAGAAATGTTGGTACCTTTTATCAGTGCTAAAATCGCCTCTCTATAGGCAGAAAATGGACACTGGTAAAGAGTTTGTAGTAATTGCTTGGGAGAGATTAGCAACAAATATCCCCAAAGCGAGAGACTTCAGTTTATAAAAAGAACTAACTGTATTCTCCCTTATATAATGAGTGGAACACCAATTTCTAGAGCTTCTCTTGATTAGGAGAGATGATAATTCATCAAACAGCTTGGTCTCAATTCAAGCTAACATATGAGTCTAACATATGCCTTTCATTTAATCAGGTATGTGTAAAAATATTAATTTTTGGTTAAAAGAAATACTCTTTTCTGTTGCCCCAAACCATTTTGTCTTAACAAAGATTTACCCTGACAAAAAAAAAAGGTACTCTCCAAAGTTAGGGTTGGAGAAGGGTTTTGCTTTGTCCTTCCAGAATAAAAGCGTTCAACTAAGGAACCTGAAGATCAGTAGACAAATGAAACATCTGAAGAAAAAGTACAAATCATTCAGGGAAAATTTCTCAAGAAAAAAAGTAAAAGCAAAATTGGCCTAATAGTATAGCACAGTTCCAGCAGGATAAATTTGCAAAAAAAAAAAAAATGTTCCGAATTATTTGTTTCTGCTGCACTCTACAAACATATAAGGCAAATGGTCTTTTGTGGTTCCAATGCAATTAAAAATCAAAGCTGGTTTTAGAGTTGGATCATGGCTCTTTTCTTCTCTAAATCCAAATATGCTTGTTAAAGGAAAATCTATAATGTCTGTCTCATGCCAGAAGAGCCAATTGATAAGGAACATAAGAAAAACAAAATTAAGGGACTATTTTATTGTCACTATTTTATTATTCTTTGGTTTTATTTTGATTCTTCAAAACTTTTCTTAAGATATAAATATTACCTCTAAATTTGTAAAATAAATATATGTGTGTGCCTCTGTACATGTTATTAAACTTTCTGTCATATTAATAGTCATATAGAATACTAGCTAATATAAGTTTCATCTAGTTTCCTGTACATGATCTTGGCTTGAATCTGAAGCATATAACTAGAAATTGAGTTTGTGTACCCTAAATATACTTAATAGGTTGTGGTCTTTTAACATCTCTGAGATCTGCTACATATGGCATTTAAAATGTTTAAGTTTTCTGCAGTGTACCATGGCCACTCCTAACAGCTACCTTTGAAAGTCTCCAAAAGGATGATGAGGTCCCAAAATGATGATTCCACCTGGATTGTGGTAATGACATTAAGCTAACAATCAGCTTTGAACTACAAACTGCTCAAGACAATTTCAAAGGTGATTAGCTGAGAAGGTTCAGCTTCACAGACTACTTGAGCCAGCATTTCGGATAAGCCCCAAACTTTCCCATTACACACAGACTGGATAACCAATGTTACAGCTAGCTTTTCCAAGACTTGAACATTATCTCAATTTTCTTGGGGTTCCTGAAAGATGCTGTTACCCCCAGATAACAAGAAGTAATTTTAAGAATATGACATCCATATTCCCAAGACTCAAATGTAGACAGCAAATAACTAGCATGACTTGCTTATTTCTATTTGCAAACCAGTACAGAAAACACCCAGGGTTTTTTTTTGTTTTGTTTTGTTTTGTTTTGTTTTTTTTTGACATCATCATTGGGTACAGAAACTCAAATGTTTTCTGCTCAAAGCTAAATTACTTGGTTAAGGAAACTGGATTTTGCCAAAACACTGAAGAGGTGGCTATGATTGTATAAAGGCCAGGTCCTAAAACTCCAAAGCGATTGACTGCCTTGCCACCATGTCCCTCCCTCTCCCAGTAATCCTGGGTTAGTCGCTACACATTTCCAGGTCTCACACGGGCGACAGAGTGAAATTTGGATAACACCTACCTTTACAACTGTGTTTCTGGGAGACTGAGGTTAATTTTAAATGTATGCAAAAAATTTTATCATTATTTATGATTATTATCTGGAGGGGAATTCTGGGTTTTTAGTAATAAAAACCAACCTGTTTGGAATCTCTTGCAAAGGCTTTCTTAGGAAACAATGATTCCTTTTTTTACTAGCACAGTCCTATCTAAGCCATGTTTCTTTTTTTTTCCCTCCATCTCCTCTTGCTCCCCAAATGAACATTTGGCTACCAGCTTCAGCCAGAATGCAGAATGACTCCCAAGGCAAGGGGGCACCTTCCCAAAATCTGTGATAAATATCCCTCGGCTATACAGCTCCACAGGCTTACATCCTACTGTGTAGCCAGGTTCCAGCCACTCACCTTCTTGGCAGTCTCAGATACCATACTGTGCAGGAATCAATTTCTTTGGGAAAATATATCACACACTGGAACAAGCTAAAATCCACAAAGTTTAAGTGTACTCTGGGCAGGTTTTTTTTAACTTTTCCCCCAACAGTTTCAAACTTTACATTTAAGAAAGGCCGTAATGCTCCGAATTAAAGACTAATGCAGGTCAGGCATGGTGGCTTACACTGTAATCCCAGCCTCCACGGTAAGGTACAGGATTGGTAGGTGTTCAAAGCCAGCATGGTCTACACACTGAGTTCTAGGGGGCCAGCCTGAGCTACAAAGTGAAATGTTGTCTCAAAAGTGCTTATAAAACAAAACAGGCAAAAAGAGTAGTCAGGTCTTGGTGCCTCACAGCTTTAACCCCAGCACTCCGAGAGCAGAGTGAGGTGGATCCCTGTGAGTTCAAGTTCCGAGACAACCAGAGCTACATAATGAGGTCCTGTCTCAAAAAAAAAAAAAGATTTTAAAAGACAAATATATATCATACATATTATACACACCTCTAAAAAGATATATGTGTCTGTCAAAAGAAAATATCAAGACATAAATTGGAGTTTGGGGAGGTAAGTAAGGTTCACTGTGTGACTTGGGAGGGTGAGTTTGAATCCCCATCACTTATGTCAGAAGATGAGCTACAAAATTGCAAAAGCATTTGTCTCCGAAATTCAAAACAAAACAAAATGAACAAAAGGACTAGGCAGAGTGTCATGACACCTATAGTCCCAGAACTGAGTGGCACAAGCAGATGAGCCCTAGGGGCTCCCTGACCAGTCAGTCTAGATGAAAGAGTGAGTCCAGGTGCAGGGAGAGACTGTCAAAAACTACAGGGAAGAGTCACAGAGAAGGACATTACAACACCAGTCCCTGGCATCATGTGTGCCCTTTGCCCACACACACTACAGAGGCAAAACATTTGTCATTTGCATGCTGTTATAAAAATAATATAATTTTCCTATTATGTTCAGAATTCTCCTCAATTTAGAGAGGGAAATCATTCTAATAGAAAAATTGGAGAATCTGAGTAGACTGTTCACAAAAAGAAAAAATGCAAATAGCTCTAACATGGAGAGACAGGCAAGCTTCATTGATTTATCAAGTTTTACTTTAGCTCCTGTCAAAAGTGTAAGAGTTACATTATATAACCTGCATGATGGAGCACAGAGAACCTGCCACTGTGCCCATCAGCCATGGACGCGGAGACCGTGCAGTCTCATGGACACTGTGCACACCAGCCATGAATGTGGAGACCGTGCAATCTAATGGACACTGTCGGCCTGGGATATCCAACCCCCTAGAGTATGATGGCAGACAGAATATTTTGACTTGAAGGAGTTTCAGAAAACAGCAGAACCAGACCTTCCTCCTGCCCTTCTGTCCAGAAGCAGGCTATGGATACTGAGAAAGATCTCTGGATTCCGTGTGAGAGTTTGTCTCCCTAGAAGCAATTGGCTGCCCTCTTTTTTCCAAAGCTTTCACTGTTTTCTTTTATTAACTGAGACATGGTTTGTCCTGACTGGTTTCTGTAGAAGTGTTCTTTCTCCATCGAACTCCTTTAAAAGATGATGCTCAGGTTTATATGAGTCTTTGAGTTTTTATTTATTTTTTTGCTTATGCATTCATTCCCTCATTCTAGATACGGTTTGCTGTGTAGTCAGGAGGACCTCAGACTTGTGATCCTCCTGCCTCTGCCTCTCAAATGCTGAGATTAAAATCACATGCTACCATACCCAGTTGGGTCTTCATTTCTTTTTTTTATTTTTAAAAGATATGTGTATGTTCCTTTGTGGGTATGCAAACATGAGTGCAGGTGTCTACAGGGTCAGATGAAGATGACATATCCCCTGTATCTGCTGGAACTGCATACGGTTGTGAGCTACCCAGTGTGGGTTCTGGGAACTGAAGGTAGATCCTCTAAAAAAAATGCAGTATAAACTTTTAACTGCTGACCTATCTTTCCAGCTCCAAGTATCTTGGCTTCCTTAAGAGGCTCCTACAGCATGTAAAATTATATATATATATATATATATATATATATATATATATATATATATATTATATAGTTATATATAATATATATATATAGTTCTTTCATTAACCTCCCTTTCTTACAAGCCCGTTAGCTATGAACCTAAGATAGTGTGTTGCTGATTTTCTCATTGTTGTGACAGGTATCTAAGAAAAGTAACTTAGAGAAGGCAGAGTGTTTGGGCTCTCAGGCTGAGGGCATACCCATCCCAGTAGAGAAGGCATGGGAGGAGGAGTATAATGTCACATGTATCCAGAAGCAGAAAGAGATGAGTCCTTGCACACAAATTTCTTTCTCCTTATTCCATTCAGATGGCAACTGAAGGAACATGCCTTGGGTCAGGGTAGCTGCCTTGGGAGAACAAATTCAGAAGAAGGACCTAGACCCTTAAAGAGAAACCCCTAGAAAGCCATTCCATGTTTCTTTATGAGAAGATTAGAGGTTGGAGATATAAGTTGGAAACCACCAGCTATCTGAAATAAGGTTTCTGGTTGGGCATCTGTTTTGTGGCCATTTCCTCTGAGATGAAACATTCCATTTTGCCTGGAAGCTTGTTAGAACACAGAATGTCCTAAAGGAATATGAAATATCCTGCCCTGTAGGACAAGCTATTAGAACTTATGAAGTAAACAACTCAAAGGCTTCAGGATGTCCCTGAAACTGACCGGATTCACTAGGCACCTCCCTTTCAAAGCTTATATGAGCCGTAAGGATTTTTGAGAGACACTCTCAGACCAGCCAAGCTGCCTAGAAGAGGCTCAGACCAAATGAACTGTCTAGAAAAGACACTCTATTTAATTTATTGACCTACCTATGGTTTGTGCAGTGCACTCCAGTGTCCCAAATCAGTGAGCATAAGGGTTCCAATTGGTGAGAAGAAAGAATGAAAAATAAAGAAATAGATTAAGAAAGCTATACTATTTGGAGTGTGGAGGGAACAGCCAAGGTCAGTAGAGTGTTAAGGCAGACAATGTTGGCAAAGAGAACACGGGATACCTCAGACACAGCTGTCTTAGGACTGATTGTAGCCCAGAAGGAACAACTGGGTCCCTAGAAATTGCAACCATAACTCTCCAATGGAGGAGGCACTGGCTCCAATCCTAGATGGGCCTTGCCAAGTTCACTCCTGAATAAGGACATACAACTAAAGCTCCCTTCCATCAGGGCCTCTAAAAAATCTTGAATTTGTCTGGCTCCCTGGAAACTCCATGTCTTCTAGCTTTTGTGAACCGTCACCTATGCTGAAGTGGGCTTTTGGTGACAGAGCTATCTTTGAGTCATTTTTGCTCCTATAAACAAGACTTCATGCATACTCCTTTAGATAACCCAAAAAAGATTCGCTGGTTCACCAACTTGGGTTTGGTGGTACCCTTACTTTGGTCTACTATCAGAAGTAAGAAGACATTTGTTCCTATCTCCCCAGGAATAGTACACAAAATAGCATCACACAAACTCTAGTGGTCCCTTATGGATAATGTTATTAGAAACAAAAGGTACAGCATTCCATAGAAGATTTTAGAATGTTACAAATAGTTCTTAATAACCATACAGGTTTAGTGTCAGAGTGTAGTGGATATCAGTTCTCTTGAATGCCTTGTGTTTAAAGCCTTTTATGGTTGTTTTATCTTGTGGTACTAGCATGGTATAAAAGCGACACTGTATTATGCAGAGAAATTTAGGCTCCAAACTGCTAGGGGTGGAAGACCTGACTTTAATTCCTACTGGCTTTTCTTTTGACAGATGATGTTGGCCTGCTTTCTTACATGTATTATAGGACAATCTGTCTTGATAAGTTGCTATGAGGATTCAATCAGTAGTGTGCGCTCCACACTTAGGAGAGCACTTTAGCACTAGAAGATGCAATAAACACTGTATTCAACCGGACCCATCGCCGGTTTGGCATGAAGAGCTGGCTTAGCCAGAATAAAAGACTCGGTACTGAAGAGATGGGTCATTCTTCTTCTTGGTTCTCTTAGTTCCCTCCATGTTGTTGAGACAAACACCAAGACTAAAACCAGGCTGGAGAGGAAAGGGTTATCTGACTTCTACTTCCATGTCACAGTCCATCATTGAGGGAAGTTAGGACAGAGACCTGACTGAAGCACAGACTGCATAGAAATACTTCTTACATGTTTGCTCTTCATGGCTTGCTCAGCTACCTTTCCTGTACAACCCAGAACCATTTGCCCAGAGCTAGCACCACCCATAGTGGGCTGGACCCTTCCATATCAATAATCAACCAAGAGACAGCCCCACAGATATACCTTCAGACCAATCTGATGAAGGCTATTCCTCAACTGAGTCCCAGGTGACTCTGGTTTGTATCAAGAAGACAAAAAGAACCAGCAAAGAATCGGTAGACAGTACATTTCTAAATTTCATGAAAAAAATGTAGGTTTGTTCACAATATCTGAAATAAAGAAAGCCCGTTAATTTTCCTCGGGCAGCCTTGTTTTCTCCACCATGGGTGCACTCTCATGGCCCTTGTTTAAAATGCAGGTGGAAGTCCTGGCGCAGTGATGACATAGAACAACACGGAACCCATCACTTATCTTAGCGCGCAGACCATGGGAGGAACCATCTCAAAGTGGGCTGGGGACAACTTCTAGTTTTAGATTTAGAGGGAGAAGGGGAAGCTAGGTGCTCCCGGAGGAGATTCCCCATCTCTCCGCCCTCATCCAAATGCTGAGATAGGGGAGTCTTACTCTCCGGGCTCTGCAGCTGTCTGCACTTCAGAAGACTACTGTTCCCATTTGGAACTCTCTGGTCGACTATGGATAACTAGCTTCTCTGGAGCTTTCCAATACCCACAAAATCCAGCCTCATATTTTCTACTAATATTCATGCATCTAAAATCAGTATCTACATTATTACTGTAGCATAATGTGATAAAAGTTATATAGTCACATGCAAGTTGCAATAAGGTCCAGACAAATAATTACACTAAATTTTTTGCTGTCATGCCACGAATAAGAGTAGGCTCATAGGAATGAGTAGACCAAAATAAGTAAGTCACAAAACAGAGTTGCAAGAAAGATAAAATCTGAGCATCATTTGGAAGTATACTGTAGTACCTGAGGCATCAAAATTCTCTTCTGAGAATGATGTTTCCAGATGAACATTCACACACTGAGTGACACTAATGATTCCTGATGGAACATCTTTTAAATGACTAACATCCACTTCTGCATCAGGGTCAATAACCATTACCTAATATCAAAAGTTATCAGGTAGTTCTTAACTTATAGAAGAGGATGATATTATTTACATTTACTCTACTTATATTTTCTGATCAATTAACAGGTCATGACCAGGCAGAGCTTACATCATTACAAGTGCCTCAATGAGCCATTTGCCTCATTAATAAAAATGTGGCAGTTTCCAGTTCAAGCTGGCAGCCGCTGCATTTATCACGCTTATATTTACAAATGACTATAATGATCGCATAATGCTGTTATTACCAACTTTAGGAAATGATCCAGAGTTCGTTTTCTAAGAACTCATTTGAGCAATTCCATTTTCAAATGCAGACCATATAAAATATTTAGTGTGTTTCAGTTGAGGGGAAGGAGTACAGATCACCAATTATTTAGGAGTAATAAATATACATTAAGCCAGACGCAAAATTCAGTCCTTCCAATTGCCATTCATCACAACATAATGCCGTATGAAAGATTAAGATTCAAGCTGAGGGAAATTGACTAGCTATTTTACTTTCTAATACCTGGAGGTCGATAATTTCAAGCAGTGAGATAAAGCCAAACCTCCTGAGCGAATCTCTTTTCCATCATAATTCTTGAGAGTGTGTGTGTTTATCTCCCGCCTTCCCTTCCTCCCCTCACAGCAAACACACATCTTTCCTCCTATAGTCTGTCTGAGTCAGAGGAGGCTCTCAGCATCCTGAGGATTTCAACCCTCTCACACTCAGCCTCACCAGTAGGCTAGAAATGAACACCAAAACATAAAGCCTGTTATCATTTTCAGCCCTGCACATCTCTTCAGCTCTTAAATGAAAACAAAGAAACTATGAAGATAATGGAGCAATGAGCAGCAAAGCCTACTTCAGTCTCAGGTCTCACATCGCGTTAAACGACACTGTGATCCACCTTTACGAAGAGCAGCCTTAGCTAAGACAGCCTTAGCACAATGAATATTCCAATTCAAGGAAAGGGAGGAGAAAGCGTTGTTTGTTTTGAGGAACTAGGAAGTGCTGAAGGGAGAATCGCAGAGTTCCTATTGGAATTAATGGGTTATAAATTCCTCCTAGGATGAGCCTGCTCCTCTCCCATCAGCTCTCAGCCACCAGCAGAGTGTTCTCTCCTATCCTTCCATCTGCTCAGACAGCTGTTCAAGACAGGCGATTGTGACTTTACGGAGTTCTTCAAAAATTAATCACTCTGAAACAAGAATCCAGTAAATCAAGTCAAATCTCTTATCCATATTCTCTCCTGTGATAGTTTTACTTTTAATCTAAGGGTATACATACATTCAGAGAATGGAGGAGGGAGAAGAAGAGGCAGAGGAGGGGGCAGAGACCCTCCTTTTCCATGAGATTTTTCCCATAGTATATGAATTCTGTATGAATCTCTACCAGTCAATACTTCAATATTGAAGATGCCTCAGCTGCAGTAATCGCAAAAGTGTTCATGGCTCTTGTTTTTACTAGGCAGCTTTGGGTGTGTCCTGAATCATGAGAAAAATCATTTCAGGACTTTCTAACTCAGGTCAGTGAATATGTATATAATTTTAACCCAATACTACAATTTCTTAGAGAGGTTGTCTGAGTCTCATAGGCCCTTTTGTAAGAAGTTATACCGTAAGACCCAGTTATAAGAACGTATAATTTTCTATACATGTAAACAACACTGATGCACAGACACGATTGAGAGATATGAACAGACGTTGCTAACTCTATGATTATGGGGAAGTTTACTCTTCTAGCTGTCTGTGTTTACACTCTGCTGGGTGATTCTGAAAAAGCAGTAAATACCCTTCACAGGACGCTTGAGACCCTACATGATGCTGATGATGCACACAGAGTCTAGGCACAGCCTCTCCCATCCCTAAGCAAAAAGGAGGTCATAGATACCTTGCATTATGCCTATATCTCCACCAAGATTTAGGCTGCTTGGTTAGCTGATGAGTTTTAAACAGAATACTTTCCTACTCTCATAGTAACTTAAACTTAAAATAAACCTCCAAGATGGGGGTTGTAAATCATGATCATGGAAGATTTAAAAACAAAAAAATCACCAATACTAGATGCTCTTAGGTGGCTTCAAATCCTTCCCCTAACTTCTTTGGCCCCCAATCACCTTGTTGAAAAAGAAACATTGAACTTAATAATGTTCATCGCCAGCTCCCCAGCTCCCAGTCTAGATGGCTCTCCTTCGTATTGGTGATGGCCTTGTTACTAGCAAAAGTCCCCAAAGCAGATATGCCTCCTTCCATAACTCCGACTTTTCGTTTCCTGTCTCTAGGGCACTATCTGCCTTCGCTGTGCATGGAGACTAGGTAGCATGTGCTTATTTGTGTTCAAGGGATGCTTGGGTCCTGAAAGTTATGACTAAGCTCCACTCTTTTAGATGAGAAAAGGGACCCAAAGAGGACTCCACAATGATCTCAGACTAATCACTTCCAAGACTCCGCATCTATCAGCAAACATATTGGAGAGCAGGGCTCCCCACTTTCCAGATGGCGCAGAGGACAACTGGGGGATAATTCTGGAGAATAACCCTAACTCCTTTCAAATGGGGACTTCCAAAGGAGAAGAGCAAAGTCATATTTTCCCTCAGTTGTAGCTTCATAGGCCAAGGCTTGTATTTCATACTCAGAGTAGGCAAATGTTTCTTTTGGGAGAAATGGCATTAAACATATTGGCAAGAAAGGGTGAGAAAGCTGTGATGTAGATTCGCCACTTTAATAATACAGAAGACCCACAGCTTAGTCTGTGGAGAGCGACTCCAGTAAGCAATTAAACTCACCAAGTGTGTATAAAACAAATGTTGATTATATCCAACCTAAGACTCTGTAATAAAACAAAAGCAATCATTTTCTTGCCATATATTTCCCAGCTCGTGGCTGTGATGTGACACATTCTTACTCTATGTCTTCTGAAGACATGCCTTGTTTTCAATTGCTACTGAAAAAAAAAGCAAAATTTTATTTTCAAGAGAATTATTTTCTCAAAACAGTTGCAGTTTGGGTTTTCTGTCACCCAAATCTTAATGTCTTCAAATTCTACCTCAGACTTTTAATGTACTCACTGTTTCCAGCCAAAATTTCTTCACTTAGTGTCTGAGTCTGTCTTTTGAAAATCTTCATTTAGTTCACAAGGATCTATGCTTTTTTTGAAGGTTTCATGTCTCAAAACTATTTTTAACATATACTACTAAATATCTCACTCTATTACCTCCAAAAATGCCCATTTGAAATGTATATTTGTAATGTTTCAATGTGGTCCTAAAAAGTCAGATGAGTAATGTTGTCTTTAAAATGGGACCAAAGATTGTAATTTTAAAAAGCAGTCATTTACATGATTTTAGGAGAGCCTTAGAAGGCTGGAGTGTTTAGCTAACTGGCAGGGTTAAAGAGAATATTTGCTGGCTAAGTTTTTCAAGGTGATCTATAAAATGTGGATATTTGAAGGAAGAACTTTAAATATCTCTGAATATCAGTAGGTATAATGAATGTCCCAAATAGGGCTCAAGAGAATGTAAGTCTCAGACATTGGAAGGTGTGGAGGAAGGCAAAAAAAAATGCCTTTGTTTGATCTGGACTTTCATTAATGCCAACGGCGTCTCTCAGAGTGCTAATGCTAGGTAGAGTCTGGATATTGCTTCTAAGATGGGTCCTTTATGCACAAATGTGGTAATTACAACAGAACACACGACTCTGCTTACCAGTAATAGGAAGAAGGATGCTCAAAAATATTTATAAATCTTATCTCTTCAATTTCCAACTTTAGTGTAGACGAGAAATGAGCCTCACCCTTGTTTCATAGGTAAGGATGTACAGACATTAAGAAGCTAACAGCGAGTGACTGGACTAGGGGCAAGTAGATCAGTAGACCCACCCAAGTCTCTTATATTTTTATCTCCAATGTCTTTTCTTAGCCTTTTAGAGATCATTTCTATTGTTTAAAATTTGTTATCAACCCATGTGTGACATACGTGTGGACACACACCACCACACAAGAGCGGAGGTCAGATGACAATACTGTGAGACTGGCTTTCTCTTTCATCTTTATGAAGGCTCTGGCTTAAATGACAAATACTCTACCCACTGAGCCATCTTGCCAGTCCCCAGATATTTTTCTAAGGGAGCCAGTCTCATCGTCTTCAGCAAACAAAAGGCTTTACAGGAACTGACTGATTGTGCTTGAGAAATGATCTGAGATTAGACTAACCAAGCTCGTAACTCCCTTTTGCCTTCAAGCGATTTGTGTTAGAAGCAACGTGGGCTCCCTCTCCAGTGACCTGATTCCAAATGACATGAGAATCGTCATTCCGCTTTCACAGGATCGTGTTTTATAATTTTTCATTTTGATAGCTTTTTTCCATGGCCAACGACAAGCCACAGATGTAAAGAGATGATATATTCGCCTGTGTTTTCTTTGACGGTAGACCCATCCAATGCATTTCCCAAACAGCTCATTACCCAGGGGAGACTGGAGAGCTGGCAACTTGCATGACCTCATTTGCAGGATGTACTGCAATCCGTCTAGGCCATTAGCTATCTAAACCATCTCATTTTAGGATAAACCCGAGGCAGGGAGTGTAGGCATGTGGCCTAGCTGAGACACCTGCATCCTACCAGTTACCTGTGCAGGTCAGTAAACCACCAGACCAAAGCTATATGGGCAGGAACAGATGGCATCTTTGGCAGAGTTTATGGCAGAGATTTGTAGCATGCCTGGTAATTGGTTCCAACAGGATTTTCTGGGCAGGTATGTGAGGCCTGAAATAGCCACGGCTCTCAGTTCTCTGCGCTTGCTCCAGCAAGACTCGGCGCTGTCAGAATCAAAGCTTGCTCTGTATCAAAAGGTGCTCGGGCTTTCGGGAACGTGTTCTCGTCACTTGTCATTAGTTTTCAAAGAGTTATTCTTTTCACTCTCACCCTCCACATCCCTCCTTTGCTCTTGAAGCCTGGCATGCTTTATACTTGAGGACAAAAGCAGCTGGAAATCGGAGGCAGTTCTACTCTTCCACAGCCCTCCTTCTCAGACAGAAAACACAAAAGAGGAGGCCCCACGACTGAGCTCTTCGATTGCTGATTATTCTCTTGATCATAACTTTAACAAAAAGAGAGGGTTGATAGTATACACACAAATATCCATATGTGTTCACACTAGCGCATGTTCCTGGAGTAGCAATTGCCTCTCAAATAATCCTTGGTAGCTAAAGATCAACTTTTCGAGAAATAGAAAAAGAGAATTTTGCTAGTATGTTTAATGGAGTACTTTTTGATAGTTCTTTCACATATAGGAAGCAAAGTTTGTCAAAAATATAAGGAGTCAGCCTGGATGCCCCCCATACACACATGTATGCACACACACACACATGTGCACATGCATATACATGCCCACACAAGCACTATAAATCTACCTTGTTGTATAGCTGCCTTCTTAACTGTTTATCAAAGCATTGTTGACCTGCTTCAGTGTTCTCCTGACTCATTCCAATCACACATGTGAAAACGGGAAGGGAATAGACCAGCCATCTTGCTTCTCACCCAAAGGAACAGGGGCCCACAAGGCAAGTGCCTCTGCTGAAGCAGGAAGCAGTGGTGGCTGGGCTTTGAACTGAACTCTGGCACCCCTTCCATCAGACCAGTTGCTTCTCAGGTAAGAGTGAGAAGTATTTCATTTCTTCCCCAAATATTTATTGGACACTACTATGTCTGCTCCTAAATAAAGCTCTAGAAAGGGATGGAAGCAGTGGCGTCCGAATTGCAGCCCTATGAGACACTGGGTGGAAGGCACAGCAAAAATCTTTCTAGGTTGACCCCTAGAGATACAGCCATTCCTCAGCATCCCTGAGATGGGTCCAGGACCCCACAAGGACAACAAATCCACAGATGCTCAAGATACATAAGAACCAGGTCATAATTCTTAATGTTTTTTTTTATTATTCTTAATGTTATTTTATTATTTATTATTATTTGATTTATCTTATTATTTTTATTTAAGAATAATACCAACTGGAAAAACTAAATCTGTGCAAGATGAAAATGTTGAAGTTATTTCTTTTTTCTGTTTGTTGGCCTTTGAAAAATACATGTGAATATTTCTATGTCTACCTCCATAGTTTAGACATTCTTTTTCAAAAAGGAAAGTGTTTCAACATGAGGAACTGTATTAAAGGGTCAAAGCATTAGAAAGGTTGAGAACCACTGATCCATCATCTATATTAATCATCTATGTATCTATCTATATCTATCTAACTATTTGTGCTGGTATCAAATCCTGGGCCTTGTACATGCTAGACAAGTCTTTACTACTGAGCCACACTCCCCTGATCCAAAATTCTCTTCAGATACAGAGACATAAACAGGTTAAATGTGAATGGGCGGGGGGGGGGGGGGGGGGAAGTGTTTGAAAACCAGAAAATAATAATTTAACATCTTACAGAGTGCATTTATTTGTCTTGTTGAATGTGACCAAATACCCAACAGGTAGCAACTAAAAGAAGGAAGTGCTTGTTTTGTCTTGAAATTGGAGGAGAAACAGTTCATTGCAGAAGGAAAGGTGCAGCTCCTCCCTGGAGGAGGAAACTTGCAGTTGGGACTCCTTGTCTCCGTCTTGGTAGAACAGGAAGCACAGTGAACAGGAAGTGAGGTCAGCAAATCTCAAGGTAGCCTAATTACGCCCTTCTTTTAGGGAGCCTCCACCTCCTAAAGACTCCAGAGCTTTCCAAGTGTGATCCCACCTGGGGACCAAGTGTTCAAACATATGAGTGTATGGATCTCATATAACACAGGTTTTTAAAGAGAATACATGCATACAGATAGAACTTGCTTTCTATTTGGGAATCTAACAATATACTCCCTAAATCTCATCGTGTCACCTCCATTTTATAATCAGATTATATCTAGGAATATAGAGGTATAAAGTATAAATGAGCCCAACCGTCCTGCTGTTGCCTGTGCCAGTGTTTCTCGGGTCTATAAGGGGGAAATAATCTCAAGAGCCAGATTTGACTTCTTCCCTCCCCCTTGGCATATCTCAAGTTCCCTGTAAACAGGCAGGCACGCGTTCAGTGTTGCCAAGGACACAGGAGCCTTGCAAATGGGAACCTGCTGTTCTTCCAAGCCCAGAAGGACCGCCAGGGAAGGCAGGTTTGAAAGACAGATCACATGACTCCCTTTCTTTTTTTTTTTTCCCTCCCGCGCGCATTTCCCTTTTGATCTTATGGAGTCCCAGCCTCACTTTTCAGTGGCCTCGGGTTCCCTGAGCTAGGCAGAGCATTAAATTCAAAACAGGAGCAGCGTCTGAATAGGAGGCCTCGGGTGAGTGACACACAACCTGAGGATGCAATCTATTTCACTGGGGAAAATGCAGCTGGCTGTATCTCCAGGCTCTTTGAAGGCTTTCCCATGAATAAAATTTGGCTGCTGAGTGACTGCAATAGCTCTGTGACCCGCAGTAAAGGCTTCTGTTTAGATACGTTTTCTCTTCTTCCCGCTATGCCTCTTTGCTGCTCCCCGCACACTCCTTGTCTCCCTCCTTTCACGGTCCTTTAACACCTGCCTTCCTGTTTGAAATTAGAGGCCAATCGCGACTGTTCATTAACCATTCGTTGTGCGCTTGGCACACTAAGAAAGGCCCTCCCATTTCACTAGAGTCTCATCAACTATCCAAGAAAATATGTGTCCCCGTTGTTAATATTGCTCAAGTAACCCTAACTCATGTTTTCAGGCAGCAGCAGGGGACCTGACTCCCAACAGACTTGCGCAGGATCTCCTCGGATAGCATGCTGTG
Source organism: Microtus obscurus (assembly GCA_963919715.1). Classification (NCBI taxonomy): domain Eukaryota; kingdom Metazoa; phylum Chordata; class Mammalia; order Rodentia; family Cricetidae; genus Microtus; species Microtus obscurus. The sequence continues at coordinate 1,624,644 of CAWTZC010001434.1, forward strand.
TAGGTTTCCTGCCAACCGCTAAGACCCAAGCTATCACCGGGTCATGCTTTAAGGCTGCCCCATCCTTCCAGCAGACCCAAAGCAGCTTAAAATGGCCCAAGTAAGTTTCAACTCATTTTAGTGGCAATCCCAGAACATAATGACTTTTGTTTTCTATGTATATATAACAAATCTTCACTGTCGCAGTAGCTCCCCTATTGGTGCAGTACAGCCGTCTCTCTGTATCCATGGGTTCCTTGTCCTCAGATTCACCCACCAACAAATTGAAAATATCCCAAATTACACTTCAAGTGCATTTTACCCATAGAGACTCTGTCTTATCATTATTAACTAAAGAAAACAACACAACACAGCAGCTGCACACAGACCATTAATACTGCATTAACTGTTCAACTTCTGGAGGGGTTGAAGGGCGCTTTCCCAGAGGTCTCCTCTCAGATATCCTGCCCATCGGGTATTTATATTTTGCTATTCATAACAATATCATAATTACAGTTATGCTGTAGCAACAAAAATAATCGGGGGTCATCACAACATGAGGAACTGTCTTCAAGGGTTTCTGCATCAGGAAGGTAGAGAACCGATGTATTAGGCTGAAGATGGTCCCACACCATTGACACTGAGACACGATGCTGCCATCCGCATTCATAGCTGTTCTGGACACTTGCAGCCTGTGGGCTACAAGGTAAAGCACGTCTGAAATGAAGCATTCTAAAGAGAGTGTAAACTATACGGAAAGTCTATAAGAGACTAGAGCAGCGATGAATTTGTTGTCCTCATGGGGTCCTGGAACCATCCTACAGATGCCGAGGAATAACTGCTTTTCCAGTGGTCAGTCAAGAAAGACTTTTAGTTGTGTCTTCTGCTCAGTGTCACACAGTGCCGCAGTTAAGATGCTGCTACTCCTACCCCATCTCTCTGCCTTTCAGGAAAGTTCTCATCCAGTCCCGCTCAAGTTACTGACAGAATTAATTTTGTGGGCTGGAGAGCTGAAGTCTCTTCTGTGTTAGATGACAACAGCTGTTTTCAGGTCCCTAGTTGTGTGACCCTTCCCGCTCCACAAGAGAGAGTGTCCCCTGCCTCATTCCTTTCAGGTTTCAAATCTCTCTGACTTCTGCTGCCAGCCAGATAAAGCCCCGTTTTTAAAGAGTACATGTAATTAGGTCAGGCCTACCTGGGCCATCCTTTTTAAGGTTGGCTGATTGGTACCCTTAATTGCATCTGAAACATCCCTTTTGCCAAGTAATGCAGTGTAATCACAGAAGAGATGGGAGATTGCAGGGCCCATCTGAAAATTCCACCTCCTGCAGCAGCCCGAATTTAATGGATTTTTCACTTATTTTTATAATCTAGTCTACTGATCTAGCCCATTATTTGAAAAGCCAATAAATACTGAAGAAAGAAATTCAACCAAAATGAAACTTGCACCCGTGAGAAAGTAGGTTTGATAAAGCTCTGATTTGATTGGTGCACGGTGGGCAGGGTCCCTGGGGCTCTACATCACAGCCAGTATAGGCAGGATCTGCTGGAATTCAAAATTCTTCTTCCTACCTTTACCTAAGTCCTCTGGCCCTCCCACACAATGCCCAGCTTCATATGAGTCCCAATGCACCTTTGGGAAAGGCCTGGGCTAGGAACCCTATCACCTCTCATCCTCGTCTGCCCTCTCTCTATCAATCCCAATGCAATCCGACCGAGAAGACCTTTACCGCTGCTGTTTCTGATAGGGCTGTCTTGTGGATGATCCATTTTTAAGATGCACGGTTTTAAAATAAAGTAATTGTTATACCTATATTTAGCTATGCCTGTTATTTCGAGTTGTTGTAAAGGATAGAGTGTAGGTTTGGGGCTGACACAGTAAAGTACTGGATGGTTTGGTCAGCTTTTGCTTTCTACATTTGTTTCCTTTATTTCTGAAAGGTGGAAGACCCAAGGTCAAGTCACCGAAAGACTTAGGGTCTACATGGTGCTTCCTAGCTGTTCTCACACTGAGGAAAAGATGAACCAACTCTCTGAAACCTCTTTGCTCAGGGCATTCATTGAAGGCCCGGTCTTCTGATATCACAATCTTGGGTGCTAGGATTTTAACCTGGGAATGTGGTTGGAGGCAAACACACATACTAAGGGCTATTTTTCCCATTTACTTCATAAGCTCAAATGTATGACACTGACTTTAACATAACTCATACAGTGTCCCAAGCAAAGCATTTCAAATAAGAAACACTATAACCTAGGATCCCCGATAAACTGTAGAAAGATTAAGATTTATTCTTAAAATGGTTTGAGTAGGCCAAGGAAAGGAAGCCTGAATCACCAGGAAACAGATGGATTTCTGTTGAGAATAAGTGTCAAATGAAGGGCTGCATTTCCTGTGTGTGTTGGGTCAGATACAATACAAATCTTGGGGTCTGTGTAACAACAACGGTCCTTGGAGAGAAGGGTAGTGTAGCTAGATGAGAAAGCTGGGGTACAAAAACTAATACACCAAAAAAGGAATATGGGGCAGCTGGGAGAGGCAGGTGGTGGTTGAAAAAAAAATGAGAAGAGAAAGTCCAAGAATTGGAAAAGGAGAAAAAAAGAATAAATTCTCTTGGAGTAGAAACATTGTAATGCTTCTGAGCTCCTTAACTCAGCTGTGAGCTCTGCTCGCCTGGTGGAGAGAAGATGCTCCTGAGATCTTCCAGCGTAGGAACCCAAGTCACCATCCCCTGGTCTTCGTGCACACAGGGCTTGGGATGCTGACCACACTGCAGAGAAAGATGCCAGTGAGAAGACACAGGAGGCACCCCAGTTGGAAAAGCTAAGCAGCCGCTGAGGAGGCCTGGGTACAGCAGTTAGCAGCCAGGCAGTGGCACACTCATAGAGCATCCTTGGGCCTCAGGAAGAACAGGTGCAGGTGTTATAAAGACACACATTCTCATGACCCCTCTGGGGAATCCATAGATATTCAGAAAAAGGGGTGCAGGGCTTCTAGAGTGTTTCTACCTGTGACTGAATCCCTTGGATCCCCTACCCCTCCTTAGTTACCTTCACAAGGTACTAATCTCCTTTAAGCTTCTTCTTTTTTTTTTTTCAGCTGTAGAATAGAAACACAAAAATTATCTCCCTAGTCAGGACATGTAGAAGATCAAAGAGCTTTGTCCACATAAGGTTCTTAACAGGCTGTAGGTGTCCTCAGTACTTTAACTCAACCTTTGGAACCTTCGGCAAAGCTTCTCATGATCCGACGTGCACAAGGGAGAAACCGTAAATGCCATAAACACAGTCTCGCTACTTGTAGCATGCTAATAACAAAGGAAAAAAAATGAAAAGTACCAGTTTGGAGAATTGTTGTGGATAAAAAAGCCCTCCTGTGTTTACAGGTTGATTCCATACTGTCAATCATGACTTTAATCCTACAGGACAAGTAAATGACAAGCGGACGTTCAGCACCAAGAACAGATCCCAAGCCCAACTTCCTATTTAGCTCAACTGACCCCACTACCTTCTTCAGCAGTAATTAGGTAAAGTGTACATTTAAAGCGTTTTAAGTTTATACTAATAGTATAGTGTCAGGGGTCTCATTATGAATTTTAATGCATGTATGATGTACTTTGACTGTATTCACCCCTTTGGTTACTTGTTCAAAGCCTTGCTCTCTCTTCTATGCCTCTCCCATCCCTTTTGAGTTCTAGTTTTCTTTGATCACTATGAGTTTGGTGATCAACAAGAGGACTCCAGAGTTTGTACTCTTTTATTATGTGACACCTAGAGCTGCAGGTAGATTGTCTTAGCTACTCTTTCTATTGCTGTGACACAAACACCATGACCAAGGCAACTTCTAAAGTAAAGAATTGAATTAGAGTTATGGTTTTGAGGGTTGGAGACCATGATGGTGGAGCAACGGCATGGCCACAGAAACAGCTCTGAGTTCACATCTTAATATGCAGCAAGAAGCAGAGTACTGGGATTAGCATAGATCTTTTGAAAGTCCAAAGCCCACCCCTTGTGACACACTTCCTCCAATAAGGCCACATCTCCCGTGAACCCCAAGCATTCAGATGCAATGAGCCTATGGAGGTCCATTCTTTTTCAAATCATCATATAGGCAAACTATTGGTGGCAGGAACAGTCAAGAAAATGTTTTTTATCCCATTTTATTATAATTTATTATAATTATCAAGACATTAATTGTACACACGTAAGTCTTATTCTGTTTCTAAATATTAATATACAATCCACTGACCATGTCTATCTACCTTTCTATTCTTAAGACTCTTCACATCCCAAGAAGTTTTAATTTTTTTTCTGTTTCTCATCTCCTTTGCCTTCCTGAAAGCACTGTCCTAAACCGTAGGCACTGAGTTCTTGGTTTCCATAAATGAATTATGATGTGTGATAGTTGCCTTTTTAGCATGGTTTTTTATCTGGCATAAACATCTCCAGTTCCAACCATACTGGGTCAAATAACCCTGCTTTTCTCCCCACAGATGAGTGACTTTTATCTTAGGCCCAAAAGAATTTAGAGAATTATCAGACAACAGGGAAAAAAAATCAAATCTAAATCATTGTTTTAGATAGGAAGGGTTACGGGCGATTTCATTGTTTTGTGACTGAGTAGTATTCCATTGTGTAAATACACTATATTTATCTATTCATCCACTGGGGTGAGTCCATATTTTAGTTACTATAAAGAGTACTGCAATAAATAAACACGGGGATCGCAAAAATGCATGAAATAATGCTCAGTTTCATGAGACATCCGAGGAACTAAACAAAAGTCACATGAAGCATCATCTCACTTCGTTACAATGGTGCGATGCTTATGTTAATCGACAATTGGACAAGACTATAGAACCACCTAAGAAAGGAACCATGTCTCTGAGGGGTTTTCTTGACAAGGTTGATTAAAGCAGGAAGACTTATCCTCAGTGTGTGGAGTGATGTTTCATTGGTACTAAATAAAAAGGAGAAAGCAAACAGAACCAGCCTGCATCCTTCTCTGTCTCTGTGCTGTGGGTACACACAGTATGACTGGCTGCCTCCAGCTCCTGGTACCACACTTCCCCACCCTGATAGACTATGTCCTCGTATTGTGAGCACAACTAAACCCTTCCTTCCTCAAGTTACTCTGTTTGAGGTATGTGGTCAGAGCAACAAGACAAGTGACTAGCACAAATGTCTATCATAAAAACAATAGGAAACTATTATTTGTTCTGTAGGTTAGCAACACGAAGAACCATCACATGATTCGGTCGGTTGTGTATTAATTGGTGGTGGCGCCACCTATGGAAAAGGAACTGCTGGTCTGCAATTCCCAACCAGTTATATAAACCACAGCTCCTATACAGTACAGTACCCGGCACATATTGAACGAAGCTGGGCATGAATAAATTAGTGGAGCAGGGTATGGCAGCTAGGGGACTAACTAATCACACAATATGAAATGATGGGAAGTAGGGAGACGCTGGCTCTCTTGTGTCCTGTACTGGTCCCTTCCATGGGCAGGCGCTGCTCTTCAAGAAAAGGATGGATACTAGCATGTGTCTGCCGAAGCCCAAACAGTAAAGGCTGGGAATTGTGAAACAGGGAAGACAGCCAACAGTGTTTACCTTGGAGAAGAGAAGGTGTAAGTGTTATCTACAAGAAGGCAGTCTTCAGACACCGTGCCTTCTGGCTGTAACAAAACTGCTCGGTCACCCATCAAAGCCAACCTCTGAATAGAATGTGCTACTCCAGGAGAGAAAGCTTCATAGGCCTGAACACGCAAGACTCACGGGAGACGGGAGAAGAGCGTGGGCAGCCCACAAACACTCAGTGCTTTCTGCAGACTGTCCAACTCTATCATTCTAAGACACAAATTAATTAGCATATCAGGCCCTTAGCAGTCCTGGAACATCCCAGCTCCTTTGTGTTGTGTGGGAGTACACAGCCTCGACAAATGAACTCCAGGCTTTTCGGCAGAGACGATTCCAGCCAAATCTTTCAGCATGATTGGATTTTTTTTTCTCTCCCTTCCAACTGTCTGTCAGTGATTACAAAATTGTGTGTTTTCTTTGTAAGACTTGTGACAAACTGTTGCAAGGGGAATGCTAAAACCCAGAGAGAAACCACTTATTTTCCGCACGTAGAAAGCCTGAGAATAGAATCTGGCCACAGGCTCAGATGATATCAGGCTTTCCTGTTTATACACAATATCATCATTATTCTTTGGCTGACACGTTTGATTCATGGTCCTTAATATCGCTGAAGTAATATACTTGATAATTATAATCACTCTATTGCTTTTCATAAAGCTACTCTATACAAAGCCAGCAAATATCCACTCTCCATCTCCATCCAGCTGGTTGGCAATGTGAATATTTAGACACAGCTGAGGCCGTGATCTGGACGGCATGTACTCTGGGACTGTGTCTAACTTTTCATTGTGTGTGTGTGTGTTTGTTTGGAGGGATCACTCTTCAGCCTTGTCTGGCCTGGAAATTGCTATGTACATCAAAATGACCTCAAACCCACAGAAATTTGCCTGCTTCTGCTTTCTCAGTGCTGGGACTAAAGACATAAACTACCACAAGCAACTGGGACTGTCCATTTTGTTTATTTGTTTGTTTGTTGGCTTGCTGAGACAGCCTTGGCTGTTTTGGAACTCACTTTGGAGACCAGGCTGGCTTCTAACTCAGAGATCTGCCAGCCACTACCTCCTGAGTCAGTGCCGGGCTAAAAGGCGAATGCCACCATGCCTGACGCAGGACTGCATCTTTAAATACTCCAAAGAAACTTGATGAGATGGCTCAGCCAATAAACAGTAAAGGTGTTGACGACAAGCCTGAGGACCTGAACTCAATCCCTGGCTTCTTCATGGTGGGGAGAAGGAAACTGACTCCTGCCAGGCGGTGGTGGCGCACGCCTTTAATCCCAGCACTCAGGAGGCAGAGGCAGGCAGATCTCTGTGAGTTCGAGACCAGTATGGTCTACAAGAGCTAGTTCCAAAACAGGCTCTAAAACCACAGAGAAACCCTGTCTCGAAAAAAAACAAAAAAAAAAAAGAAAGAAAAAAAGAAAACTGACTCCTGCAAGCTCTTCTCTAACCTCCATGTGTGCCACATGGCACATATTTATGTGTGTAAAAATGTTCATGCACACAATAAATACAAAAGAAATAAGTAAACAAACACACCAAAGAATCTTCCCACTGAGTAACTGTGCTGCTAATGGGTCTGGGACACCTTGCTTTATCTCCAGCATGTCCTCGTGGCTCCCATAAACCTAGCAGGAAGCCATTTATATGTACACACACTTTATGTGTCCAAATAAAAATGGACACATGAAACAAGGGAGAAAATCACCTGCTTTTCAAAACCCACAAATAATTACTAACTGCCATGCAAAAGAAGGTCAAAACTGGTAAGAAAAGGGAAAAAAAAAAGGTAGAAGAGGCAGTGACATTTAATCTTTCCCTGTTAGAAACCGCAGTCTGCCCGAGGCGAGTTTTCCTGATAGATTGCTAACCTAAGTTGCTGGTATTGGTCTCCTTTTATCCGTCTGCGGGTGCCTCTGTGAGACCCGTAAACAGATTTCAAATGCGGTCATTTCGTTCATGTTTAATGGGCCCAGTGTATTTGCTGCTCTCTGCCCTGTAATTTGCTTAGCTCGCCGCCATCAATATTCAAAATCCAGCTTTAAAGGACTGGGTAGAGCAGGTCATTGATCAGCACTGCCACAAAAAATACAGCTGGATTCTCATGTTTGCGTGGCTGAAGCCCTACTGGGGCATTTCCGCATTTACAGCCTTGCCCAGAGTTTGCTGGCTTGTGTTGATGAGCAATGCTACAGGAAGAACAGGAAAGGGTGTCAAAGGGGAGGACTTGCTTCCCATCAGATAGGTTAGAATGGTCAACCCAAAATGTCCTTGAACCTCTGCCCCGTCTCTACAAGTCAGGCAAAGATTCTTGACTTGTCTCACTAAGTCGCTAGGAGAACTAAGTGATACAGGTAAACAAATGTACCTAGTGGGTAACAAGTCACTAGTATCTTTAAGGTATAATTTTATTGTTTCTAATTATGGGGGAGTGAGGTACACGCAAGTTCAGAAGCATCAGATCCCCAGAGCTGGAGCTACAGGTGGTTGTGAACTGCCCTGTGTGGGTGCTGGGAAATGAACTCAAGTCCACTAGAAGAGCAGTACAAGGCTCTTAACCAGGGAGCTGTCCCTCCAGCCCTAACGAGTCGCTGACTGAGCAACAATCATCTTACTTATCACATGAAATGGCTGTGGGAAAAAGTAGTTCCCTTCATGGTTGTAAAGAAAGAGTGTGGGCATGTACAAAGGGAAGAAGAAATCTCACAAACGGAGACATGTAGTTTCTGAATTGAGTTTATGGGAACTGTATATTATCTCTTCCTGGCTCTGATCTGAGACATCAAGAGCATAGTTAGACAAGCCATCTCTAGATCGTGCTCACGACAAGTTCATGTCAAACTCCACACAAATAGAAATACAGAAGGGACGGGACTGAGATGGGGTGTTCTCTGGATCAAATCTTATTACCCTGTGTGGAACTGGCCATGAAATTGTCCATTTCTCACTTCATCTATGGCCTCCACAGGGGCAGGAGTTGTTTTGCTGAATCTGGGTTTTACGGAAGTGAAGCTCCCCAGGCTATCTAACTGAACCACCTGACCATGTGAAACAGAAGTGTGATAATGGCACAGGACACCTTAAGGAACAGAAGCCAAATGCAGTGAGGAGCAAATTCTTAGTCTCCTTTCCCAGCCTCGGAATCTTAGGGTCTGGGAATCCCTGCTCCTAGGAACTAACATTGCAAACAAAGGCTGGCATTTGAGAAACACCCAGCACATCTCAGAGGCTGTTGTGAGCAACCTCTGCATCATGCAGCTTCAGTAAAATGGGCCCAGAACTGAGGGGAAACTGGGTTCTGAGCCCAGTTTCCATGACTTAGGAGTAGCACGACCTTGGCAAAGCTGCTTGGCTGCAGAAGCGCCATTTGTGAGATGCTGATGATGAAAGACCTCTCATAGGACTGTCCAAAAGACAGCGAGGAAAAGGTGTGGAACTCGGATGTGAAGGGCAAGGGTACGGCAGTCATGGAAGCAAGCACAGCTCTCCTGTTGGCTGTCCATGCCTTCAGAGATTGGCTGGCAAGGAAAAGTCACCTGTAACTGTGATCTGCTCCTTGTGACCCATCAGCCACATAATCTGTTCAGTTCTTATATTGGTATGACAGCATTTTTATATGCACCCCACCCAAGCAATGGCTTTGAGTCTCAGTACTGAGACTGGGACCTGCCTCATCAATGTTTCATTTAAAAAATGATATTTAGCCCTATAATGACAACAACATGCAATTTATCAAATATATGGCTAAATTCCCCAAAAAGATTTTAGTGAGTGGTATTATTGGTATCTCTTCCCTTCTAACAGAAAAAGAAACCAGGATTGCTGAGGTAGCTCAATCAGAAGAGCATCAGAAGAAACTAAGACACATGGAAGTTAAGAACTTGTTCCACACCATGGTTTTTGTTTGTTTGTTTTTTTGTTTTTCGAGACAGGGTTTCTCTGTGGCTTTGGAGCCTGTCCTGGAACTAGCTCTGTAGACCAGGCTGGTCTCGAACTCACAGAGATCTGCCTGTCTCTGCCTCCCGAGTGCTGGGATGAAAGGCATGCGCCACCACTTCCTGGCTTCCACACCATGTTTTAGCAGGTTTGAATGGGTCCCATCAGCACCATGTCTCGGTGCTCACTCATGGGAGAAGTGTAGCCTCTGTTCTTTCCTTTCCTATTCTGCCTGACACACATAAACAACAGAGCACTAAAAATAAAAGTTGGCATCTGAAGTCCACGCATGTGTAAGCATGGCCTAGTCACCCATCAGCCTGGCCAGTGACGGCCCTGTTGTCCTGAGCTGACTTCTAGAGCTGGTTATCTTGGCTAATGTAGATGTATGTAACTATGGTTACATACAGAAGAAATGGACTTGAGTGTGCTGATATGGGTTCAGGAAAGAGTCTACACACAAAGAAAATTACTAGAAAATCTATTGTAAAGGCTGCAGCTAGGATGTGACATTGAGTGTAGGAAATTACTGGAGAGTGAGTCTCTAGGTGACTGAAGGCAGGAAGCTCTTGTCCTGATAGATTAGACACAAAAGTATGGTCATTTCGATCCCACAGAAGATTACGGTAGCTGCTTCCGGTCTCCCTAGGGTATCTAGAAGTACTGGTACATATTCCTTCCTTCTCATCTCTTACCAGTATTCCTTGTTCCATCCAGCAGGGGGTGTCAGCAGCCTCGGCAGCGGGGATACCATTGTTCTTGATCTAGAACAGCCAAGACAAGCCTAGAGAGTGGATGGAGTAGAAGACAGGACGGGGTCTAACCACTCCAATGACAAGTGAAAGGCCCCTTGTAAAGCTTTTAAATGACCAAGTAGAAATGGCAGTTCTTCCCTCGCCTCTAAAATATCATTTGAAGGCAATAAAGAGTATGAGAGACAGGAATACAAACTCTATCTGTAGTATTCAAGGAAGTGCTGTCAGGGGCAATGACCCTGGAAGATGCTAACAGGCTTAATCCAGAAACGGACACAGTTCTATGAGGTAAAGGGCCCTCTTCAAGAAGGAAATCCATGGTCCCTTAGTCATATTTAGAGGAAGGATACAGAAGGGAGGCAGTTTCAGGAGTTTACTTCAACTGTACTTGGCACAAAGAAAATTCCAGAATGTGGTTATGGATAAAGAATCCTAGACATAAGCCATAAATGTTTCTAGAAGTCTGTTCATGAAATAGGAATGGGAGTACATGGTCCAAGAATGCACACCCCTTGAATTATTGTTCAAGTGAAGAAGCTACTACAAGACATGCTTCAGCACATCAGAACTGACCCCAAGGCTAAAGGACATGCTGGCTGAAAGCCCGAAGTTCATTTCTCAGAGCAAACCTAAAACAAAGCAGAGACTATGAGGAACAGAGGTCAAATTCTGAAACCATTTTCATGTTATAATAAATAAGGCTATTTATTACATAAGGAGGAAAAGAGCAACACACAATGAAAGAGATTACAGTACGGTCAACACCTGATCTTTTTTGGATCAGAATGAAAACAGCATATTGAATTAGTAAGTATAGCTATATAGTGAGTAGTATATGTAAAGGTAAACACAATATAAAGTCAACAAAATAGTGGGAGGTACAAAAGGAAAGAATGGGCATGATGGAGATGGTGAAGATTAAAACAGAGACCTGTTCTGAAGGAAGAAGGCATAGCCGGGCAGTGGAGGCACACCCCTTTAATCCCAGCACTTGGGAGGCAGAGGCAGATGGATCTCTGTGGGTTAGAAGCCAACCTGATCTACAGAGTGAGCTCCAGGACAGGCTCAAAGCTACACAGAGAAACCCTATCTCGAAAAGTCAAAAAAGAAAAAGAAAAAAAAAAAAGAAGCCATGGTTGCTCATTTCCATCACCTTTATTCAATATTTACGAGAGACACTAGGAAGAAACAGATTTGTCATTTCTTCTGAATAGTTCCCACTCTCCTCATGGGAAGTACAGAAGAATGTAAAACACAGAACACTGAGCCAATGTTAAATAGTCAACTGCTTTTCTACTCACAGACCATAATAGAGATGGTTTCTAATGACATCATTTTTAATAGCAACAAAGATATAATTGTACACAAAAAAATCTAAACGGACAAAGGACCACTGGGAAGGAAACTATAGAATTTTCTTTTAAATCATAAAGGACTT